>CM076570.1:238557419-238972385 GCA_034641835.2 Pinus albicaulis
AGCATTACTCTTAGATAATTGCAGCCTTAGACAGAGTATACTCTTGAAATAAAAATTCGCTCCCGGATTGATAATTAATGTGAAATAAATAGGTGTTAAAAAGATACATTTTACGATTCGACATTGTTTAGCAGAGAATTGGGTGTTCTCGAGCGGGAATCCCACCTCTTTCCTTGAGAGGCCTCTTAGAAGAGTCTTGCATTTCTTGTCCACTATCATGAATTTGACCAAGCTAATTCTTCCAACTACAACATAGATCCTATTGAGGGTTTGGTTTTCTTTGTAAGTTGTAGCAAGTGGAGGCTAGATCTATTCAAATCTAGGCCATTCTAGTGCCTCTTTTCACTCGGAAAGTCTTCTATCCCATTGGCAAGAGTGTTCTGGATCATTGGGGTTTCAGATCTATATCTTGGCATCAGGCCAAAATTTTCTTCAAGCCTACACACAGTCCCTCTTCCAGTACTATGTTATTTGCAAAAGATAAGTTGCAGGGAGTTTTGGCACACTTTTGGGAGAGAGATCTCTAGTGTCGGGAATCTTCCCTTCACTTTGGTGATCTGTGGATTAAAAATATAATCCATTTTATATTGAGATCTGATCTAAATACTCTTGTATTTTCTCTAGAATTTCTAAATCATTCTATAGATTTATTGCACAAGATCTCAGATCTACTCTTTGTACTTCATGTTTTGCTGAAAACCCCAAGGGGCATTTGTAGAGGAGCCTTTATAGTGTAAAGATATGATACAGATCTAAATTTTTGTACAAAGATCTGATCTAGATCTTAAGTGTAACATACTACTATTTCAGCCAATAAAAATAATGCTGTCAATCTTGTTCAGTCATTTCCTATGGTTGCAGCACCTCATTCTTGAGGATTTCTTCATGTAAATTCTTCTACTTTCTGTTCTATGATGTACGGGCTTGAATATAGTATTGATATGCTGATGTAAATGAAATTATTAAGCCTCCATATTGGCCTCCTGAATATATTTGGCTAAACTGCATTATTTTTTGGGCCGTGTTGTTTTGTATTGCTGTAGTCCATTCCTTGGACATTTTCCAACTACACTAAGTGTGGGGAGATCTGTTTAACCCACCTAGAAGGATTTTATTTTGATCCCCTCTTGGATTTAGGTTTGAGATTTCATATCTAATGGATCCAAGGGCTGGTTTCCAATTCTGTAGCATACATTCTTGAAAAATGTGTTTTCAGGCATGCCTTGCTAGCAGTCCCATTTGGGGATATTACAGTGGTATTAGGGCATCTTTCTTGGCATGGCCTGTGCTTTCTTAAGAAGCTAATATTCCTTCCATAGAAGGAGAGCCTCTTACTGATAGAGAGAAGAGGATTCTAAGAAGAAGATAGAGGAAGTATGATTACATTGAAGACACAAAATAAAAGGGTAAAACCCCTTTATTTGGAAGAATGAAAGGGAAAGAGTTTTAAAAAAATCTGTTCCAAACTCTGTATGAGCTTAAAGGAGAAATTAAAGAAATGAAGAGGGCAAGACATGAAGGTCCCTCAAGAAGATATTTACATGAATAAAAACCTAGTTCTTCATATTATGTGTGCAAACACTCATCTACAAAATCAGATCTACAATGTTATTCTATGCCTTGATTTACTGCAAGAGAGATGAAGAAAGAAGATCCACCAAAGGAGGAGACTTTGAGTGATTATATTTAGGAGTATGAATTTGAATCTTGGAGATTCAAGGAGCACTTGAGCTTCCAAGAGTTATTCCAGCTCAAGGAGGAAAGGATATACAACAAATACAACAGAAGGAGAAGAGGTAGATTCTTTCTGCCAAACTTTGATGGATCCTTCACATGCATAGCCATGGATTGGATAGATCATCTAGAATCATATTTGGATCTACATCAAGTTTCAGAAAAGGAAGCCCTTAAAGTAGCAATGTTGCATCTTAAGGGTAAATCTTATGCTTGGTGGTTATTTGAATCCTTTTCATTGAAGAATGAAAATATATCTACTTATGCAAGATTCACTAGGAGGTTAGTGAAGAGATTTGATGTGAAGCAAACTAAAACACCTTTGGTTGAGCTACCAAAGCATGAGCATGCAAAACCCTTGCATGAGTTTGAAGAATCCGTTATGCCAATTCCACTTCAGATTTATGTTGAAGGGGATAGAAATGAACGTGATACCTTTCCAAGGGCAAGATCCCCATTGCATGAAGAGATTTCTTCTCAAAAGGAGGTCATGAAGATTCCTATTTCAAGAGAAGACCAATATCTAAGGTCTCTCATTGATAATGAGGTAGTCTCAAACATTGATGAGGAGAAATAAGAAGAGGCCAGTAACAGTGCTGTCACTTCCGAAGAAGACCCATCACCACTTGGGGAAGGACATGAAGTTATTGTTTCAAAGGAAAGATATTTTGCATCTCTGCAAATTATTCCCAAGGAGCATTATGTGACAGCATTATTGGGCAGTGATACCTTTCTTCAAGAAAGAGGAGGAAGGATGGATTAGCATCCAATGAGGAGGAGCATGCACCCTTGTTTATTTCAAGGGATTTGTATTCATGAGAGGGAGACTGAACTATGCAGCAAGGAAAGGGACACATCAGTCCAACCATTCATATAGTCTACTTCAGATCTTGATGTCTCTTTATATGGAGGCATTCCACTAGGGAGACCCCCTGATGGGAAGAAGAATAAAGTGTTCTCTCAACCTTGTGCAGTAGTGACATATTTGGCTACCACAACACTAAGATCTATTGATGGATTCCAAGGAGGGCTGAACAATTTCCTGAAATTGATTTTTCTATTTCTCACTCATCTATTTGTGCTGGAAAAGAAGAACCCAGAGATCTATGATGGCATTAGCATGATGTCAAATGGCCACTCCATAGATTTGGGACAGCAAATGATATATCTACATATAAAGAAGATTTTTGAAGAAGACAAGACGGGGAAAACACTCTTGTATGCATGGGCCAAACTATGGAAGTTTTGGAAGAGAGAAACCTTTCAAAAGAAGGTTGATCTTCCTATTCTTCAATCTTGTCTTGCACAATATCAGCTGCAAGAGAGGCATCAAATATGGAGCTACAACACTCCAACATGTGACTTTGGAATTGAGCATGTCAAAGAGGAGAATGATGATGTGAAAACTACTTCATTTCATGTTTCTACAACGATGTCATTATTGGGAAGCCTAGATCCATATTGGGAGTCCCAACTCTTGATGGAATATTCCAAGGACCTCTTCACATGTAAGGTTCTGGTGGGGAAAATGGAAGATAGGAGGTATAGAGTGGTTTATGGGGTCATTTAATTTCATGATCATATCTATTTGACTGAAGAATCAAGACTCAAATATAAACTATTATATGCATCCTATGAGATCTTGCTTTCTACTTCCACTGATTTCATTAGAACACGCCATATTATCTTGGATGGTTTCATGTGGGAAGCTTTTGAAGAAGATTTATATCAGCATTATCAAATATGCATGTACCATATGGAGATGGAGCAACAAGATAACTCTATGGAGGAGTTAATTCAACCCTCTCTTTCTCTTTTTGAGGAAGGAGATAGATCTATGCACCCCTTCATTTGTTTGAGGAGGGCTATTGGTAAAGAGCATAATTATGTAAATCATGTTTTATTTCTTTATTGTATTCATTCTTTTACTATGTATATGTAGGCCATGACTCCTAAAAGGAGTGTTATACCTTATAAACTCCATGGCCAAATTTGGGCCAAAAATATTTCTAATTATGGCCACTCCCTTGGTGAACAAAGGGAGATTATGTAGCACTATGGGTGCTTTCCTAAGGTGCCAAATTTATCTCCCACTTTCAGCCATGGTGAAATGTTATGGGTAGCAAGTAAGTGGTGGGAAAACCACTTACCGCATCTAGATCTTAGGCAGGCAGGAGATGTATTGTGCTGGTTTCTCTTGGGTGAGTCTGGGTACTCCCCAAAGGTTCATATTTTCTTGTTTCATGCCTTGTGTTTCAATGGGAGGATGCATAAGAATAAGGCATGGATGCTTTGGTTGATAAGAAGAGATTTTGGACATCACATGTTAAATCTCATGTCCATACTTTTAGTTGGGATGTATCTCATGTATTTACATGTATTTATGTTTGGAATATATCTCATGAACATGTATGTACTTGGGTTTGGGAGAAAATGTAACTCTCACATGAGGAGGCATAAGGGAGCTTGTTTGTATCATGATGATAATGATGCTCTGATATTTGTTGAAAACATGATAGGAGGGATGACACATGGGGTGGATGTGTCCATCGGGAATGAAACTTCCCATACTTATTCATACTACAAGAAGAGGATGGAACATTGTATGGCTGCCACACTATGTCTTTTCTTTCCTTATGTAAGAAACCATATGATTGACTTATGTCTTTGGGAAAAGTCTCTCACCTACAAATATTTTTGGCAAGACATGTGTTACTTGAGTCATATTCACCTAACACCTCTTATCCTCTACTATTTCCAAGCTTTCAAGAAGCTTATGGCAGCAAGAAGGTGGTTGGGTGGACACTTATTGTACTATGTTTTGAGGCAGCAAGAAGAAGAGCAATGCTAGTCTCAATGGAGGGACTATTGTCACCATCCAATCTATCATATGACACTTAGTCCATGTTTCTTTTGGAGCACATATGGTGATGATAATTTATTCACTATATGCATAGAATATTGGGCAAGGAGGGTCCCTAGAATCAATGAAAGAAATCATGAGGTTCCAAGTATATTTTGGCTTCATGAGGACTATAGTAGCCCAGGATCAACAGCTCCAAATTTATCATAAATGGAGGGAGAGATAGCGTAATTTGAACATTCATACCTCTCATTTCTAGCAATGTAGCCCCTATACATTACATAAGGAGGGGATTGGTGACTATTTTTGTGAGCTACCAAGGATGGATCACTTTTTTTGGATGATAGCATGGAGATGGAAGTTCCTCATGAGGGTTGAAGAACATACTATTCATCATCTCTCATGCCTTGAGAAGGCCAATGGACAACACATGATTCCTTCTATGTATCTCCCACTTCTTCATGATGACAACCATTTGGGTTATTCACCAAAGGCAAACTTGTATCCTTGGGAGGAGACAAATCCATTGGAGATTTTGCAATGTCCTTGTAAGTTGCTTAAGGACAAGCAACATTTTGGAGGGGAGGACTGTAATATTCCCAATTAGCCTCAAGCTAATTGGAATATTAAATTTTTCCTTACTTTTCTGTTCATGAATAAATGTATAAAGGAGGACATAAAAACTCCTAAAACAACAAAATAAATCAATGCCCCATGTGAACACAGCTAAATCTGGGCTATTTACATAAACACACTTAGGTGTGAAAGAGACTGGATCATTTGACTGGGTCAACCATGACCAAACCAACAGTGTTGTCTAGATGCAATGAACCTCCTAGATGCACAGTGCAGTTTTAGATGGAGGCTACACATGTGAAAGAAGTTAAATCATTGAGGTGGTTTAGGGTTCTCCAAACTATTAGTATTATAAAATGAAGAGGAGGACACCAAGAGGAGGGGGGTTGAATGATATTATATTTTTGAAAATATTGTATGTTTAGACATTTCTTATTCTCTTTGGCTGTTTAGCAGAGAATTGGGTGTTCCCGAGCAGGAATCCCACCTCTTTCCTTGAGAGGCCTCTTGGAAGAGTCTTGCATTTCTTGTCCACTATCAGGATTTTGGCCAAGCTACTTCTTCCAACTACAACGCAGGTCATGTTGAGGGTTTGGTTGTATTTGTAATATGCAGCAAGTGGAGGCTATATATATTCAAATCTAGGCCATTCTAGTGCCTCTATTTATTGGGAAAGTCTTCTATCCCATTGGCAAGAGTGTTCTGGATCATTGGAGCTTTATATCTACATCTTGGCATCAGGCCAAACTATTCTTAAAGCCTACAGTGCAGTCCCTCTTCCAGTACTGTGTTATTTACAAAAGAGCAGTTGCAGGGCGTTTTGGCACACTTTTGAGAGAGAGATCTCTAGTGTCGGGAATCTTCCCTTCACTGTGGTGATCTGTAGATTACAAATCTAATCCATGTTATATTCAAATCTGATTTGAATACTCTTATATTTTCTTCAGAATTTTTGAATCATTCTACAGATTTGCTGCACAATATCTCAGATCTACTCTTTTTACTTCATGTTTTGTTGAAAACCCCAAGGGGCATTTGTAGAGGAGCCTTTCTAGTGTACAGATCTGATAGAGATCTTAATTTTTGTACACAGATCTACTCTAGATCTGAAGAGTAACATACTTCTATTTCAGCCAATAAAAATAACGCTGTCAAGCTTGTTCAGTCATTTCCTATTGTTGCAGCACCTCATTCTTGAGGATTTCTTCATGTAAATTCTTCTACTTTCTATTCTATGATGTATGGGCTTGAATATAATCTTTAAATGCTGATGTAAATGAAATTATTGAGCCTCCATATTGGCCTCTTGCATATATTTGGTTGAACTACATTATTTTCTGGGCAGTGTTGTTTTGTATTGCTGTAGTCCCTTCCTTGGGCATTTTCCAACTGCACTAGGTGTGGGGAGATCTGTTTAACCCACCTAGAAGGATTTGTTTTTGATCCCCTCTTAGATTCAGGTATTAGATTGTTAGATCTAAGGGATCCAAGGGTTGGTTTCCAATCCTGTAGCACACATTCCTGAAAAATGTGTTTTTCAGGCATGCCTTGCTAGCACTCCCCTTTGGGGATATTACAACCAGTGAAAGGAATAAATGACTGACACTAACAGGTTTGATATTAGCTGATTGAGGTAGTTAAGGAGGTGGAAAACCCTCCTACAATCTCTCCTTGCTATCTAATATGGGCCCTTAAGTGGATAATGTCTAAAAAATGTCTTCATTTCCTGCAATTAAATCAGATTTGGCAACATGACATTAAAAACATCTCTTTCCCTTCTCACTAAGAATAATATGAAAAAAATGTAAATAAAAGTGAGATATATATAACTTAATAAGCTGAAAGATGGCATTTCAACCCCTTAAAATGTTCCTAATGATGAGCCTCGTCAGCAAGTTTTCCCTAGGTGCCTTAGAGGAGGTTTTTGTGTGGGGATGTTTTATTTCTATATTTTTTACTTTTATTCTCACGCTCACAAGCTATCTCAAAGATTTTTTCAGCAAACAAGCCCGCCTCAAGTGCCTCAAAGGGTGTTTTCACTTGAGGGATTTTTTCTATTTTCTTTTTTATTATTTTCTGTTTATTAGTTTCTCTAATTATCTTAGGCTGAATGGATTTAGATATATGATGATCTCAATCACATTCAACTCTTTACTTATTGAATCTGTAAATTTGACCCTTTAGTGGCTTCTTGTATAAATTTAGTTGGTAATCATTCAACATAAGTGGGATTTGTACTTCTTCTATTGTTCTAATATGCACTAACCATTATCATGGTATTTCTCAACTAGATAAGGTCCCATCCATCTGATCACAAGTTTCCCTTTAAAATCATCGAACCTACAGTCATATTGGAGTGTGTAATCAACCTACTGGAAGACTCTAGTATTTATATGCTTATCATACTAGATATTTATTTTAAACTAAACCACTTTGGTGTGTAATAAGTCTTGCATTTTATACTCATCAATGGAATTTTATTTTTACATCCTTTAGTCTTGTGCTTTGGTGAGATCCATGTCTATCTTTGAGACCATTATCGATATGATATACTCAAACTCAATAGATAACAGTGCCTTCTTTCCATCTAATAGCTCATAAGGGGTAAATCCACTAGTGGTATTTCACGTGGTGTTGTAGGCCCAAGTGGCCTTAGGAAGCCTTTCTAGCCAATCATTTTTGCTACTGCTCACTACCTTAGTTATAGTGATTTCCAGTGCTCTATTAGTCACCTCCATTTTCCCATTTTCCTCAGGTTTATATGCGGTAAATTTTCTTGTCAGATATGATTTTTCCTCATGATCCCCTCTACTAGATTCGACATGAAATAGGAGCCTTGGTTTGTCACCAATTCTCTTCTAAAAAAAAAATTGTAAAATATGTTCTCCCTAAAAAATTCAACTACATTTTTCTCTCTTTTACCTCATCCCACTGAGTAAAATAGTTTGTATACACAATAATGTACCTTTTCTATCCTAATTGAGTATCAATAAGGCCTATGAATTCCATACCCTACTTCTCAAATGGATGAAAAGTCACTTGAGGTTGTAAATAAGTTCCACCCCTCTGTGTAGGTTTCCCCATCCTTTGACACTCATTGCACTATGTTATATAATTTTGGGCATCTCTATGAAGGGTGTGTTGGAAGTTTACTGCTTGTAGGATTCTCTAGGTTTCCCTCTTAGAAAAAAAAGGCCCCCCACAGGGTCCATCTTGACAAGCTAAGAGGATTTCATAAACCTATTCCCTCACACTTCTTCTTAGGATCTTATCAAGAACAAATTTAAAGAAGTTACCTCCCATCCATGTATAAGGGTCACTTTTTCTGAAAATATTTCTTCTCTCCTAATTTGAAGATAAATGAGGGGGAAATTGGCCAGTAGATAATAAGTTATCTATGTAAACAAACAATGAATATAAGAGAGATGGAAAAAATATGCTCATATAGGGGTTTTTCATCCACCATTTCTTAATTCCTTATATAAAAATGTAGCTGTTAACACTGGAAAATTGTACAGCAGAAGACGACATCAATTAATGTTGAGCCTAAGGACTTACAGGGGAGGGATACATTATGGAATCAAGAAGTATTTAAAATCTCTAAGGTTTTGAGAAAATCAGATCTAAACTAGTCATAAATGCTCAAATGCGCGATTTTCCCTTCGATAAGAGTGCCTTCTGCATGCACTCAAGCCCGATAAGCACTCATTCCTGGAAGTGGAAAAAAGTCACTTTCCAGGACCATAAGCAATAAAAGGAAAGTTTCTCCTGATGTGAAATCCACCTAAGGATGCCTCCTTAGACATTATGTGAGAACACAAAAGCATATTTTAGCACACAATGGAATCACACCTCTCCCTCGGGTCACCATCCATCGTGTAACAAGGGAGGGAAGGAGGATTTGAAGCTCACCTATATAAACCCACCAAGAGATGAACAAATGGTGATAACAAGGTTATGCTGGCCAAAGTTGCACAAGAAACACCAGCATTGTGTGTGACCCAAGGAGCTGAAGCTAAAGAGGACTTGATAGTTGGCCACCCAACATCTTAGTCCACCATAGCAGAGAGAGAGAGTTAGACTACGTCAGAAGGCAGAACTTGAAAGACAAACATCCTTGCATCGGGACCTAGAGCCATTGCCTAGGGGCCCTTTGGAAAGTGGGTAAGATTTTCTTTTATTCTAAGCATTCAATAAGAAGAGGTCATCGAGCCATCGTTTGCATTATTACTATTTGGAACTCTCTATATAGCTTCTTTTGTGTTTTTAGTTTTAGTTTTTCAACCAGAGAATACTTCAGCATATTATTTCATTTAAGTTTTATGCTTTTGAGCTCCCCCCACATACTTCCTGTTACCAATAGTTTAGAGAGTAGACCACATTCTATAAGCTCGTCTGATTTCATACACCCATGTGTCGAACCAACCACAATAGGATTGGTGACTCCATTGACGTGTTTCAAGTTTATGTGGTTGTGCCATATTTTGCAGGAGACCCTTAGTCTATGCTGGAGTGGAGCTCACAGTCCTCTGACCCATCTTGCAGTCCCTAGATTCACTGAGGTGACAGAATAAAGAAGGAAACTCCTAATTTTTTTTACTTGAAGGATTTTTGCACGTAGTTTTTTCACACAGAGGCACATTGCGCATGTTGAGGAGTGACCTACATGCAGGAAAGCGCACATGTCAGGGGTTTTTGCATGAAAATTGCAGAGAGAGTTTTTCTCCCCATTTTCTGCATTTTTTTTGCTTGTAAGTGTGTTGTGCAGCCGCTAATGTATCTTCCAACACCTGTGTTGATACCCCATAGCTTCTGAGAACTGATTTTTTGCTGCTTTTTGTAGGCATTTAGTTATTTTTAATTTAAGTTGGTTTTTGAAAAAAGTGTTCACATAGTTTAAGTAGGGGGCGAATTAACCATTTATTTATGAACAATTTATGTTTTTTGCACATTCTGGTATGCGCACTTAGCTTAAATAGTCCAATTAAGTGGCTCATGACCACACATGCATAAGCTAGTGTAGAAATTGTTTCGTTTAAATTTCAATTTTTTCATTTAGGAAATTGCGGGACTAGGATTGAATCACCAATTAGAGCAAGTAATCTCTGTTGTATTTGCACCATTTGCTGACCCTATACAAGCATATGAACACTCTACATTTACGATTCACCATCTCCCTTTATTCACTCACATAGACTAACTATGAGGTTTTGGAAGCGGCCCATTATCCGCAAATTCTTTACATTTGAGAAAGAAACAACGTCACATAGTTTAACTAGGGGATTTTTGTAAAGGATCACCGATATCCATATGTTAAAATTATGAGTTTCTTCACCATATTTTCATACACATTCACCCACTAAGAAGAGAAATCCACCTAAAAATAACTTAAACCAACTCACTAAACTCTCCCCACAGGGGCCATAAGAGAAATTATAGTTTAAGTTAGGATCAAGGGGGTAGGCATCCAATAAGGCACCTTGATCACGCTTCACATTTGAAACATAGAAGTTGTGTTTTTATGGAGCTTTAAAATCCACCTATCAGCCCACGAAAAAGAAAACTCGAGCGTGGCAGAGACCCGATTCGGAGGGGGTTAGGCTTAGGTGCAGTGCATGCGGTATCAGTTGGGGATACCTGACCTGGCTGATACTCGGTACTGTTAGCTGACTATTAAGAAGACCAAGACTCAAATGCTCACGTGGGACGATGGTTCTTAGTGGCCAAAACTAGGGCATCCTTTACCCTATAGGTGACGGTGCAGGAAAGCGCTAGACCCTCTACCCTTACCTTGGTTGATTCTCTTCAGCTGGAAAGGAGCGTCGCCAGCTCTTTCGGGACGTTGTGCCAACACTCGCAAGAAATCCTCTCAAGGCCCAGTTACTTTTGAGTGTATGAGGACATCTTAAGTCTTCTAGGATTTTGAGTATCACACGCAAACAAACAAAACCATTTTTTTCTTGATTGATCACATAGATTAAGTTAAATGAAAATTCATTTCATTTTCACTTTGTTTTATGTATGTGTCTTTAGATTTTTCATGATCACAGACTTGATCCCCTCGAATTTTTTTTCCAAAACCTAACCTGGTCGACACTCAAATGGTTCCAATGGAACCTCGTCGGTCCAGGCATCTTTTGGACCTCCCCCCATTATCGGGAGGGGTTCTAGGTTTTTCGCCATTTAGGTGTCAAAGACAGAACATTGCCATAGTGATTGGTTCCTCCTTTCTAAGAACAACTTATTTGGGAACCCTAGTCGGTCTCCCAATGCCACATTGCACACCACTCTCCCCCTCATCCCCTGGGGGGTAGAGGAGTGCATCCCATACAGGAAGCCAACTGAATTCACAACAGGGTATGTCACAGAATAACCCTCGTTCTAACTATAACTTCGTGTCTTCACACATTTCCATGGCATCAACCTTTCAGTCACCCTTTTTAGTAGTGTTAAATCTACTGGATTTAACCAAGCTCACTAATGACCCCATCGTGCATGACCCCAATTGGCCTCCCATGCCCACAAATCTCCCTTCAAACATACCAAAGTTTGAAGGCAAGCAAGCGGAAGACCCAGGAAATCATATAATGAACTTTCACCTGTGGTGCTCATCGAATAACATCATTGACGATATTATTTGGTTGAGGTTGTTTCAATGCATGCTTATGGGAGTGGCTGTGAAATGGTATGTAGAGAAACCCCCTGCTTCACATAGAACCTTTAGCACCCTCACTACCGCGTTCCTCACATAATTTCAGTTACCCATTAACGACGATTTGGGAATGGAGTTACTGACTCATTTTATGAAATCCCCCTCTACCCATATTTCAGAACATCTCCATGAGTGGAGATGGCGTCGTAGCTTATGCAAAGCTCAACTCAACAACCAAGTCCTTTTAGATTTATTCTTGAAAACTATGACGACGAAGATTTAAAAGGATGTGGCGTAACATAACCCCACATCTGAAGAAGACACAATTAGTAAATCCCAATAGCTTGAACTGATCTACACGCAATCAAGATACATATACAATATCCTGCCCAATGCCCCACGCCTACAATCTTATCAAGAATTTCCTGGCCCATCGAACTCTGCAGATGGAATTATTGGGTCAATGACCCAAGGTTACCCAGGCAGCAGCAGTCAGAATCCCGGTTAAACACATGGGTCTACCCAGAACATGTCTCAACCTGGATTTCAAATTCATCATATGCCGCAGCAAAATTTGACTTGTAGGGTGCCAGCGTATCACCAAGGAGGAACTTATCTTCTGGATGAGGGGACCCAATACGCAAGAAGAAAATTGACAGAAGAACTCCCCCCCAATGGCCAGGTGCAAAATTGGGATAGCAGTATGCTCAGTCCCAAGCACATAACCCACCTACAGAAAACAATGCGCAGGTGAAAGTTGTGCAGCTGTCCCAAAATCAACAACACCAGTATGATCAGGAGAACTACCCTCCTAACGTGGTTAAAAGAAAGGTAAGAAAAAATCCCAAAGGGAACCCTAGATAAGGGGGCAGCAACCAACAGTACCCTATGTGATCCTAGGCTGGAGATAACTGCAACCGGAATCAGAACCAAGAGCCATACAATGCCCAAAAGCAAGGCAAAAGGCCACCTCTACGAACAAACCATTCTTGTTCAATATATGGTGAGTACGGGCACTATACTCACCACTGTCACTCCCTGAGCTTAAAAAGATTTAGAGTAACTGAGGATAGGGAGGATCTTCCCAGAAAAATTCAGTTATGCAAGAACCCTTCCCCCATCAAGGAATGGTCAGCTTTCAGCAGCAAAACCCAGATGATTCCAGAAAAAACAACCATGAAATTTACATGGCTGGGGAAGAAATATTTTTCCAAACTTAGAATCGCAGCTACGACACCCCACCAGACACTATTACATTAGGGGCTAGTATGAGCGTTCTGACTGCACCTTTAACCATTCCAAAGATTCCTTTGGAACCATTGCCAAAAATGGTAAAAGGGCCTAATAGGGGAGCATGTAACTACTCCAAGGCAGTCCACAATTACAACATCATAGACGATTTAGCTCAGTAACCTGCTACTATGTCCGCTTTGGAGGTTCTACAGTCGTGCCCAAAAAAACGGAAAGCCCTACTTTCTGCATTAGGCACCCTCAACCCTACCGACACGCTCATGATGGCTTTTGACTTGGACAAAGCCACCCCTAGGGTTCCCTCCATGGTGGCCTTCCAGATACGAGTATTAGTATAGAATATCACTATTCACTGATGTGTCATTAGCGAGGGTGCATCCAAATGCATCATGTCAAATAATGTATGGCAAAATTTAGGAGCCCCCGAACTCAAACCTTCGGTCATCACACTCGGAGCATACAATGGTCATCCCTTGACCCCCATCGGTCTCTTCCAAAATGTACTGGTCTGCTTAGCTGGCAAGACGGTCCACATAGACATTGAAGTCTTGGACGCTCACATAGATTACGATATACTCCTTGGGAGGAGTTACATGTACGCCATGTCTGTCATAGCATCCTCCATTTTCCGCATCATGATGTTCCCCCACTAGGATCGAATCCTCACAGTAGAACAGCTGATGCACACTAAAAAGCATCCCTTGACCAACACAGATATGGTTCTACCCTATGTAGATACAACCACAGATGGTCTTTTATGGTATAAAGAATATGGCCCTGGCCAATTCAAACTGTCGTCTGTCCTAGGGTCATTCCTAGGAGATCCTCCTATTATCCCTAACGTATCGTCTGATGCCACAGGGGCCCCAGTATGCATGATGTCCACATCAAGCACCAAAGTTAGTCAGGACACAAACTCAAGCAGTAAAAACACTGAGGCATCATCTACTATAGCCTCCCTAGTCTATGCCGCCTCCCAAACTCCTTTCCTCTACCCACCTCCTACCTTCACCTCCCAGCAGGTCTTGGAAACACTGGTATTACCCAATATATCATTGGCATTCCCAGTGTGGTATCTCATTACTCCTCCAGGAACACCAGTTACCAACTTTAATACATTTGGGTTAAAGCCCCTTGGTCTCGACGATCCCCAACCTACCCAAGTAGCAATCGAAACCGCCCCCACAAAGGAAATCCCCATTGCGAAACTGACGACCACGATAAAGAAAATCGCCAAGAAAAGAAAGAAAGTGGTGACCCACACCATGTATAGGGATTCATCAGCCTATGTTGCATGTGATGTCACAGGACACCCTACTCACATATTCTTGGAGTTGGATGAGTTAAAACCACTCCTCGGTTGTGAGGCAGGCACCTCAAAACGGCGTTCCCACAAAAAGGAACCTACCACCAAAAGTACAAGAAAACCGCTACATACCAACCATCCATGTGCTATATGTGGCATCTACGGGCACTACACCTATCATTTCCTAGAGGTCACGTGATATATGGACGTCTTATGTGCAGTCGAGCGATCCTATCAAAAGGATCCCTCCATCCAAGCATCTGGAAATGAACCGCGTACCATCTAGTACCTACAGGAGGAACGAAGGTCACCAGATAGACAACCATTTGTCTCTCCTCCCCCCAAGCCACCATACACCAACCAGGGAAAAGGAAACCTGGTTCCCTCATCTTCTTAAGATTCAGGCACATTGATTACTACAGACGGCTTGGTCAGGTCTTTGACCTAAGGTCACCTAGGCAGCAGTAATATGTATTCGGGGAGATCCTAGACGGGGGGTAATAACTAGAAACACCCTCCCCCATGATCTCAGTCCAGGGGCAACCACACTGAAATCAAAACTAGGAGCCAAGTAACAGCTCTCAGAAAACAGAGGCGATGCCACACATTCACACTCCTGAAGAAATATTTTTTCAAGCACCGACAGGTATGCACCCTCCCATCTTCCTTTCCAAAATTCATATTTTTCAATAATATTGGATGAAAATAAGATGCTTTCACTTGAGGTAGTTTTTTTTGTAGAAATAACCCGCAAACCATTCACAGCACCACCCACTGAAAGTTCCGGAGCAGGTATCATTCTACCCTCAGCATGATAGAGTCCCAAAAAACTTTGCATATCCTGACATCATTTCTCCATCAGAAATAAACCATAGGGTACTCATACCCAACCACGTTTATCATCACCCCACCTTGCATATGATAAATGTCTGCGATGGTCAGTAGAGCCTCCCCTCCATGGCGATCGTCATCCAAATTAGACCATACATCACCCCACAAGTGACCCCATGGCCATACCATTTTATTCTTAGAAGCACCTCATGCCCATCCACATATCATGCGTAAGGTCAAGTTCACCATTTAAAGTCAACGCCCTTCCTAGAAGATCGGGTTGTACAAGCAGAATGAAAGCGCACCTCCATGCACTGCATTTGGCCCACCATACCTCCATCAACATAATCCCATCTGCGACATCTTCCGCTTCATCAACCCCGCACATGATACCAACTAATGGGAACCCTACCCCCAGAAAAACACCGTCCTCACACCTTCAATGAGCGACCCTCTTTCATGTTTTGGGTTATGTGTCTCTGTGTTTTGTACAAACCAAACCCCATTATTTTATTCTTTTGGTAAGTGTACAAAAATCGAAAATTATGCCCTTCACCACTTTTCCCTCATATTTCACCTTTCCTCCTATGGCAGCAGTTCCCCATCTCCCTTGGTCGAAGTATTTCACCCCCCATGCACACACCATTTCGATAATCATAGCCGGTTCATACCCACCCTGGAAGTCCTACTGACTCCAGGCATTTTTCCTTCAGAAATACCTATGACTGCCGCCAAGCTGCTTAAGTATACTTCGACCTCGGGCCACTAAATACCCATCATCCATTTTTAGCAACCGCTCACCAACATTCCTATGTTAAACCCATCATGGTTCGGTTCAGGCTTCCTTTTTGTCGACATCAACACCTCTTTTCCAAAAAGGAAGCAGTACCTTGGATTACCCCTCCCCATGCAAAGGGGTATCCTCGGGTGGCACTATGGGAGACATCATTTTCCATCGATGTCATCGATCCTCTTGACATTTGACTACAGCAAAAGCTTTCATGTCATGATGGTATCGTAACTTACAACCATTGCACTTTGATCAAGATCTGTCGAAGACCCATGCCTTTATAAGCATCTCTAACAACAATGATTACAAAGGAAGGTCCCAGCCAGTACATATGCGTACATTTCACAATGATATGCCATACCAAGATCACGCATATGGGTACCACATTCCACCTATCGTCAAAGAAAAAACACCCCTGAGGGCGTCAGCAGTCGTCGTCAACAACCACCAGCAACACTACCACAGTAGTGACACAGACAACACATGTATCTGTCAATTTTGTTTAACTAGCCATAGCATCACGAGCATTGGACATGCCCACCTAGTTGAATTTTTTTAAATATGTTGTATATTTCTACTGCTTGTAGGGGGTCCCTTAGGCCCTGGTTATCTCGAAAATGGTGCAAGGTGTTGTCTATGCTACACGTAGGCCTCTCTCTCTCTCTCTCTCTCTCTCTCTCTCTCTCTCTCTCTCTCTCTCTCTCTCTCTCTCTCTCTCTCTCTCTCTCTCTCTCTCTCTCTCTCTCTGCTTACGATACAGAAAAGAAAATATAATGTATTTCGGCTATACAGTTCTTCCTAGACCTCACACATTAGGGGGCAACTGTTAACACTGGAAAATCGTATAGCAGAAGTTGACATCAATTAATGTCGAGCCTAAGGATTTTCAGGATAGGGATACATTATGGAATCAAGAAGTATTTAAAATCTTTAAGGTTTTGATAAAATCATATCTAAACTAGTCATAAATTCTCAAATGCGTGCTTTTCCCTTCGATAAGAGCGCCTTCTACGTGCACTAGAGATCAATAAGCACGCATTCCTGGAAGTGGAAAAAGTCACTTTCCGAGACCACAAGCAAGCAAAGGACAGTTTCTCCTTATGTGAAAGCCACCTAAGGACAGCACCAGTGCCTCCTTAGACATTATATGAGCACAAAAAATCATATTTGAGATCACACCTCTCCCTTGGGTCACCATCCATCATGTACCAAGGGAGAGAAAGAGGATTTGAAGCTCACTTATATAAACCCACCAAAATATGAACAAATGGTGATCACAAGGTTATGCTAGCCAAAATTGCCCAAGAAACACCAACATTTTGTGTGACCCAAAGAGTTGAAGCTAAAGAGGACTCGATAGTTGGCCACCCAACATCTTAGTCCATCACAGCAGAGAGATAGAGAGTTAGACTGCGTCAAAAGGTAGAACTTGAAAGACAAACATCCTTGCATCAGGACCTAGAGCCATTTCCTAGGGGCCCTTTGGCAAGTGGGTAAGATTTTCTTTTATTCCAAGCATTCAATAAGAAGAGGCCATCAAGCCATTGTTTGCATTATTACTATTTGGAACTCTCTATATAAATTCTTTTGTGTTTTTAGTTTTAGTTTTTCAACCAGAGCATACTTGATCATATTATTTCATTTAAGTTTTATGCTTTTGAGCTCCCCCCGCATACTACCTGTTACCAATAGTTTAGAGAGTAGACCACACTCTCTAAGATCATGTGATTTCGTGCACCCGTGTGTCGAATCCACCACAACACTAGCCATAAAAGAAAACATGCAACAACATTCTCTTTTCCAAGCTTGTCGATAATAATTAAATAAAATTATTATAGCAACAATAACCACATAATTATGTGAGAATTTACATCAGGTTTTTTAATCGAATACTTAATTTTTGCATGATCAAGACATATAATGCCCTGATAGCTAGTAACATAGTGCCTAAACTAGTTAAAGAATGTACAATAATTTACAATTATTTTTCACTCACTGTCTAGTTAATCTCTTCCTTAGATATATATTTTCTAATAAACTAAATGGCATGAGGTATTTTACCTTCAAGTTTCCCTAGTGATTCCCTGACCACTTTTTCTAATGGATCTATGTGGATATAGAAGGGAAAAGTCCAATTTTTACCTCTAGGTAGTAGTGCAATCATCAATTTCTCTTTAATATCTTCAAATTCCTTTTGACATGGATTTTTTTAATAAAATCCTGAATATCTTGTTAGTAAAAAAAAAAGGTGAAACAACCTTGATAAAATCCTTGATTAATATTCTACAATACCTTAAAAGACCTAAGTATATCCGAACATCTTTATGTTTTTTAGGAACAAATGCCTTTCTAATCATGGATATTTTATTAGGATATACCTGAATTTCTTCCTTAGAGAGAAAGTTCCCTAAAATATGTCAATTTTCCACTATTATATGCTATTACAATCAATTTAGCCCAATTCTTAACTTCAATTATCAATCAAACCAATCTTCTAGTAATAAATAGAAATTATAGATAGAATAGCCAAAGAGAAATAACATGAGACACCAGGATTGGTCAAAGAGTAGGGGAAAACCCCACTAGGGGGAAATCCATTTCAAATTTTTCTTCTTATTATAGTTTCATAAAACGTTTAGCAAAGAGAGTACAATTATCCATTTCACCAATTAAGATTCAAGGTCAATCCTTTGAATATCCAACAAAACCAAACAAACAATACGCAAGACATGAGCCCAATATGCAAATCTAATAAAATTCAAAGTATCTAAAGTTTGTGGTCAATGGTAAAAGTATACGGTCAATTGTTAATAAAATTTTAGGCCACATCAACATGTACATAGTGAGCACCAGTGTTTTTTTATCCCTCCAGCCACAGGGAGCATAGTATTCTTCACACACATGCGACCTCAGACCCTCCAATTTCGAATATGTACCAACGGATCCAAAGAAAAATAGATAAAACCTCCGAGAAGAATAATAATGACTATGTTATGTGTGTCCAAATGAGGTTTAATTGTATTGAATTTATATGCTTCCAAGGGGTGCCCAATTTATCTTTAAATTTGACCGGTACTTTTGTGCATATGTGGGTTTTCTCCTTAAAAATACAGTTTTATTTAACCAAATTATATTCTTCCAAGGGCTAGGAGGGGTATTTCTTGTTGAGGAAGGTTGTCTAAGGGATGTAATTTTTCCCTGAAATGCCAAATTAACACTCCCTCTCAGCTAGGGAGAAATTACCTACTGCAACATCTATCCCATCTCAAATTTCTCATCATCATGAAATCAAATGTATTCACTCCTTATCTTTGTTCATCTCTGATCATCTTTCTCATATTTACTCATCTATGTTAAACTCTATTGAATATAAAAGAAGAATAATTTTACATCATAGGTGAGCTCATGCTACCACCCCTTATACAAGGACAATAGGATGGATACCACTTATCTTGAGGTAAGGATCACACTCTATCCTACTGACCTGTGACAATAGGAAGGATAACACTTACCATGAGGTTATTATGACATACTATCCTAATGTTTGGTGATCTTCCCAAATTGACCCTCAATACTAAGTGGTAGAACACTTACATCCCATAACTTGAGTGGTATAATACTCACCATAAATGGCAAGGATCGTTCCTAACTCAAGTAGCCAACACCCATTAGCTATATGGGTGGGAAAATAGTCCCAATAAGCCCAACTTGTGGGTAGGATGCCAACTGGGGTATAATCTATCAACACTAAAAATAGACAATAGGTAGGATACGACTTACATAGAGGTAAGTATCACAAAATATCATATTTATTGATAATACATAGGATATGAATTACAAATTGGTAAGGATCACATACTATCCTATTGTCGAGATTTCCCTAAACTCTAGGTGCTCTAATGCTCAATTCCCCACCCTGGGAGATCACACAGGGAGGAAGAGCATATATTGGTGTCCTCGATCAGTCGGGACCCTTATGATATATAATTATTCCATAACAAAATAAAATATAGATATAAACATAAACACAGAGATGCAACAAAAATAAAACTTCATTTCATTAATATCAAAGAAGTGAAATATGCTTTCATACAGAATGGAACTAAAGTAGTTCGGGAAATGGTATCTTATCTATGAGAAGAGATGTGGTAGCTACATGCCTTTGAAATATGTTACAATGAGGCTCAAAGGCCTATTTATTATCGCCAAACAATGGAAAAACCTAAACATATAGAAAACTAACCCTAGGAGATGAATCGCCAAAACTGTGGGCCCCATTGGGGTAAATTGGTACATCAACTTCCCGTGGTCATAAATTTGGCATACGATCTCCATTTGATGCGCATGATACCTCGTTAGAAATATCTATCCAAGGAATACAAATTTTGAATGCAAACATGTCTCACATTTGTTCTTTTTCCAAAAAAAAGTCATTTAGGGCCTCAAAACGGCTCTGGAACTTTAAGACCCAAAAAAATTCCAAAAATAGTAAACTTGTTGAACACCTAATCCACTAAGGGTTGGTGTAGAAGCCGAACAGTCGAAGGGATTCCAAGATACGTTTGAATATGGAATGCAATGGTCACTCCAATGTATTATAAATGTATATCATGTGAATAATATAGAAACACATGACTATCTTATTTATTTTATGTCCATTCCATGTGTGTCTAACATGGTATCAGAGCGCAGGTTAGGCCCTGGAATTTTCATATTTTCTCAGCTCTTCTTTTAGCTTTGAAATTCCTAGATCTATTTTTGGCCTCCTTTCCCTTGTAACTCCCTTCTGCATCATTCTTGTAGCCCTAACATTTTGCAGAACTTCCTACATTTTACAAAAGTTGCCTCTTTTCCTGCATGGTGGTATCAATACAATTTATGGTGCATCGATCTGAGTTTTCCTCTATACCTTAGTTATAATAGAGGAATTTTCATAAAAGTGCCACCTCTCACTACTCAGGTCACCTTTTTTCAGCCCGATTGCAGTCCTCCTCACACCATTCTAGCTCCATGTTTTAATACATCGGCTCCATGTTTTAATACCTCCCCTCTCGTTGATGGACTTATTGTTCATAAAATTATTAGAACCTATCTGAAGTCTCTCCCACTTGGATCGACAACTCCATATGAACTTCGACCCACTACGCATCATTGTCCCCTCCCTCCATGGCATCTATGCTAATGCTGCCACCCGTTATCATGTCCGCAACTCCATACCATTGCATGTTGCCTCTCTTAATACAACACATCTTGGATATCATTTCGCACAACCTCCCACTATCATACAACCTTCTCACTTTTCCCACAACATACACTATCCACCCTCAATCCCTTAACTACCAACCATGGCTCTGTCATAATCTGCACTCCCATACATCCCTCCTCCAGTTTGGAATCAAGCCTCTCCCACACAACACACTCCTCTCCCCAGACCATGCTCCTCCTCCCATAGTTGACATCGCTCCTCATGCAGTCGGCCCTCTGGCACTCTATACAATGACTATCATATATAAATCTCATCCTCCATACCACTAATATGATTGCGGTCCTAGTTGTTCCTTTCAGACCCTCATTATTGTTATTGTTATTGGCTTCACTATTTGAAAAATATTCAAACTTACCCAACAGATTTTCTTTGGGTGAAGGACTGGAATCATTCTCGCCCTACCATGTGTCGAGCTCTTTGCGAGCCTTTAGAAGGGATTCATAGAATTCATCAGAATCAGAATCCCAGGCTTTAACACCATGTATAAGTAGATCTTGAAACTTACTGACTGAGGCTTCTCTTGGTGGCTCCTTCATGACCCTATTTTTTGCTCGCCTAGAACCCTCATTCTTGGAATAATTATTTAAAGAATATGTACCGCCATTATCTGCAACAAATCCCTACAACTTCATTATGTTATGATCATTACTCTTCTCCTGTGAAGATATTGAGAGTCCCTCCGATAGTATCGATCCCTGAACCTATAAACTAGCAAAGTAATGGGATATGCAGCATGCACCCAGAAGGTTGAGGGGGGAACTGAGTAACACCTTTTTTGAATGCAATCCTATATACATATGTTGGGACATTAAATTCATAAACTATATGGTTACAGTTTCTCAAGGTACATACATGGAGTTTGGCCCTCATATTTGATATGAATTATATGTCCACGTTGAATCATTTACATATTTAAGGTTGTTGCATTTAAATTTTTGTTTGGAAGGTTATTTTGGAATTGCTATATGCTACGATGGATGATTGTATGCCCATTCCAAATTTTACAAGGCATTTTAATTTCGAAACAAGGAAATAGTTAATACAACAAGATATATACATGGAAGAATCATATGATATTTTTTCGAAACGATTGTATTGAAAATTTCAGTTAATATATGTCGAGTATTGCTAGTGTTGTAGAGAAAGTGTCTCAAAGTATTTCAATAGAAATATATATTTTCTTTTTGGTTGAGATTTTCCATATGAAAGAGGAACCAATATTGCCTTTGAAAGAGAACTATTTGCGTTCATTACAACCAGAAGATAAAATGGCCATAATTAGTGAAGCATTAGAATTTTAAAAAAATATGATATTGTATACTAATGATACAATAAAATTCAGCATAGTCAGTCTCACAGACATTCAAATGTGTCTTCAAGTTGAACACAAAAAGATCGAGTTTCTGCAGCTCAAATCCCAATTCCAGCAAGAATAATTACAGCAGTGGAGTCATATTTTTGAACTTTTTTCTATTCAGAACATTGACAAATACTACCATCAGAAACAAGAATATAAATTTGAGGTTGATTCAAATTCAGTGCCTAGTTCAAGAGCAGAGTTTCATGCAGAAGCAAAAATTCAGCTTGCACTTCCCAAACCAATCATCATACCTTGGGAAGAGATTTTCAACAACAAGCACAAAAATGGTCTTGGATATGAAAAGGATTTTTGACTCAAATAGTATCTACTTCCATATTGTAGGATTTCTTCATGACTAGCCACCTTCAACTGTTCCAGATTGTGCTACTCGTCCATAATAGCCACAATATATTGATAAATTCGAAGATTGTGATCGAGTTGGCCATAAGAAAGATCATTGTTTTGATCTTCATGCATGTGAGCACTATCATAAAACTAATAATTAGTCACATATATGCTTCAAAAAAAGCCTCTTGAAAGAACAGATATTCATATCGAATGGATCACTTCTTGGAAATGGGAATCAATAGGCAAGAAGATCTTTCAATCATATGTTAGAATCTCTTCTAGAATATTAAAAGGCCTTTCAGTTGAGTTTTTTCCATCATCTCACCTAGTATCTGACATGGGGGGAAATTATGGTCATCTACAAGCTTCAAAGCCACATCAAGTGATCATGAGCCACAACATGTCATACCAGATTCAGAGTTGTAGCTAGAGACACAGAAGTTCAAGTGAGCCTAAGCCACAACCTGCCATGCCAAATTTAGATTTGTAGCTAGAGACAAAGATTCCCATAATCATGCCATTGGTTAGTGGGCAGCCTTAAACCATCTATGCGAGATTAAGCTTATCCATCTTTAAAGAATTGGGGACACCTCCTCTAGCAGAAGACATCAATTTCTTGCCAGTTTTGGAACAGTTACAAGTTGAGGTTCTCCTTTTTTATGTAGGTTTCTTCCCTCCCTTTTATTAGTTGAAGGTATCCCTCTTCAAATAATTATGAAAACTTCCTCTAGCATAAGACTTCAACTTATTTCCTGATTTGGAAGAGTTCTAGGAACTGCACTAAGAATTTCAATGTTGGTGGTCATCCTTCAACCACCACCTTATGCAAACATTTCAAAGAGCACATTCAACCTAGTGTTTCCAGGAATTTTTGAAAATTTTGTATTACAACTCTCTTCTTGGACTCATACATACCCCTTTATATTAAGGGGAGGGGGGGGGGGGGGATGTTGGGCACCTAATCCTCTAAGGGTTGATGTAGAAAGCGAACAGTAAAATGGAATCGAAGAGACCTTGGAATATGGAATCAAATGTTCACTCCAAGGTATTATAAATGTGCATCATGTGACTAATATAGCAAGACATGATTATCTTGCTCATTTATCTTCTATCCATTCCATGTGTGTATAAAACAATTGTGCTAAAATTTAGGAAAGTGAAGAACTAAAAGAAATAATGGTGGAGGTCTAAGTGGAATAGGCAGGTGGCCACCAATATCCACATGGATTGGTCCTCCCCCCTTAGGAAGCAATGGTCCCCTTTATGGTGAGTGCTTCCATTAGATGGGTAAAATTATGTTGAAATTGTTCCCTCATAAGCCACTTTCCTTGGTGTAGGAGTTGGTGAGATTTGGCAACCCGATACAGTTCGATCTTCTACTGGTAAATGTTCTTGATCTGTGTATGCATGATTCGATCAGTTGTGGCATGTTCCATGTAGTCTGGGTTTAGCTCTATTGGTGTGACATGTTCTATAATGTATGATGTGTCTAGTAATGGTGAAACGTATGGTTGAAGATGGTCCACATTGAACACTGGGTGCAGGCCAAGGAATGGTGGAATTTTGAGCTCTAAATCATTATCCCCTACAACCTTAGTTTTGGTGTAATGCCTATATCAGAGCACGTGGATCTTTTGGTGGGTCATAGCAAGGCACTCCTTTTTCAAATGTACCCAAACTTTTTCGCCCACTTCAAACTTGTGTGGCACCCGATGTCGATCATGTCATTGCTTGTACTTAGCATTAAATCTCTCCAATATTTCATGCACCTACTCGACATTGTGCTGAAGGTGCTCAATGTAGTTTTTAGCCCTGTCAGCTTCAAACAGGACATCAAACAAATATACTTGAGTTGCTGCAATTGGTTTGGCCACATCAATGGGACATAGTGGCTAGAATCCCAACCCCACCTAAAAGGAGTTGTGCCCAATTAGGCTATGGAGAGATCTGGTGTAGTTGTGTTGTAGATAAGGAAGGCTTTCATCCCATGTGCATGGATCCTTGGAGTCCTTCATGCACAGAATGTGTACGATCATCCTGTTGAAGACCTATTTTTGGCCATCAGTTTGTGGGTGGAAATCTGTGGACTTAGTGAGCTTTGTATCCAACATTGACTAGAGACTTGACCAGAATTTACTTAGGAACATGTTGTCCCAGTCCGAGATAAGGGATTGGAGGATCCCTAACTGTACCCACACTCATTCAAAGAAGATCTTAGAAATGGATTATGTTGTGGTAATCTTCTTGCAGGCTGCAATAATGGCCATCTTAGATAATTTAACGAGTACCATGACTAAGAAGTCATTTCCATACTTAGTAGAAGGAAGGCCTGACATGTAATCCATGGAGATGGATTCCCAAGATTGACTAGGAGAAGGCATAGGAGTGTATAGGCCTTGACTCTTTATGGTTGGCTTGGAAATGGAATAGGAATTATAGGATCTGATGTACTTCCCGAAATCCTGTTAGCGGTTTGGACAATGCAAATACTTCAGCATCACTTCCATTGTTTTCTCTACCCCAAAGTGTCTAGTGACCCGAGTGTAGTGTGCCTCCCAAATAATCTCAACACGCTCACTTGAAGCAATGTAGAGGTTTTCAAGGTGGCATAATAGTGCATCTTGGAGTTGAAACTTATTTGGAAATTTCCTTCCTTTAGGAGTGTCTGGTAGGTGTTGCCAAATTCTGTATCTCACTTCTAAATATACGGCCATCTCAAAATCTCATTGCCACGGGAGTCTAGCACAGTAGTTAGTTCCATGACCAGCGGTCAACTGAGAAAGTCTATAACATTTTTAGTACTACCCTTCTTGTACTTAATGTTCAAATGGAAATTTTGGAGGTATATGGACCATTTATGATGGTGATCATTCTAAAACTTCCCTTGTGTCTCTATGAACAATAGGGGTCGGTGTTATGTGTGGATGATTGTTTCCTTCCCCATAATGAAATGCTTCCATGGTTGGCAGTTCTACACAATGGAATACATATCTTTGTCATAGGTGGGATACTTTCAAACTATGTGTGAAAGTGTGTCAATGTGATATGCCACTATATGCTCGTGCTGAGTAAGAAATGCACCAATTGCATAATCGGAGGCATCTGTCCCAGCCTTAAATGGTTGTTGCAGGTCTGGTAATGTGAGCACTGGTGAAGAGAAGAGGCAATGCTTCAACTCAAAAAATTCATTCTATTGGGATTCAGACCAAAAGAACTTTTATTTCTCTCCTCCCTTGGTGACATGACTCAAAGGAGAACCCCAACATGAACCTGCGGTAGAATTTGACTTGACCCAGAAAGCTATAGAGCTTTGTTAGAGTGGTTAGGGCTGGCCAATATCAAATGAATTATATCTTGGATAGGTCCACATGTACACCACTCTCATCAATGATGTACCCCAGGTATTGAACCTAGGTCATATCAAAAGTGCATTTCTCCAAATTGGCACACAACTTGTGTTGCCGCAGTGTTTGGAGAACCTACTGAATGTGCTGGAGGTTCTCTTCCCAGATCTAGCTAAAGACCGGGATATCATCCAAATACACCACCACAAATGAGTTGGTGAAGGGTCACGAAATGTCATCCATCAGCCTCATGAAGGTTGTGGGTGCATTCGTCAACCCTAAGGACATGACCATCCGTTCGAAAAGGCCCTCCTTAGATTTGGAGGTATTCTTCCACACATCAGAGGGTTTAATTGGTACCTGATGATAACTAGACTTCAATTCAATATTTCTGATATATCTGGCCCCCTTTAGCTAGATCGAAGTCTCATAAATCCGTGGGATAAGATACCTATTCTGGACAATGATCTTGTTCAGTTCCAAATAGTAAATACATAGTCTCCAGGTCTTGTCCTTCTTCTGCACCAACATGATCAGGCTCCCACAAGGTGATTAACTTGGCCTAATGTGCCCTTTCTACAAAAACTCATGAATATGGCTCTTGATTTAATCATTCTCAAGAATAGAGTGTCGATAAATCGGTCCAATGGATAGTGGCGCTCCAGGATTCAGATCGATTGATTGCTTGACCTGACAGTGTAGAGGTACCCCTATGGGTGAGGTGAAGATGACCCTATACTCCTCCGTGACCTTTTACATCTATTGTTGTCATGCAGAGGAGTCGTGTCTGGATTTCTTGGCCAAAATATTATTCTTTCCCTATGGGAAAATCATAAGGAAAAAAAATTTACCAGTATGGGAAATGATCTTACTCCATTGCTTAATAGTGATCAAAGAGATGGAGGTAGGTGGTGCTACCTCCGGTATTTTTTTCAACCTATTTCCAAAAGTAATAATAATAATGTGGGTGCTAGACTCATACACAACATGTTTCTTCCACAAGTATGGTTTTCCTAATAATACATCCCAAAATTCAAGAGGGCAACATCACACAATACCTCATCTGTGAAAGGCTTGATGTCGTAGGGGAGGCGACACTATTGGTTGATGCAAAGATCTCATCCTTGGTGAAGCCACCCGATGGTGTACTACTGTGGGAGTGTTGTGGTCTATAGGCCCAACTGCTCCATGACCTGTACTGAAATGAGGTTCCTTTTGCTCATGTTGTTAGCAATGAACTACATCAAAGAATCCTTCACCCACATATTTGAGTGGAAGAGGTGCTTCCCTTCCTCTAGATATTTAGGCTCATCCTTCTAGATCTTCGTGGTGGAAACAGTGGGACTAGGATCCCAATCAAAATTGTCTTCCCTTTTCATTCCCATTTTCGGGTTCTAACTCAAAGTTAAAACATTCACCTGATTCGGAAGCCTTCAGCTCAACCACCAGTGACTTCTTGGATCGACACTAACTCGTGTTGTGAGTGTGGATATTATGTAACTTACACTACTTTCTCGTCTCCTTATTTATCTTCGTGTTGTTGTTATTTTATTGTGGCTTCAATGATTTTTCCTGGGTCATCCCACCTTGTATTTTTCTTTTGTTCTCTCGTTTGGGGGCACCTTTCCCTTTCTTCGTATTCACAGATCCAAATTCTCACTTATTCTATTTAAACATCTACTCGATATTAACTTCATATCGATAAGTGGCACAGAGCGAGGAGATGTCCAAGAACTACATTTTGTCCTATATGTACTTATGTAAAGAACCTCGGTACTTGAGTACCAAATGACACTCATAATCCTTGATACCCACCTTCGTGAAAAGGGAAAAAAAATCATTTTTGAAATCTGGCACATCTTGGTCCCTCTGTTGTTGGAACGTGGTCCACTTTATGTATTTATATTCATAGCTCCTGACAGGGTAATATTGTTCCTTTATGGTGTCTTGGAAAGAATTCCATGTGGGTGTAGCTGAAAATAGTGGGGATTCCATCTAGTCCTTTTTCTCAAAGTAGGTTTCCCACTAGTCCTTGACATGAGGGGCGGCTTTGAGGAGTGAAAAGTTAATATTTTCCCAATTGGAAAATTTATGAACCAAAAAATATCCTTCCAACAGATTTAACAATCTATCTATGGCATATGCATCTATATTGCCTTCAAATATGTGAATGTCAAAGTTACTGTGTACCTTAAAAGGAGTGGCACCTCTAGAGTGGTTTCTGGATGAAGATGTGTCTCCTGTGGGTTGTCATCAAAGGATCTTAGGAAATTTGTCCATCATCGCATTCCTCTATTTCTCAAATGCCTCCTCAAGAAATATTTTGAAATTATCTCCTGCTCCCTCATATTTATTTTCCTCCTCCATAGGAGGCTATCAAGGTTTTTGAGGCTGATCATACAAAGGTTCAACTAGTTCGAGCCCTAATTCCTTATACCCTAACATCTATGGGGACATGCAAATAAAATAGAGAAAGAGAATAATTCTCTGATACCACTGATCCAGAGTTATCCATGAATGTAATAGAATACAGATATAAACATAAACATAAAGATGAAGCATAAATAAAAATTCATTTCATTAATATGAAAGAACTGAAATATGCTTACATACATAATGGAAATAAACTAGCTTGGGAGATGGTAGCTTATCTCTGAGAAGCGATGTGGTGGCTACATACCTCTGAATTACGTTATATTGAGGCTCAAAGGCCTATTTATTATTTAGAAACAATGGAAAACCCTAAACATCCAAAAGCCTAACCCTAGCAGATGAATCGCCAAAACTTTGGTCCCCGTTGGGGTAATGTGCTACATCAACTTCCTGGAGTCATATATTTGGCATACTATCTCTGTTTCATGTGCACGATACCTCCTTAAGAAGTTATATCTGATAAATACAACTTTTGACTACAAATTTCATCGTTTAGGGCATCAAAATGGATCTGGAAGTTTAGAAACCAAAAAACTTCCGAAAATAGTAAATTGTGCTAAAATTAAGGAAACTAAAAAACTGAAAGAAACAATGGTGGGGGTTGAAGTGGAATAGGTGGGTGGCCACTAATATCCACCTAGATCACCTTACCCAACTAGGTCACATAAAATATTCCAAGTCTCTCTTTGAAGACCAAGAAATTCACTTTCTACAAAGCCTTGGTGAGTATATTTGTTATCTTCTCATCGATCAAAATGTGATGGAGTCTCACAACTCCTCTCTACACCATGTCTCAAATCTAGTGATACCTAATCTCAATATCCTTGACATGTCATTAAATACAATATTCTCTTCCAATTGGATCCCTCTCTTATTTTCTCCATATATGATTTTTGTATCCATAACCTACTCAAATATATCTCCAAAGATATTTCTCAACCAAACTTCTTCACATCTAGACATGCTAGAGGAAACCTACAATGCCTCGGTCATGCTTAAAGATACAGACTTGTGTTTCCTTCTCATCCAAGATATCATTGTAGAACCCAAACTAAAGCAACACCTTCATGTCCTTTCCCTATCAATAACATTTCCAACCCATTCAACATCAGTGTAATCATGAAGTCGTACATCTCCAACAACATATCTTATACCAAGGTTAATCGTCCAATCAAAATATATTAGTACGTGCTTAACCATGACCCAGTGTGCATGAAGGGGATAAAGCATGAACTAACTTAAATTTTTCACTACAAAGCACATATTTTAATGGGTGTTCACAAGGAAAATCAGTGAACCAATAAACTATTGGTACTGAGAGGGGTTCACCAAGTCAGGTCCAGTAGTGTTTCCACATAACTTCTTGAAGTTCATCTCTATCAAGGCGGCCAAGGATTTTCATTCTTTCATTTAAAATATTTTGAATAGGTTCATGATATATTTTCCTTGAGAAAGGAAAATCTCACCAGGTCTTTGCCACACCTTTAGTCCCATAAAGTAATCCATCATACCAAGATCCTTAATTTCAAACTCAAAGGAAATCTCCCTCTTAAACTCGAGCATTATGGGATCACTACTTGTAATGAATAAGTCATAAACATATAAAACAAAAATTAAAGGCATACCTTGAACCACTTTGAAGTATAGGTTTGAATTAACACTAGTTCTCGTGAATTCAATATTCACTAAGTAATTATTAATGTGGGAATATGAGGCTCTCGGGACTTTATTAAAACCATATAATACTTTATCCAATATGAAAAAATGATTCTTATTGTTATTTACTTCAAATCCATAAGGATTCTCAAGTTATACTTCAGCATATAGTATGCTATGAACAAATATGGTATTTCCATTCATATGGTGAAGGGTCCTTCCTTGAATAGTAGCAAAGGCAATGATCAATCTAATAGTGGTGTAGTGGGAAATGAGAGAAAATATATCATCATAATATTCTCGCACTTTCTAGTAGAAAACTATATCCATGAACCTTGATTTATACTTCTCAATGCTTCAATTAACCCCATGCTCAATTTTTTATATCCATTTCGAATTTGTTATAGCTACTTAGTTTCCCAAGGCTAAGAAAGGAAACCAAAGAGGTAACCACATGCCAACTTTTGACTTGGTATCTAGCCCTACCAAATCAAAGAGGTCTCTCTCAAAATTAACCTCACAGCCAATGGAAATGACTAGAGAGTATTAGGGTTTTAGGCTAGTTATCAGCTAAATCTAGTTTCAATTAGGGTTTGTTGGATAAAGAAGAACCAGGTTTAGGAACTAGGCTAGGTATTCCAAAAGATAAATTGCACACATTGTTATCACTCTATAATTAGCAATATTGGCAAATTCCAACTGCAGAGGTAACATCAAACTGCTTTGGGATTCAAGGATCTAGCCCTCCTGAATCCAGAGAGGGATCTCTCTATAAATGAGTTCAAAGATGTGATCTTTAAAGACTGAAATTATGATATTAGGCTAGTTATGAAGAGCATGGGTTTGTTTTGTTTGTTTTTGGTTGGGCGAAGACATGGTGAAGGTGAAAGAAGTTAAAAATAAAGGGTGAAGATGCCTGCAAATGAAGGAATGTTTCAGTTGATAGGAAAGGACAAAGACAGCTTTAACCCATTGGGCTATGGAGTCATAGGAGGATTTAATTGGATAGAAAATTCAAGAAGGATCCATAGAGAAAGTCATTTACATCAAAGGATCTCTTAAGGTGATTAATGGAGTGAAACAAATATGAAGTTAAAGACTTAAACAAATGAAAAAACAAAGCACAGTATAAGATCAAGTAAGTACTTTTAAACTAGCTTGCTTTTGACATGTACTTAAGGAGAAACATAAAAGTATTTCTGTTGATTAGGTAAGTGCTTTTAAAATAGCCCGCATTGAAATACTTTCCATCAGAAACATCTAAAAAACAGTTCAAACAGCTTAATATCAGGTAAGTGCTTTTAAACCAGCCTGCTTCAACATATTCGATAAGGAAACACAGATGATAATCACAAAGAGCAATCTAGATCAGCTAAGTACTTTTAAACTGCGCTGCATTGATAAACTCCAAGGATAACAAAGAGAACATTCATCTCAAAGAGCTATCTAGATCAGGGAAGTACTTTTAAACTAACCTACATTAATAAACTCTTCAAAGAGGACATTCAAATGAAGAAAACATAGAAGATAAAGCTTTCAGTAAGAGTAGGGTACCGTGGAGAGTATATCCTAACTCTATGTTTGTTGCTCTTTATCAGAGAAAGTGAACAGAGTGAAAACATTAAGTAAAACGACAATTGACAGTAAGGAACACATCACCATTGACATAGTTTCAGAATTCCATGAATCAGCAGCTTGTATTGATATTCAAACCAGTTACAATCAGCAAGCCCGGTGGGTCTCTACAACTTTGAACTTCTCATATCAGCTTATGTATCTTTCAATTACAGAACAGGGCATCAGTGGCTTCAGAATGACTATTACATGTGTTCAGATGTCCCGAGACCAACCTTTTGCTCATCTTCTACAGAGGTATTTATAGAAGAATGAGGCGGTGGTAAACTATGAAAAGATTTGTTTGGATCAATTAATACAGAAGATGACTCTTCGGTGCTTTGAGGGCCTCGATCAAGAAATCTACAGGTGTTAATCTGCATTAATTGAGTTACACTTAGGATTAAAATCAGTGGGAAGTATGCTATCCTTTGAAGCTCGGTGTCATGCTGGAGTGACTTTATTTCTACTTCCTGAGATGAAATGATCTAATTATCTGCTTCTGAACTGTTCTTTAATCTTCTCGAATGGTTCTGCCGACAATTAGATATAAGATAGCTCAATTAGTATTAATTGTTCGGTGGTATTTGATCTCAACGAGACTGCAGGTGTCTTTTGGAGCTGTAGAAGGTTCAATTAGCCTCTTCTTATGGCGGTGGAAGATTTCTCAGCTCGACAGATGTCTTCGCTTCTTCCCCAAACACTTTACTTTGCTTGAGATCTGTGTTTGGATCTTCAATCTCCAGTTCTGATATGTTTTGTCTTCGGCGCTGATACTCTTTAACTGTTTTTGAATTAAAACAGTGTCTTGTTGATGGGCAGGGGCCGTGCAGGCCTTTATGTGCTATCAATGCTTATGAAACATTGATAAAACTTCGAATCAAAACCTGCAAAATACAAACAATTTGTTATAAAATCCTGCGTATTTGGTTTTACTGCTTCAGAGGCGTAGGAAGAGAGCAGGACCGTTGGATGGCTGCATCCAACGGTGGAGATTAACCGAGATAGAATGAAGACGTAGTGAAGAATTAGTCAGAACCATCAGATCGCACAGAGTAAATCTAACAGTTTAAAAAAAAAAAAAAAAAAAATACCCTTTGGTAGAGGCGGAGGGCGATGAAATAATGCGGGGGTGATCTGGGACCGTCGGATCTGGACACGTGGACGTCCCAGATTTAATCGAAGGATCACAATCGGCAGGTCACACAAAAGCATGCGATTGAAACATTGCGATGCGATTGAGCGATGTCCGTCCGATCAACAGGGAGATGGACGACCCAGATTTGATAGGAGCAATTTCAATCGGGGTGCGCGGAAAAGGGGATGCGATTGAAACTTTGCGATTGGGCGATAACCGTTACATCGGGTCTAGATCAACGGTCCCGATCCTTTGATTTTTTGCACCGGCGAGACCCTTATACTTTGTGAGAAACCCACAAATTTCGAAAAAACACAAAGGTTTTGAGTGGATCGGGCGGAATATATATGATAGGCTGGCGCCCGATTGCGGGGCCACTGGGTGTATGGAGTACCATGGGCCTGGGGATTTATATAACTAGGGCCAATCGCAATCGGAACATTTGGGCCCGGTCTTTCAATCAACCCATTTGTAACTTCTCTGATGCGATTGCGCGTCGGTCTTTTTGATCTAACCATTTTTATTTATCACGTGACCTTAAGTTTTTAACTTAAGAACTTCGGAAAGTGAGTTTTTGGGTTTACAAAGGAAAAAATTGATCGGAGAGGGATTTTTCAATGGTTTAGCGCCCGATTGTGGGCCTACGGGTTAAATGAAATAACCATATGATCTGCGGTTTATGACAAAGGGGTTGATCGCAATCGGCATTTTGAAATGGCTCAAAAACATGCACACTTGAATCTTTCCGATGCAATTAGCGCTTCATGGGTTTGGCGCTTGGTTTTTATGATGAGGGAGTATTGGGGAAGTTGTTTGGAAACTCATGCCAAGGGGCTTAAACCTTTAATAAATAAATGGGTTTTTTACACAGATTTTCAGTGATTTTCAAAGGTTTCTGAGGGTTTCGACAGAGTTCAAAAGAAGTTTGGAACTCTGCAAAGGCAATTTTATATGAAAAGAGGGTTAGGAAAATGGAAAAAAAAGGAAAATGATGAAAAATATGAAGGTTAGTCTCTGAGAGGAAAAAGGGGAAAAGAAGGAGGATATTGCAGCAGTCTTCTCATGGAATTTTTAGCAGAATTTTGAGTTTCTGAGAAATAACAGTGAAAACCTATGAACATGAGATCTTCCACAGGCTTAAAGAGATAACATTTGACCAGGAAACTGTTTCTTGAAGGCTGAAAACATGTTTTGGCCACTTTTTGATAGACCAAAATTTATAGGTGTCCAATAGTGGCTCCACTTGGGGATGGTGCCTTCTTGAAGGCATCAAGAACTTCAGACTTGCACTCTCTGGGAGGCTGATCAGTTGCCTCGTCCATTTGGCTGCTTTCCTCTTCTTTGAATGATCTTCTTTTGCTTTGACATATGTTAGCAGCATTGAAAAACATGGATTTTTATCAACACAAGCTTCTACCTACCCAATCCTACTGATCTAACATTTTTTCTTCATTTAGAGTGCACTTGGACTGGCAAACTCTTTTTCAACATTTTATTCTTTTGAAAATAGGAAATCTAATCTAATTCTACCCCTTATTTCTCCCTGAACTCAGATTAAACAGTTGAGCTCAGATGTTTCTCTACCTAATCTACTATCTGTTGGGATTAAACTGTCCAACAGATTTTCATTCTCTAAATTCTACAACAGAAATTGAAAAACAGCCAAGTCAAGATTAAGCTATTTGACTTGCTGTGATCTATGGCATAAAAACAAGCTGCACATAGACATTATTCACAGAGAGCTAAATCAAAAATTGAAGGTTTGAAATATGAAAATTTTTGAGGCATCCTTCTTCTTATTTGTGGCTCAAGTTTTGAGCTTGTTAAAGCCACTTGCTTTCCTTGATTTCAGCTCTGGTTCGAATTTGTTTGAGCTGTTATTTCTTTCTTTCTGGTTCAGATTTTGAGTTGATTAGAACCAGATTTACAACTTTATGACTCAGAAAAATAAACAGATTTGAGTCATCTCTTGCTTGGAAACTTTAGGTTCAGGTTTTGGGCTTGTTTGAACCTTTCATTTCTAGCCTAATCTATCTACTGATAAGCCAAGTTTAAACAGTTTGGCAAATCCAATTCATTATCCTATCAGCAGAAAAATTTAAAGCTAATTAGTCAAGATTAAACAGTTTGACTAACTAGAAGTGTGTTTTTTTGAGGAGTGGCATTTGAGCTTGCGCACTTTCAAATTTTCTCTTTTTTGGTATGGGGCTATACCTTTATTATTTTTACAATCAGCCCTCTTTTCTATCTTTTATTGTTTTTGTATTTTTTCTTTTTCTTTTTATGAAACTAACGAAGCAATGATATTTACAATGGAAATGAAACTTGAAAATTGAACTCAACAGTAGTAATGCTTAAGGACCCTGCCATTGACAGGACCCCTAAACAGATATGTGCCATTTAACTCTTGCAGAAAAAAGGCATTTGGACCAATGGTGGACTGAATGATATAAGGGCCTTGCCACAAACTGTCAAATTTGCCATGTTTACCTTTTTCCTCTCTTCTAGAGTCCCATTTGAGTACCTTATCTCCAATGTTGAAGTCACAAGCCTTAGCTCTCTTGTCAAACAATTTTTTGATGTTTTCTTGTACTTTTTGAGCTCTGTTGTAAACTTTTTCCCTTGTCTGCTGGAGATGTATTGTTTGATTAATCCTCCTTATCATACTGTCCCCTTCTGACTAAATTTCTTGGACTAATTTTATTACTGGTACACCTAGGCTGGTAGGAAACACTGCATCTGCTCCATAAACAAGTTGGTAGGGGGAGGTTCCAATGGATTTCTTTGTGGTCACCCTATCTTCCCATAATGCATGCACCAGCTTGTTATGCCATGACTTTTTATTCTCTTCAAGTAGCTTCTTGATGATGGTCACCAAGATTTTATTTGATGATTTAGCTAGCCCATTACCTTGAGGGTAATAAGCAGTAGAATGACCCAATGTAATCTGATACTTGTGACAAAAATCAATCATCTTTTTGGAATCAAAAGCAGCAGCATTATCAATAATGATTTTCCTAGGGCATCCAAATCTAGAAAGGATATGGTCTTCAAGAAATTTTATAATGACAGAATCTATGGCATTCCTGGTAGGGATGGCCTCTATCCACTTTGTGAAGTAGTCAGTGGCTATGAGAATCCATTTATGTTGGGCAGATGAAGCAGGATGGATTTCTCCTATGAAATCTAGGCCCCATTTTTGAAAAGGAGCTTCAACAATGATAGGTTGTAATGGTAAGGGAAGAAGTTTTCTTTTCCCCTCAAAAACTTGGCACTTGTGACATAAAACTATCATTTTATGGACATCTTGGAAGAGGGTGGGCCAATAATAGCCAGCTCTAAGGATTTTGTTGGCTGTGGTTTTCCAGTAGAGATGACCTCCACACTCTCCTTCATGAAATTCATGCTTGATCTTCTCTGCATCAACTTCAGGCAAACATTTTAGCAATAAACCATTAGCATTTTTCCAGTATAAACATTCATTCAAAATGCAATAATTCTTAGCTTTCAACTTTAAAAACCTTGCCTTAGTTTTTGATAAATCAGGAGGAGTATTAAGATTTGTAAGTACATATAAGATGTTGGCATACCAAGGTGAGTTTTGGAACTGCTCTTCCATAGTGGGAGGGGGTAATTCTTCCTGCTCATCCAAGGCATCTACCATGTTAATGTCTAGGGCTTGTAGAATAGATTCAGCCATTAATTGAGCCAAGCCCTGACCTTTAATGAATTTGGTGGGTTTGATCTCCAAATCATATTCTAATATTACAGCTATCCATTTGCCTCTCTTACCATCAGGGTCTTGTGACAAGATGTCTTTTACCACAATGCTGGGTACATAGGCAATGGTGTGGGAATGAAGAATATACACCCTGAAGTCCTTTAAGGCCTTTACCAAAGCATAGGCTTGTTTTTCCATTATGTTATATTTCAAGGGTGCATCCCTTAAAGCCTTACTGAAAAAAGAAATAGGCTGTTCCTATCCTTCTGAGTTTTTCTGCAACAGAACTGCATCTATTGTATGTTCTGAGGCAAAGGAAAATATAAGAAAATCTTTTGAAAAGTCTGGGCTCATCAAGACTGGTGTTTGGGTGAGTGCATGTTTTACTAATTCAAAAGATTTTCTGGCCTCTACAGTCCATTTCACTCCTACTTCCTTTTTGAGCATATTATTCATGTTTCTAAGGAGCTCTGCTAAGTTGGGAATAAATCTCCTTAAGAAGTTAATCTTCCCAATAAAGGACTGCAGTTCTTTTATGTTCCTAGGGTGGCTAATCTGTAGTATTCCCTCAACTCTTTTTGGATCTATTTTAATCCCCTTTTCTGATATAATGTGGCCAAGGAGTTTACCCTCTTGCAAGCCAAATACTGTCTTTTTGGGATTTAAAGATAGCCCAAATCTCCTGCATTTCTCAAAGACCTTTCTTAGATGTTTAAGGTGCTCTTCATCGGTTTTGGAATAAAATGTTATATCATCAAGGTAAATTACAATGAAGTGTCCTATTTCCTCTGAAAATGCAATGTCCATGGCCCTTTGAAAAGTGGCCCCAGCATTCATTAGTCGAAAAGGCATTTTCACATACATGAAGGTGCCCCAAGGAGTGGTAAAAGTTGTCTTGAGTTGATCTTCTGGGAGTACTAAAAGTTGGTTATATCTTGAGAAACCATCTAACAGAGAAATCCTCTTTGAACCAACTACCTTCTGTAGGATGTGCTCCATTTTCGGTAAAGGGTAATTGTCCTTTAGGGAAGCTCTGTTAAGGTTTCTGAAATCAATGCACAGTCTGATTTCTCCTGTCTTTTTCCTCACAGCTACAAGGTTAGAAACCCAATCTGAAAACCTTACAGGCACAATGATTCCTGCCTTGTACATTTTCTTAATTTCCTTTTCGACTAGAGGCAGTTGTATTGGGTTAATTCGACGCAGTTTCTGCTTAAAAGGTTTTTGTTTTTCTCTCAAAGGGATCTTGTGCTGGATGATTTCTGTATCGTAAGCTTTTAAATCTTCATAGCTCCAGGCAAACACATTGGCAAACTCTTTAAACAAGTCAATGTATTTCTTTTTCATGTCCGGTGGCAAGGACCTAGCTAATTTAATCATTTTAGGTTGATCCTTTGTGCCTATGTTGCATTCTTCAACCTCAGACTCTGTATATTCTACTGCAGGTTTCTTAGCCACGTCATTAAAATCAAACAGGTCTTCTAACGGTGCTAGCCCCCTGGGTATGTTCTTGTCTCTCGGTGTTAATACCTCAATGTCTTCGTTTTCTGAGTCTTCATATTCTTCAGCATGAGTTTCAAGTTTTTGAGTTAACATGTTGATATCTGTAGGACTAGATGGTTGTTCTTGTTCAGGGGGTTGTTCGTTTAGACAGTTTTCATCGGATGTAGAATCTGAATTGAATGATTCAAACTCATTCTTACCGAGCAGGAAATCCTCTATCTGTTTATCATTCTCAAAGACCTGCCAATATTTTTGATTATCGGGTACGGCTGGTCTAAATTTTACCTGAACGGTGTTGTCCCCGTTTTCATATGGTGCTAAACACGTTCTAGCTGTAAAAGCTAAATTGTGAGCGGCAATAATCTGTTTTCTTGGGACAAAAATCAATTTTGGATCCTCGAAAATGTTTGAAAGGTCCAGGATGTCATTTCGGTAGGCTCTAAGTCTGGGATGATTTGCAGTGTATTCCCCATTAACTTGCCTAATGATTAATTCCGAATCACCATATACGTGGATTCTTTTGGCTCCTAGCTTTTCTAATAGATGCAAGCCCAAAATGAGAGCTTCATACTCGGCAATGTTATTATAACATCGAAAATTCAATTTGCATGAAACACTTTCTATATGGCCGTTTTCAGTGTTTGTTAACCAAACACCGGCGCCAGCACTATTCTTAGTACATGACCCATCGAAGAACATAGTCCATAGAGGATTATTTTTGGTTTCGCCTTGGTTGGTAATCTCGCCCACTAACATGCTATCTGATTGTTGTGGCATGTTAGCACTTAGTCGAATTTGTGTCTCATTTTCAAGTTCCTCACCGTATTGAAGCTTGTTTTCCTGAGTTTCAAGTTTCGAGAGCCGTGGGCACATGACTCATGGGTCGAGACCTTCATTTGTTTCGTTAATGTATTCAAATGCATCAAACTGTTTTGATACTTGTGAGTTAGGTGTTTCTTGATCTTTATCGGTGATTAATCCTGTTGTAGTGACTTGCTTGTCAACTGTTTTAGCCTCATGTTCTGTTTTAAGGTCAACAAGTTGTTGTACTGGGCCTCGTTCCTCAGGATTTTCATGGAGATGAACTTGATGGGGCGTTTGTTGTTGGCCATCTTGGCCATATTCATTTTTGTTTGTCATTTCAATGCATTTTTCGAAAGTTTCCCTTTCGTTTTCATCCATGTCTAGAACTACATTCATTTCTAGATTCGGGGCCTCTAACAGGTTATCTGCATTACTGTCTTCTGGCTCTGACTTATTCAAAGGTTCATCATGGTAAAGGATAAACGATTCCAGGTCAGTATGAACAGAGTAGATGGGACAGTTTTCAGGTTTTTTTGGGCTACTGACCATGAATTTCATGTGTGCCTCTCTGTATAGTCTTCAAGGCTGGTTAAAAACAGGGATAGTGGCATATGTCCCGTCCATCTGCATTGTACCTTGCAGCCGATCTAGACAGCAACATGCCATACTTAGGAGGGACATCGGCCACCACTACATCCATAACTAGGCACTTGGCTGGGATTTGAGTCAAATTCACACAGAGGTCCTTAATTAAGCCAAGACATTTGACCCTGCTTGAATCAAAGGAATATAAATCCTTGTAAGGTCTGGTTATTTCTAGTCCTAGTCTTTCCATTATCACCTTTGGCATAAGATTATGTGAGGCTCCGGAATCATGCATAGCATTGTGTAGAATTTTGTCATGAACATTCAGACTGACGTAGAATGGAGGTACTATCCCTTCTTGAAATTTCCCTTCAAATTTAGGACCAAAAATGAGCTCTGGCTGGTCATCATTATAATTTATTGTGTCATTCTGGTCCTCTATGTTTAAAGCCTTCAGAATTTGGGTCCTGTACACATTATGGGAAGCTAACTCAGTAAGGGGAACAGAGATTTTAATCTTTGAAAGTTCTTGTTCTAGGATGAAAGGAATTTGGTTTTTTGAAGAACTTGCCTCAGCCTTACTAGCTACTAGTCTTTCAGCAACATCACCTTGCTGATTTTTTCTATTTACATTTGATAACATGGTTTTGACAGGAGTACTAGCTGAGGTGTTAGTACTGCTAAGATCTGCATCCTGCTTTTCAAAATTTGGATTGCCTTTCTCTTTACCTTTACTAGAATCAACAGCCACTGTTTTATCCTTTTGATTGACATTTTTACATTTGGTTGTGGTGCTATTTTGTGAAGATTTATCAGAGGTTTTAGTGTTGGGAGTTTTTTGACTGGCTTTGCTTCTAAGGTCATATTCTCTGTGAGGCTCTATGATGACATTTTCCATATCTTGATACCAATGTCGATCATTATCCCTGTTGTCATCATAAGGTGTGTATAGACCTCGTTTCTTTTCATAATGAATCTCAAAGCCATCGTTATCTACCCCTAGCATGTTGATATCATTTTCCTCTGCTATCTCACATGTTTCCTCTGTCTCACTTATATAGTTTTGATGAAAGGGAGGAATGATCTGCTGATCATCTTCCCTAGGTCTGTTTGGAAGTTGGTTTCTTCTTAAATTTTGATTCTGGTTTTGGTTTCTATTCTGAGAAGCAGTTTGGTTTAGGCTTGCTTGTGTTCTCTTAATTATGCTCATCTCTTTCATCATTTCTTCCATCATTCTTTCTATCTTTGAGTTTTAAGTGGAAGGTGTGGATTCCTCTCTAAAAGATACTCTCTTTTTAGCTTTCATTCTTGCTCTCTTCTCTATTAAATTGACTTCAACAAAAAGAGCACCCCTTTGCATATCTTCAAGAGTTGCAAAGTCTCTCTCTCTTAGCGAATAGGTCATGTCAGAGTCAAAACCTTCAGGAAATTTGTTCAAAGCTGAGCCTTGCAGAGGTTTTAGTTCTGGGGGAAGTGCATTATAGATACTGTTAAATCTAGTACAATAAGCCTGTACACTTTCCCCTGGGTTCCTGTGGAGATTGTTGTAGTCAGCCAAGATTTGGAGAGGATTCTTCCTCACTTCCCATTTGTTTAAGAAAGATTGATGGAAACCTTGAAGGTCATTAATACTATGAGGGGTTAAGCCTTTGAACCATTTTCTTACTTCTCCTCCCAAACTTTGAGCAAATAATCTCATTTTGGCAGAATCATCAGCAATCTCATTTATGTCAAAGCAGTCATTCATCTTATCCACATGTTGTGATGCAGTAGTGGCACCACTATCATCATACAATGGAATTTTGGATAGATAGTCCTATGGCAGATTGACTAAAGGTACAGGAAGAAATAAGGGGGCATACCATGCAGCCATGGCAGGAGGTGGAGGTGGATTAACAAGAGTGAAAGTGGGTTGGAGGGGAGTGGTTGGAACAGTGGATATAGGGTGAGAAGAAATGGATGGACCAGGGATAGATTGCTGAGCGGATCTTGGATGAGAGACACCTAAATTGTGGAGGAAGTGTAAATTAGGTGGTGTAGTCTCTCTACTACCAAGATGTGTACTTGTCTCAGGAGAAGAAAGCAAAGACTCAGAATCTAACTGATCTAAATCACCAAGAGACCTAGTTCTAAAAGGATTCACTAAGTCTTCTTGTGATTGTTGTAGAGCTGAAAGATTTTCTGGGACAGAATTAGCTCTCAAGGGTGATCTGAAAACAGTTGATAATTTAATCCTAGGAGACTTCCAAAGGATGCTTTCTGGGTCATCAACTATTTCAGGTGGATCCGGGTCAGGATGGGCTCTAGTGTGAATCTTTCTAGGAGCCACTATGCTGTATTTTTTAGACCCAAATAACAAGAAAAGTTCAACCAGGTATGACAATCTTTGAGAGGTTAACTAATCTGTTTTACACAAATTTCAATCCTACAGTCCTCTGACTGAGTTTGAAAGATAGTATAGTAATGAGGGTTCTTCCCAGTGGAGTCTTAAGGTCTGTTCAGGATTGTGGAGTCGCCAAGTGGATGTTTTTAGCTCCTTTGCAGAGGTAAGAGGTGTTATGGTCCACTACCATGTTTATTAAATGCCAATCCGAAATATTTTTGGGTTTCTTTGAGTTATTTTTCAGTTAGCAAGGGATATCTGGTATCTTATGATTGCCTTCTAATCGAAGAAATACTCATCCCTAGTGGAGTCGCCATTATGTTATCACTCTGTAATTAGCAAGATTGGCAAAGTCCAACTGCAGAGGTAACATCAAACCGCTTTGGGATTCAAGGATCTAGCCCTCCTGAATCCAGAGAGGGATCTCTCTATAAATGAGTTCAAATATGTGATCTTTAAAGACTGAAATTATGATATTAGGCTAGTTATGAAGAGCATGGGTTTTTTTTGTTTGTTTTTGGTTGGGTGAAGACATGGTGAAGGTGAAATCAGTTCAAAATAAAGGGTGAAGATGCCTGCAAATGAAGGAATGTTTCAGTTGATAGGAAAGGACAAAGACAGCTTTAACCCATTGGGCTATGGAGTCATAGGAGGATTTAATTGGATAGAAAATTCAAGAAGGATACATAGAGCAAGTAATTTACATCAAAGGATCTCTTAAGGTGATTAATGGAGTGAAACAAATATGAAGTGAAAGACTTAAACAAATGAAAAAACAAAGCACAGTCTAAGATCAAGTAAGTACTTTTAAACTAGCTTGCTTTCGACATGTACTTAAGGAGAAACATAAAAGTGTTTCTGTTGATCAGGTAAGTGCTTTTAAACTAGCCTGCATTGAAATACTTTCCATCAGAAACATCTAAAAAACAGTTCAAACAGCTTAAGATCAGGTAAGTGCTTTTAAACCAGCCTGCTTCAGCATATTCGATAAGGAAACACAGATGATAATCACAAAGAGAAATCTAGATCAGCTAAGTACTTTTAAACTGCGCTGCATTGATAAACTCCAAGGATAACAAAGAGAACATTCATCTCAAAGAGCTATCTAGATCAGGGAAGTACTTTTAAACTAACCTGCATTAATAAACTCTTCAAAGAGGACATTTAAATGAAGAAAACATAGAAAATAAAGCTTTCAGTGAGAGTAGGGTACCGTGGAGAGTATATCCTAACTCTATGTTTGCTGCTCTTTATCAAAGAAAGTGAACAGAGTGAAAACATTAAGTAGAACAACAATTGACAGTAAGGAACACATCACCATTGACATAGTTTTAGAATTCCATGAATCAGCAGCTTGTATTGATGTTCAAACCAGTTACAATCAGCAAGCCCAGTGGGTATCTACAGCTTTGAACTTCTCATATCAGCTTATGTATCCTTCAATTACAGAACAAGGCATCAGTGGCTTCAGAATGACTATTACATGCGTTCAGATGTCCAGAGACCAACCTTTTGCTCATATTCTACAGAGGTATTTATAGAAGAATGAGGCAATGGTAAACTATGAAAAGATCTATTTGGATCAATTAATACAAAAGATGACTCTTCGGTGCTTTGAGGGCCTCGATCAAGAAATCTACAGGTGTTAATCTGCATTAATTGAGTTACACTTAGGATTAAAATCAGTGGGAAGTATGCTATCCTTTGAAGCTCGGTGTCATGCTGGAGTGACTTTATTTCTACTTCGCGAGATGAAATGATCTAAATATCTGCTTCTGAACTGTTCTTTAATCTTCTCGAATGGTTCTGCCGACAATTAGAGATAAGATAGCTCAATTAGTATTAATTGTTCGGCAGTCTTTGATCTCAGCGAGACTGCAGGTGTCTTTTGGAGCTGTAGAAGGTTCAATTAGCCTCTTCTTATGGCGGTGGAAGATTTCTCAGCTCGACAGATGTCTTCGCTTCTTCCCCAAACACTTTACTTTGCTTGAGATCTGTGTTTGGATCTTCAATCTCCAGTTCTGATATGTTTTGTCTTCGGCGCTGATACTCTTTAACTGTTTTTGAATTAAAACAGTGTCTTGTTGATGGGCAGGGGCCGTGCAGGCCTTTATGTGCTATCAATGCTTATGAAACATTGATAAAACTTCGAATCAAAACCTGCAAAATACAAACAATTTGTTATAAAATCCTGCGTATTTGGTTTTACTGCTTCAGAGGCGTAGGAAGAGAGCAGGACCGTTGGATGGCTGCATCCAACGGTGGAGATTAACCGAGAGGAATTTTAAATGACGCGGGAGGAAGAATTAAACAGAACCGTCGATCGCGCGATGAGCAACGGTGGGGGTCGGGTTTTTAAAAAAAAAAAAAAAAAAACCCTTTGGTAGAGGCGGAGGGCGATGAAATAATGCAGGGGTGATCTGGGACCGTCCGATCTGGACACGTGGATGGCCCAGATTTAATCAGAGGATCGCAATCGACAGGTCACACAAAAGCATGCGATTGAAACATTGCGATGCGATTGAGCGTTGTCCGTTTGATCAACAGGGAGATGGACGTCCTAGATTTTATCGGAGAAATTTCAATCGGGGTGCGCGGAAAAGGGGATGTGATTGAAACTTTTTGATTGGGCGATAACCGTTAGATCGGGTCTAGATCAACGGTCCCGATCCTTTGATTTTTTTCACCGGCGAGACCCTTATACTTTGTGAGAAACCCACAAATTTCGAAAAAACACCAAGGTTTTGAGTGGATCGGGTGGAATATATATGATAGGCTGGCGCCCGATTGCGAGGCCACTAGGTGTATGGAGTACCATGGGCCTGGGGCTTTATATAACTAGGGCCAATCGCAATCGGAACATTCGGGCCCGGTATTTCAATCAACCCATTTGTAACTTCTCCGATGCGATTGCGCGTCAATATTTTTGATCTAACCATTTTTATTTATCACGTGACCTTAAGTTTTTAACTTAAGAACTTCGGAAAGTGGGTTTTTGGGTTTACAAAGGAAAAAATTGATCGGAGAGGGATTTTTCAATGGTTTAGCGCCCGATTGCGGGCCTACGGGTTAAATGAAATAACCATATGATCTGCGGTTTATGACAAAGGGGCTGATCGCAATCGGCATTTTGAAATGGCTCAAAAACATGCACACTTGAATCTTTCCGATGCGATTAGCACTTCATGGGTTTGGCGCTTGGTTTTTATGATGAGGGCATATTAGGGAAGTGGTTTGGAAACTCAGGCCAAGGGGCTTAAACCTTTAATAAATAAATGGGTTTTTTACACAGATTTTCAGTGATTTTCAAAGGTTTCTGAGGGTTTCGACAGAGTTCAAAAGAATTTTGGAACTCTGCAAAGGCAATTTTATATGAAAAGAGGGTTAGGAAAATGGAAAACAAAGGAAAATGATGAAAAATATGAAGGTTAGTCTCTGAGAGGAAAAAGGGGAAAAGAAGGAGGATATTTCTGCAGTCTTCTCATGGAATTTTTAGCAGAATTTTGAGTTTCTAAGAAATAACAGTGAAAACCTATGAACATGAGATCTTCCACAGGCTTCAAGAGATAACATTTGACCAGGAAATTGTTTCTTGAAGGCTGAAAACATGTTTTGGCCACCTTTTGATAGACCAAAATTTATAGGTGGCCAACACACATAAAAATAGGAAAGGTAGGTGTAATCAGTGACACAAAATAGATTTGTCATTTTAATATGGTGATGAGGAAATCATATAAAAAAACTAAGTGAGCATACATGCATGAATTCACTTGTTAGAGGATAAAAACACTTATATGATAATCTAAAACAAAATAGAGCATTATAGATAATGAGATCTGTTTAAAACTTAGGATATTAACACAAGAATAAATGTAAATTGCTGCTAGAAACATTTAATAATAAAAAAAATATTAAACACTGGAGAAAACAATGCCATTGATCACACCACGTGAATACCATAAAAATAGCTGCAACTACCTGTATATTACTTCTGCCAAGATTCAAGTGCACCAGTTCCAAAAAAGTGTGAAATTCAAGTATCCAACAATTTCTTAGACTTGTTTCTAATTACATATAGAATAAAAAAAAGTTTCCACATCTAAGGGGTCGAATCATGATCCATAGAAACTAATTCATGAACCTAATTACTCATTGCCAAGTCCTAGGGAAGTTAGAAACAACTTTCCCCTTTTTAGTTAACTGATTGAGATTATCTATCAAAGCATTAATGACAAGATTATTTACAATGATAATCATTAATAAACATATTAACACCAGATAAACTAGTGAGTCAACTATTTACATCAACAAATTTTTACCTTTGACCTCCATGTACAGTGAAAAAAATCTAAAAACAGAAACGCATAAAATGTCCTTTGCAGAAACACAACAACTTTGGCTTGATATTTTGATGACTTGGAAGAGGTTCTAAATGTTGTTGAAGGTTGATGAGAAATATTATGATGTATACTATACCCTGGGACCATTAATTCATCCAACATCATCATTTTGTCCCCCTTAAAATTGAATTTAAAACCAAGTTTCCGGAAATGCGGCGAATTTATAAAAAATTGGCATAAATGTGTAAAAAAGGCATTTTTTGATCATTTTATTCACAATCATGACTCTGCGAACATCCTAGAGTTATTTTATGATATTTTTATGTCATTATCTATCCCACCACGTTTGAAATTTTGGATTTCGACCCTCTGAGAAAAAGTGGTACAACTAGTTGTTGCATTTCTGTAGGATGTTTTTTCCTATGTGCACACAAACTTCAAATTTCAAAATTGTGTCTCCTTTTTCTTTGATTTATGTGTTTTATTCATAGCACCAGTGATGCATCAGCCAATAGGTCTATGATTTTCTTCATTTTGAGTCTCCTAAGGGCTCTTTTGAGTTTTTTCTTCATATTTCTCACCCTTCTTTGCAAATCATGTTCCTAGCATAATAGTGCCTTGCCATATTAATTTGCATGGTGGTATCCCTGTTTGCTTTTTCCAATAGCTTCTCCAACTATTCATTCACTCTCCCAAGCCAATACTCCTTGTCTTTCTCAAAGTCAGCAGTTGTGGTGTCATCTATGGTGTCTTGAGCTTGAGGAGGAGATAGATCTTCTAGATTTTGTTCCTTTATAGCCATTGCTCTTGTCTTAGGTCTCCTAGGTTGTGCTTGAATGTTCTTTTCCTCAATTTTCTCTCCATCAATGATGGATTTAAATTTTTCCTTTTCTGCCAAAAAACCTGTTTGACTTGCCGATGGAGGGTCTTCTTGTGAATTTCTCTACTGTGTTATGGTTTGCCTCAAATCTCTATTATCCCGTTGTAGGAAATTCACCATGAAATTGGATTTGGATAGGTCATCCTCAGATCTCTAATTTGTGCATATTTATCCTTGATGATGTCATATTTTTCCTTCTTTGTATGATGTTCTCCTAGGTCATCCATCTCAAATTCTAGAGGTACGTCTTCTTCATTTTGCAATGGCGAATCATGTCTGCTTAGAGGTGATTTCTCTTTCATGGTTTCATCCTACACTGCATCTTCAGTAAAAACCTCCTTATATAGTCTTTTTTCCTCAAAACTAGTTTTAGTATTATACCTAGGCATCTCCTCTTTTACTTCAAGAACAGAGATCATCTTCTTACCTTTCTTGACTTTCTTTGAAATCTCCTCTCTATCCTGAGTTTTTGTCACTGATGGCATGCTTGATGTTTCAGCTCCCTATAGTCTAGATGATGATGAAGGAGAGATTTTACTCTTTGACTAGTTGGAGAGAGGTAAGAGAGAAGCTACATCCAAGAAAAATTCCCATGACATGTTGATATGTGTTAGTTGGTGGAGGACTATTACCTTGCGTAGAGCATGATGAAAGAGGTTGGCTTGATGATCTCTTCTTTTAGATTGCACCTTCTTTGTCATCTTCACCAAAATTCTAAACAGATAGTTAGATAGGCTTAAGGGCCTCGTAGAAATGAAACACATCAATAATCTGATATGATACTATTGGAGCGGGGTACCTTGGCGTGCACTTTTGGGTAATTTTATATAATTTTTGTTGTACGTTTTGCACAGAAGAGTCAAAGGGGCTATGGGGTGGGTCAAAGTCCCTTAGTCATTGTAATGGGTGTTATCACTAGAAAATTGGGAAGAATAATTTACAGGGCTAAGACACATTAGAGGATCTGAAAATTTTTAGAAATCCCTAAGGTCAAGAAGAAAAATCAAATTTATCACCAAGTACTTAGGAAAAATCTACCTTTTCGTGCATTTTTCTTCGATAAGGGTGGCTTTCCCTTGAAAATCCACGTGGTCCTGGGAGTGGCAGAAGTCACTTTTCGGGACCACATGGCACACTTCAGGAAATGATCCCACACTTGAGGCCACCCTAGGACAACCGCCTAAGCCACCTTGGGACCTCAAGGGAGCACACAAAGGAATCAAGTGGCACACATCGGAATCAACCCTCTCTCTTGGGTCACCATCCACCAATGTACCAAGAGAGGGAAGGAGAATTTGAATTCATCTATAAAAGGCCACCAAGAAATGAGCAAATGGGGAGAAAATTCTTATGCTAGCCAAATTTCCCATTAGAAATCCAGCAGTGTGCAATCCAGAGCAGAAGTAGAGAGGGGATTCGGTTGTTGGCCATCCAAGAACTTCAATCCTTCGGAGTAGAGAGAGAGACCTTGCACCAAGCAACTAGAAGGTAAAAATGTCCTTGCATCAGGTCTTAGAACTCCATTTTTCTAAGGGCCCTTTGGCAAGAGTGTAAATGTAGTATCTTTCTTCCTAACATAAAGCAATAAGACGGGACCTTGATGCCACCGTTAGTATTATTGTTATGTTTGACTCTTTATGAGCTTTCATGTTTATATTTAGTTTTTTTTTTTCTCTCTATATATGCATACTATATCATGATTTAGTGTCTTTAATGTTTTATAGCATGTTCACTAACCTGCTAACTCTTTTTTTTATCTGTCTGTGACCAAGGCTTAGAGGCAGCGACCAATCCTCCTAAGAAATTGTGGATTGGTACACTTGTGCATGAAAACCACAACCAGGGGATTGGAAACTCCATTAGCTTTAATTTTTAAGTTAATGTGGTTGCGATTATTGCAGGGACCTTCTCTCCTCTCTAGAGTGCTGCTTGGACAACTCCCCTTCTTTTCTTCTTTGCTCATTCACCCTCAATGAAATTCTGAAGTTCATAAGTCCCAGAAATTTTATTCTTAGGAAAACCACACTCTATTTTCTTAGACAGACAGATATATATGATGGCTTCAATGATGTACAATCAGATCTAAGCAAGAAGGGCTGATCCCTTCACTATATCCTTGGGCTAGCTCAGGATCTAGCTCCTCCAATATCCTCCACTGAAAATAGCTTAAGTAAGAACAACAGCTTCAGAAAAATGCACTGTCAGAGAGGGAGGCTCAATAACCTACTGCTACATATGTCAAATCAACTCTAGAATGATGAAAATAATAGATCAAATGTGACGAGGTTATCCCTCATAGGATTTCCAGCTGATATGTTGGAAACTTCCTTCCTCCAATAGATCTACAGGACTGAACTGCGCAATCCTTGAAGGGATTGATGTTGCATGGAGGTGAAAAATAATGGCCTAAATGCAAAAAGTAGATCTACTGCTCCTAAAAGGCTGGATCTGAAGATCAAGGTGGTAGGATGAATCCTCCACTGGTTTTCTAGCTGAAACTAGAAACAACCTTCTGAAGATGGCACTAATGCCTTATTTGGAATGAAGAAAAACCCTCTTCCTTAGAGATCACTCAAATAAATAGGTGGAATCCCCACTCGGAACACACTACAAGCTCTGCTAAATAGCGCAAGCTTGCATAGAAATGTCCTAAGCCAAATCTAGATCTAAACAGATCAAGAAATTAATAATCTAGATCATGCCTTCCTTTGTTCCTTCACCTTCATTATATGCATGATCCTTCCATAGTCTAGGCCCTCTCCAATAATACACTTTTCATGTACACAAAGTCTCCAAGGTTGACTGCGTTGTTGATCGATGTCCTCCATCATGATCACATGGGGTGATCACCCTCTCTGTAATGTTCCTTTTTGGGGATTCTCAAGATTCTATGTCAGAGATGGACTAAAAAGGCATTTACTAGTTATTTCACCTCTGAAAAGAGGGTGAGAACTAGAGGCTACTTGGCCAACTGTAGACTCTGCCTATAGAACTTGGAATAATCCCTTTGAGGAATCTCAACAAGGTCTTCAATGAAAATGTTGTATAAGAAAATATGAGCAAGAATAATGTTGATCAGGGCTAGGATCCCCTCATTTATGATGTATGTGACTTATATGCATAATTTCATCTGAAAAAAATTAGTTTAAGAATAATAAACAGATCTCCCACAGTCAAGACTAGCCAGAAATCAGCCAAAGAGAAGAACTACTACAAGATGAAAATCCCAGCTACTAGAATTACATAGTTTTGACTGAAGCTCAGAGGAGGAAATCCAAAGATCTAATATTTCAGATATATAACATTAAATCAGATTTATATTTATGCTTATTTCCTTTACAACAGATTACAAATAGAACTAGGGCAAAATCCCTTCAAAAGTTAGAGCTGCAACTAGGAATAAACTGCAAAAATACATAGGCAATGTTATTTTCCAAATGTTTCAGCTAATGTAAATTAAATCTCATATATCTGCCATATATGGATAAAATATCATATATAATATAGATATGGAAACTACAATACTTGAAGAACAATATCCAATTGGAATTACATCAAAATATTGCATAATAAGCTGTAGATCTGAATTACAATTTACAGTGCTGCAGAAAACCCAGAAATTTCTGAAGATAAATTTTATTACTGAAATATATCAGACCTATAGAGACATGGATCAGCAACCCAGTCCATGGATAACCAAGGGAAGGCAAGCCTAACACCAAGAGATCTTCCTCCAAACTGATAGCAAACTGAAACAAGAAAGCCATCTCACAAAATAACGCAGTATTGAGCAGAAACTGCACTGAGGGTGAAGGAGATTGAATAACTAGAATGAAATTACATATCTGATACAAAGTATGGATCAGCTAGCTCTTTGGAGGCTAATGAACACTCTCCAATAGAGAAATATTCTCAAAAACCGCTAGATCTAAGCAGATCTAAAATTCCACTTGCTACAAAAAATAGCAGTTGCAAAACCCTCAATGGGCCAGCGTTGCTCATGAAAGATAAAGCTTGGTCTCAAACCAAATAGTGGCCAACTTCAGCAAATAACTCCTCCAATTACCCTCAAGGGAAGAGATGAAACCCCTAAACAGGAATTCCAATCGCAATCCTCCACTAAGTAGCAGAGAATGGTATTTGTCTAAGCAGACAAATACTTCAAAAATATGATCTATCAACAACCTCTTCATGTTACTCTCCTAATTCTTTTATAAAATGAGAAAGCCCTTGAAAACCCTAAACCACTTTGATCAGTCACCCCTCTTCACATTAGAGGCTCTCTTCTAGAACTGTGCAGTCCCTCCAGGAGATGCATTGAACCTAGACAGCGCAGTTGATTTGGTCAAGGTGGACCCAATATTTGGCTCAACCCTCTTTCACACCTGCAATTGATTATTTACATAGCCCAGATTTGTCTTTGTTCACATGGGCATTGATTTATTAGGATTTTTACATGTCATCCTTTATTCATTTACTCATAAAACATAAATTAAAACAAAATTTAATGTCTCCTCTTAGCTAAGGCTAAGTAAGAACATTACAGTCCTCCCCTCCAAAATGTTTCTTGTCCTCAAGCAACTGACAGGGTGAGAGCTATGGATCTTCTCCTTCTCCATTGATGGAACCATCAAGAATCAAGCTCTCATCATGGATCAAGTTCTCACCAAGCCAATACATCAGAAACTGCTCCTCCAATGCTAGCAGGATAGGTTCATATTCTGCCCCTTCAGGAGTGTAAAACTCAACAGAAATGAACATGGGTGAAGCAATGTCACACTTGAAACAAGTATCATGAAGTACAGGATAAATTTCCATCCCATGTGGTACATGTAAACTACTTATTCTTTTCCCATACATACCCATAAACAAAACCAATATGTCATCTATGTATGGTAGCAATATCACATAAAGGAAAAGTGAAATTTGCACATGAGGAGGTGGGTCACAATCCCACATAAGGTACCAGCGCAGTACACTCCTTGTTTTGAGTAGATCTGAATGTGATAGGTGGTACTCCCACCACATATTTGCTACATGGGTGAATTTTACATGGCTGAAAGTGAAACCCTCATTAGGTGCCTTTGGAAAGCACCCATCATGATAAACAATCTCCCTTTGCACCTCAAGGGAGTGGCCAGCTTTGGAATTTTTATTGGCCCCATCTTTTCCATGAGATCTGCATGTAATATTACTCCTTGTAGGAGCCATGGCCTGAATACATATGGTAAGAGAATGTGCCAAATTAGAAAAATATACTTGCTCCACAAGATCATATTTCTTATCATACAAGTCTCCCATACACATAGAGTTAGGCATGGGATTTTCTCCTCTTTTGAGAGAAGAAAGATATGGCTGAAATGTCTCCTGCATAGGATCCCTTCGCTGCCCCATCTCCACATAACTATTAAACTCTTGTAAGTGCTGATGTAGCTCCTCCAAATCATAATGCTGATGTAGCTCCTCCTCCATACCCTCCCATTCAAAACTCTTCAAGATTAAGGAGTAGATTCTTGCTGATTGCATGTAGCTGGATAAGAACTCCTTATCAGCTCTTTGTAGTATATCTTGCTTAATCTTGGAGGCTTAAGATAATAATACTTTACCAAGATGATAGATGACCTCTTCATGGACCAAGTAGCCTCCTCCTTACTTTATGCCATCTAATATCATCCCGGTGTGCAGATATTTGGAGTACTCCACAAGGAGTTGAGACCTCCAATATGGATCTACACTCCTCAACAAGGACAACGCTATAGATGTATCTATGGTGGTGCTTTCCTTGTTGCTGCTTGTTTCTTTGGCATCATGCATGCCAAAATTGTTTGTGGGAAGGTTGATCCTCCCCCTTGCTTCCTCCCACAGTGTTGTGACTCTTTCTTCCATTGTTTCAGCACTTGGTGAAGCTTTCCCCATAGAATCTAATGGCACCCCAAGAGGCTTGCCATGATGTAGGAATGTCCCTTGTATAAATCTCATGAACATGAGAGAAGGAACCATGAGATCCTTGCCCTCACTATGAAAATCCATCTTTGTTGTGTGGGTAGAGACATCAAGTGAAGGGTAGGTGTGCATGCCTTGAATGACTTGTTGTTTCCCACTCTTCAAATCCACCCATTCCATCTGTAAGGCCTTCCAATCAGTGGTGACTTTTCCAAAAGTAATCAACCACTGGACACCCAAGATGATGTTGGTGTCCAGTATGTCCACTACAAAGAAGTGGTCCTCCAAAGTGTAGGTCCCCATAGTCACATAAAGTGATGGAACATACTGCATGCACTGCATAGTTCTATCTCCCGGAACCAAAATAGAGAAACCATAAAAAGTATCAATAGGGATCCCTCTCCTTTGCACAAAGTGAGCATCAATAAATTTGTGGGTTGCCCCACTGTCAATAAGAATAGACACTCTTTGGTTCATGACTGAACCTTTTACTCTAAGAGTCAAATACTTGGGCACTCCTCTCAAAGAAGCAAGAGTCCCATTGGTTTGAGCAAATTCTCCCTCTTCCTCTCTGGATGATTGTTCCTCCTCCTCATCATCACTAGCGTTGTGACCTCTCCTAGGTCCATCATTTCCTTCCTCCTCCTCACAATCAGAGAAGACCTCAATATAATGTGCTCTTCCAGCAGCACATCTATGTCCCGACACCCATGGTTTTTGACAAGTGAAACATAATTTCTTCTTTCTCAACTCCCTCCGGAGATCATTGTCAAGAATATTTTTATGTGAGCTCTCCTTGGGTGGAGCATCTTTCCCTTCCTTCCCATTAGAAGAGTGAGTGGCTTTGCTTGGGAAGGTTGCCTTTGCTCTTGGCAAGGCATCTTGGAGATCTCTTGTTCTTTCAATGGCATCATGCAGTGTGGTGGGTTTGGTATACTTGACCAACCCATGCAAAGGTTATTCCAAGCCATCTATGAACATATAGACTCTCCTTGCAACTAAAAGATCAGGAACCATTACAGACAACCTCAAAAATTCAGAGATATAGGCTTCAACATCTCCTGTCTGCTTAAGCTTTGCCAATCTTATGAAAGCGGCCTCCGGATCCTTCTGATCAAATATTTTCACTAGTCTCCTAGTGAAATCAGCATAAGTGGACACATTGTTGTGGCCTAATGTATAAATTCCATGAAACCACCAGCTGTGGGCTTCTCCATCAAAATGCAGCGCAACAATCTTAATGGCTTCTGCTTCAGGCACCTTAGTCAGCTGGAAGTAGATGTCCAACTTTTCCACCCATGCTTTAGCTGAACAAGAGGGTGATCCATCAAACTTAGGCAAGAAGAACCTGCCCATGGTGTGGTGCCTCCCATGAAGGAAACCTCCATCTCTATACTGTTGCAATGGACTCCTCCAGTCCTTTAGATGGTAGAAATCTTGAAAGCTTAAGTTATCCTTGAACCTTTGACTTTGTGAATCATATTCTTCAAAGTATCCTTCCAAAGAGGTTGACTCTTGAAGCCCTTCATTCTCTACAGCCAAGAAGGTAGGTGTTGTAGAGCATTGTGAGATTTGTGGAGCTTGTGGCAAGCTCACTGGTGGACTAGTCCCAAAATGAGACATTTCAGAACTCTCTCCTTGATGGAGTCTTCCAAGGGACTCCCTCATTCTATCTATCCTCATCTCATTTATTTCCTTGGACATATCTTGCATAGCTTCCAAGAGATTTTTTGCAAACTCTTCTGCCTCCTTATCTTTATCATTCAATTCAGGTGCTTTCCCCTTGTCTTGACCCTTGTCAAGGTCAACAGTAGTATAGTCATACTTTATATGAATTCTATTCTGGTATATCCTCTCCCTTTTAGAAATAGGATCTTCATCTTCGTAATGCAACATTAGTAAGGCTCCAATGCTAGCACAGGTTGTGCCAAGAGTGGAGCTCCGATACCACTGTAATGTTACTTTTTGGAGGTTCTCAAGATTCTATGTCAGAGATGGACTACAGAGGAATTTACTGGTTATGTCACCTATGAAAAGAGGGTGAGAACCAGAGGCTACCTGTCCAACTGTAGACTCTCCCTATAGAACTTGTAATAATCCCTTTGAGGAATCTCAACAAGGTGTTCAATGAAAACGCTATATAAGAAAATTTGAGCAAGAATAACGTAGATCAGGGTTGGGATCCCCTCATTTATGTTGTATGTGACTTATATTCATAATTTCAGCTGAATGAAATGAGTTTAATCATATTAAACAGATCTCCCACAGTCAAGACTAGCTAGAAATGAGCCAAAGAGAAGAGCTGCTACAAGATGAAAATCCCAGCTACTAGAATTGCATAGTTTCGACTGAAGCTCAGAGGAGGACAGCCAAAGATCTGATATTTCAGAAATATAACTGTAAATTTGATTTATATTTAATTTTATTTCCTTACAACAGATTACAAAGAGAACTAGGGAAAAATCCCTTCAGAAATTAGAGCTGCAACTAGGAATAAACTACAGAAATACATAGACAGCGTTATTTTCTAGATGGTTCAGCTGTTGTAAATTAAATCTCATATACCTACCATATATATGGATAAAAAATTAGATCTAATACAGATCTATAAATTACAATACTTGAAGAACAATATCCAATTGGAATTACATCAAAATATTGCATAATAAGCTGTAGATCTGAATTACAATTTACAGTGCTGCTAAAAACCCAGAAATTTTTGAAGATAAATTTTACTACTGAAATAGATCATATCTATAGAGACATGGATCAGCAACCCAATCCATGGATAACCAAGGGAAGGCAAGCCTAACACCAAGAGATCTTCCTCCAAACTGATAGCAAACTGAAATAAGAAAGCCCTCTCACAAAATAATGCAGTATTGAGCAGAAATTGCACTGAGGGTGAAGGAGTCTGAATAACTGGAATGGAATTACAGATCTGATATAAAATATGAATCAGCTAGCTCTTTTTAGGCTAAATAACACTCTCCAATAGAGAAAGCTTCTCAAAAATAGCTAGATCTAAGCAGATCTAAAATTCCACTTGCTACAAAAGATAGTAGCTGCAAAACCCTCAATGGGCCAGTGCTGCTCATGAAAGATAGAGCTTGGTCTCAAACCAGATAGTGGCCAACTTCAACAAATAACTCATCCAATGATCCTCAAGGGAATATATGAAACCCCTAAATAGGAATTCCAATCACAGTCCTCCACCAAGCAGCAGAGAATGGTATTTGTCCAGGCAGACAAATACTTCAGAAATATGATCTATCAACAACCTCTTCATGTTACTCTCCTCCTTCTTTTATAACATGAGAAAGCCCTTGAAAACCCTAAACCACTTTGGTGAGTCACCCCTCTTCACATTAGAGGCTCCCTTCTAGAACTGTGCAGTCCCTCTAGGAGATGCATTGAACCTAGACAACGCAGTTGATTTGGTCAATGTGGACCCAATCTTTGGCTCAACCCTCTTTCACACTTGCAAGTGATTATTTACATAGCCCAGATTTGTCTTTGTTCACATGGGAATTGATTTATTAGGATTTTTACATGTCCTCCTTTATTCATTTATTCATAAAACATAAATTAAATCAAAATTTAATGTCTCCTCTTCGCTAAGGCTAAGTAGGAACATTACACTCTCCATCATGCATGCATTAAACGCACCATTTCCTCCACTAGCTTATCATGAATTCTTTATGATATTATTTGACTAAATTATGATCTCAGTTGACCTTATCAAAGATCCTCATGATTTTATATTTAAGATTTATGATCTTATTTGACTAATTCATCCTCCATAATCTATCTCATAAATGAGACATGATCTCCATTAATGGAGCTACTCCACTACTCCATGTTCTAGATCTAGATCTAAAATATCCACATTAACACATTATAAGTGTATTTTATTCATCTTTGAGGTTTATGGGTCCCTCCACCCTTTTATTTTCTTAATTCATGAAGAAAATTAGGAACTCTAATATTCGAAATATGACGTGAAAATTTGGGAATATTATAGTCCCCCCCAGTAGAATGTTCTTGTCCTCAAGCAACTTCAAAAGTATATGCAAACACATCTATTCCCTCCCAAATGGAATCCACATAAGGAAGGCTTCCTCCATTTTATGCATTGTGTTATGCATGTTTGGTTCTAAAATTGTCTTTCGAAATTACATAGAATGACCTCTAACTATAGGGTTAGATGTCATTCTTCCACCATGAAGTGCCAAGTGAAAACTATATAGTGTCCAACACCATCATTATCACATGAGATAAATAAAATAATGTGGCCTTTTTCATAAATGAAAAACTCCAATTCACAATACATCTCTCCATCCCATGCTTCATGAATTTGATTAAGCATTAACATGCTTTCTTCCTTAGCCCTGCTGGCCTTGTTGGATCGAAGCATCATTTCAAAATTATGAAAAATAATAAGGAAAAGAGATATATGGGTAGAAAAATGTTTCAAACCATATTATCCTAACAACAACCATTGGAGTAAGGCCTTTTGCTGCCATCCTCCATCTCGTTCATGTAAGATGGACAAGCCAAACTCCTCCAAAAGCAACCAAAGCAACAAGAAATCTTGCTGATTTCTCTCCTCCTCATGTGTATCATGGAGAAAAAACATACTAATTGACATGTGAAATGTCACAAAATCCCAATAAAAATATTGTAATATCCCTTTTTTAGGATTGCTCATAAAACATGCATCAAAAATGCATTTCCAACAACATATGCAATAAAATACTGAAATGGACTATTGGATCCCATATAATAATAAATATTAAATATAAATACAAGAATAGAGCTGAAACAAATCAAACTAGGTGGGCTAAACAGATCTCCCACACCTAGGATGACCAAAAAGTGTTAAAACCCCAAGACTGCAAAATGCCAGAGCAACTGCTCAAGGGACTGCGCAGTCTAAGAGAGGGTCTACACATAAAATGATAAGAGAAAAATATATATACTCATTTATTTATAAATAATTCTGAAGAACAGAGATCTAAGCTCCCTTTACAAAATACAGAAGAAACTGACAAGGCTTTCTTGTCCAAACACTCTGTATACAAATGTGATATTCATGAAATCACTAAATTATCACTACAAAACTGAAGAAAATGAGTGTAAAAGGCTGAAATATGTCTTATCTGATGTATATCCCTCAAGGAATTCCTCCCATGAAAGGATGAACCTCTCAATCACAAGGAAACTCAACAACGGAGCCACCAAACCATGCAATGAGCACTGCCTCCAAAATAACGCACTCCCTAGAGGAAACAACACTGGAAGGGTATGGGAAATGTGTGGTATGATACCAAATATCTGAAATAAGTCTTGGAGCTCTCCAAACAGATCTCTCAAGTGAAGGAAAACTTCCTCCAATGAGAAACTAGCTCAGAAGCCGGGATTTCAATCCCTTCCACTGTTGTACCCAACAACACTGCAAAATCTCCCGTAAAGCTATGTTGATGAAGATGGATAAAGCTTGGCATAAAAAAATGATGTGTAATTATGAATAAAAACTCTCCCAATGAGCTTCATAAAGGAAAGAGTTGGGATTCCCACTCGGGAACACCCAGTGCTAAACAACACTGCAGCTTTTCTAAGCAGCAACAATTCTTGGCAGAAAAGAATTATAATTATAAAACATGATGAATAATGATGCCATACTCTTCCTTATATAAGACATGATTTTTATTACCCTTGATACCACTCAATTAGGTTACTTCTAACCCAAGTTACATCTCCCTCCAAAATTGCGTTATTCATCCTTGGATTCCTCCTCCACTAAAACTGCGTTGTTGACTTAGTCAAAGCAGCTGGAATTTAACCTTGTTCACACATGGACGTGTCTTATTAATCTATAAAGAGTGTCCCCATTTCATATTTGGAGTATTTTATTCCTCCTTAGGAGACTTATGGGCTTTCCTTCCCATTTATTCACCGACTAGAGTTACTGCTAACTCTAATGTTCCATTTAGCTTGGAGGATAAAATTTGGGAACATTATAGTCCTCCCCTCCAAAATATTTTCTAGTACTCAAGAAAATGCATTAGGAGAGAAAAATTTATCCCCTATTCCTCATTTGGCCTCCATAAATAGCCTCCATCACTGCATCAAGAGAATCTGCAAATATATTGTCATCCAATTCTTCCTCCTAAGTGTGCAAAACCAAACTGTCTACATCAATCAGAGGTGGAAAGTGTGAATGGAAGCCTGCTAGATGTCTCATGGCCTCCACAAAGTAGGAGTGATGAAAAAAATGGTGAATGAGTGTCTCCCTCACCCATGCTATCATCCAAATGAAGTGAGTCACCCTCCAACATGGTAACTCACAAAAAGTCTCCTCTACCTTGTGATCCTAAAATGAAGGTGGGCTTAATGAAAGTACATGATAGCCAAGAAGGCATATCCCACACTGTCCTCCTCCCCACTCATGATAAGTGTATAGGGCATGTTGATCTTGGGCTGAAACATGATTGACCTCCAATAGTAAGAAGAAGATTGAGCCTCCAAGGACTCTCCCTCCAAAATCATGAGTCATGCCAACCCAAACCATTCCATTCAAGATGAATGGCACATCATCACCACATGGAATACAAATCAGAAAATGGTTGAAGGCTATGTGCAAGTTTGGATGATACATATGGTCTCTCTGGTGGATACAACGCAGTTCTCCCAACTGTTGATTGAGAATGTCATAAGGAAAGTGGTCCTGTAACAAGTTACAATTTGCATATGTTGGCTCTCCCAACATGGGAAAGTAAGCATCAATGTATATTAGTTATACATATATAAGATAACAATACAGTTTCCCAAATTCGTGTATATATGGGCTACTATCATCATAAACATTGGCCCTAAAGTGACCATGAAACCCAAAAACAGTCTTGCTCTTTTGAGGAGCAATGCACTGTTCAAACATGGTGGGAAAATAAAAATACTCAATGGAGTAATCAAAAAGTACAGAAATGCATCTCCTACCATACATAGTGACTAGGCTGAAAGTGAGGTCCATGTATAAGCTCCCCCATGAGGATTCCCTCACAGAAATATACAAGAAGAAGGGATACCCATACTCTTTGGAACACTCCATCAATAATAACACTCTCCCATGTGTTAGCGTTGTAGACCTTAGAAATAAGGCTCCATGACTCATTCATTTGACATTCCACATGCCAAAGCCATCCACCATCATTCTGCTATGTGATAATATCATCTTCCAATATGGAAGTCTCTCATGATCCTCCAATGTTGAAGGGTAGCATCCTTGCACCATGAATGTGCCTTTCTTATCTTCAGAAATATCATGAAAAGTATGGGAATAATTTTTCCCATACTCTCCCAAGTGCAACAATTTTTTTTGTTGCTTCATATCTCCCTCATACAAGTCATAGAATAAGAACAAGGTGGTCAAATTGTATGATGTCCCAACAAACAATTCAGCCATGAAATGCCTCCTCAAGTTCTCCAAGTGGTCCCTCCCACAAGAAGATAGAAAGTGTGATGTGGCAATCATGGTTTGCCAATGGTTCCTCTTGAAAGGTACAACATATAAAGTAGAGAGAGCCATGCTCCCAATGGGAATCCTCCATCTCAAGCCCACTCTCCAAAAAATGCTCCTCATGATCATAAACATGTCAGCAATATATGGAAGAAAAGTACAATAAGAACAAGTTTCCAAATGACAGGCAGAGAGTGAATCTTGGTCCCTCTCATGGAACCAACGCAATGCACCCTTGGCCTGCATCAAAATAAGAATTAACAAGTGCTTTACCAGCCACTTTTTTGTTTCCATAGTCATCTCATAAGGTGAAAACATGAAGTCACAATATGGTGTCTTTGGTGCACACCAAGACATATATGGCTTCCTCCACAGCTCATCAAAAGGATAGCCAATATCATTGCTACAAGTAGCTGCAAGTAAATCATCATATAATATCCAAGAAGAAATATTTCCCCTTGTTACATCATGCTGATCAAATAAGGGAAAGAAGTACAATAAAAAAAATGAAATGATACCTCCTCCATTATGTACTTGACGTCTGAAGATGAAATGGTTCAACTGGAAATTCTCCCTCACTCCCAATGAGTAGGAAGGTGGCTGTGACATCCTCTCTATCACCATCCAAGCTATGAATCTCTCCATATTCTGGTATATGTCATGCTAGATGCCCTCCCAAGTGAACTCCTCCATCAATTGGATATAAGCATCAAATTGCATAGAAGAGAAGCCCTCATGTGCTGGATGTAGCAGCTTCTCCTTGAGACTAGAAGATCTAGTCAAGAAGATCCTGCTATAGGAATAGATGACCATATCATCCACCATGTATCTTTCATCTCCATCCGAGTCATCAAGAATCATGCATGCACCAAGATCCTTGGAGTACTCTACCAAAATATGAGACCTCCAATAAGGATCAATCCTCCTCAAAGACAACGCTGGTGATCTGGCATGTGAAGCTCTCCTTGAGCTGCTGCCTATTACTTTGACATCCCCCGTGCCAAATTATTCCTCCAAAGTCTTCACATCTCCAAAATCCAATAGTGGTGAACCAAAAGACAAGATATCTCTCATCAACTGTAGATCAGGTGGCCTCCCAGGTGGAATGCCTCCATGAAGTGAGACATTAATGTCAAGAGTAGACTGCATATATGGTTGGGAAACCTTGCCCTTGCTCTCACTGTGAAAATAGGTCTACCTCTTCCTTGCATTGGCTCTCTGAGATAGAGAAGGGTGTGTACCTCTCATCAAATGATGCTAGCTTCCTCCCTTCCTCCTCCTTCCAGCTGTAATGCTGCACAATCATGCTTCTCACTGATTGTGCCCGGACTTCTATGTATGAGATCCTGGGGAAATTCTTGCAAAGATACAAGAATCGCTTCTATGGAAGCATGTGCTCCTCCTCCCTCTGCATGAGGCACTGGATGTGCTCTATATGTGACAGCGTTGTTGCCCTCTTCTTCATCAATGTGTGTAGGAAACATCTCAACAATTGGATCCCTTCGTGAAAAAGTGATCCCCATGCCCTCTTGTTCAAGAATATGAACTGGAGGTTTTGCTTCCGGAAAAGTGTAATGAAAGAATTTAGCTCCTCCCATGGTTTTCTGAAATGGATTTTCCTCCATCACATGCAAGGGTTTTTTTTTCTCAATTTTTCCTTGTTCATGTGTCTTATGAAGTGTTTCACCAAACCTCTCCATCAATGTTTTTATGAATCTTGCATAAGAGAAAGTATTGGCATTATTTAAGGAATAAGATTCAAAAATCCACCATGCATGAGCCTTACCTCTGAAATTCCGCGCCGCAACTCCGATAGCTTCATCTCCGGAAATATGGTGCAACTGCAAATAGGAGTCTATATCCTTCACCCAAGCTCCAACTGAACATGTAGGTGATCCGGAAAAAGTAGATAGAAGAAATCTATCTACATCTTGCTACTTGCTCTTCTCCATCTGAATCTTGCAAAACTTTTGGAAATCAGTCTGATCTCTAAACCTCCCAGTTTGAGATTCATACTCATGCAACAAATCACTAAGAGTTCTCCTCTTAGGCATTTTTCCTCCTCCTATCCATCTCAAGATGGCTCTGGGCACTTGACTACACTGTGCATCATGGAGTGTAGTTGTATGCTCACACTTACCATGTGAAAATCTATATTCAGCTCTAGATTCAACCTCCTTTGGAAATCCCATCTCCAATATCATCTTCTTCAGCTCTCCTTGAAAGCTCTTCATAGATTTTGGAAGAAGCTTTGTGAGCTTGTCTTCCTTTCTCCCTGCACATACTAAAGCTTTCTAGCTTCTTTCCATCTCTCCTTCCTATAATAACTGGATCTCACAGGCTATGCCAGAGATCATGCTTTAATACCATTGTAATATCCCTTTTTCATGATTGCTCATAAAACATGCATCAAAAACGCATTTCCAGCAACATATGCAATAAAATACTGAAATGGAATCTTGGATCCCATATAATAATCAATATGAAATATAAATCCAAGAATAGAGCTGAAAAAAATCAAGCTAGGTGGGCTAAACAGATCTCCCACACCGAGGATGACTAAAAAGTGCTAAAACCCCAAGACTGCAAAATGCCAGAGCAGCTTCTCAAGGGAATGTGAAATCTAAGAGAGGTTTTACACATAAAATGATAAGATAAAAATATATCTACTAATTTATTGATAAATAATGCTAAATAATAGAGATCTAAGCTCCCTTTACAAAATACAAAAGAAACCGGCAATGGTTTCTTGTCCAAACACTTTGTATACAAATGTGATATTCAGGAAATCACCGAATTATCACTAAAAAACTAAAGAAAATGAGTGTAAAAGGCTAAAATATGTTTGATATGATGTATATACCTCAAGGGATTCCTCCCATGAAAGGATGAACCTCTCAATCACAAGGAAACTCAGCAATGGAGCCACCAAACCATGTAATGAACATTGCCTCCAAAATAATGCACTCCCTAGCAGAAATAGCATTGGGAGGGTATGGGAAATGTGTGGTATGATACCACAGATCTGAAATAAGTCCTGTAGCTCTCCAAATATATCTCTAAAGTGAAGGAAAACTTCCTCCAATGAGAAACTAGCTCAGAAGCCGGGATTTCAATCCCTTCCACTATTGCACCTAGCAACATTGCACAATCTCCGGAAAAGTTGTGCTGATGAAGATGGCTGAAGCTTGGCCTGAAAAAATGATGTGGAATGATGAATAAAAACTCTCCCAATGAGCTCCTCAAATGAAAGAGTTGGGATTCCCGCTCGGGAACACCCAGTGCTAAACAATACTGCAGCTTTGCTAAGCAGTAAAGCAGCAACAATTCTTGGAAGACAAGAATTATAATTCTACAACAAGATGAATAATGCTACCATCCTATTCCTTATATAAGAAATGAGTTTTCTTACCCTAGGCCCCACTGAATTAGGTTACTTCTAACCCAAGTTACATCTCCCTCCAAAATTGCGTTATTCATCCTTGGATTCCTCCTCCACTAAAACTGCGATGTTCACTTATTCAAAACAACTGGAATTTAACCTTGTTCACACATGGAGGTGTCTTATTAATCTATAAAGAGTATCCCCATTTCATATTTGGAGTATTTTATTCCTCCTTAGGAGACTTATGGGATTTCCTTCCCATTTATTCACCGACTAGAGCTGCTGCTAACTCTAATGATCCATTTAGCTTGGAGGCTAAAATTTGGGAACATTACAAATATGCACCATCAATACACATCATTAGAGTATCATTCCAAGTTTTACCCAATACAAAACACAAATACATAGGAGGTGTCATGTGGTGGCCATACTCCCTCAAGGGAAACAAAAATGAACATGCCTTCTTTTGCTGCACTCTATCTTTGATACACAAGGCATGAATCAAAAAAATATGATCTATTGGGTGGTAACCATACTCACCCAAGAGTAGCCAGTGCAGCCATGCCTCCTTCTTCATTTCATAAGTGTTTTTCAATGCATGGATCAAAGATATAGGAAGCTTTAGACAATAACAAAATTCCCCAAGGGAAACCAACGTAATCAAGCTTGCTGGCCCATATAAATCTGCAAGTGGTCATGCAACCACTTGCTTATCCTCCTAATCCACTCATCCCCATGTGGATGATGAATGAGGTACTACATAATCATGGCATCCTCCCTTTGTAGAATACCATCCTCCCCAAACTCATGAAGAACATTGCACTTCATGAGATTTTGAAGTGCACCACCAATGAGATCTCTTAAGGAGATTCTCTCTCCACCAAAGACCCTCCAAAACCAAAGAAGTTTTGGATTTTTTGGAAGTAGAATTTTTTATTTGAGCAGGGAAATTCTCATTGAGAAAGTGTCATCTAGAAAGGAGAAAAATTTTCTCATCTCAAGATGTCTACCATTTGCCATCTTCACCTACATTGCTTCATGTTTGAAGCTACCATCAGAATGCTCCATGAATGATGGGGCCTCTTCGTCTTCACAGTGATTAAGTGACAGCGCTGTAGATTTGCATGATAATATATGTTTTTTCTCAAAGTAAGGCAAAATACTGATCTTATAACTAGTTATTGTACATAGGATTATGCTCATCCCGTTTTCTGAAACTCTACAATTCAACTCAAAGGATTGAATGTAGCTCAAAAATGATGAACTGGGATAGTTTTTCACTTCCTCCTTGATTAGATTAATGGTCCTCCGTGCTGTGATATGTTGCTACTCCAAATAAGCATTATGTTCTAACCCTTGGTTATACATTGGCCTTGAAATCATGTCCCCAAAAGTCTCAATAAGATTTATTGAAACAATAGGAGATGAATGTGTATGCATAAGTTGGATCAAATGATATGTGGGAACCTCTTGACAGAACTCAACAGTTCCTCCAACCAGGAAAATAGTGTCTCCAACTGCTGGTAAGAGTAATGTATTCTCTCCTCCAAGTGTACCAGCGCTGGAATCTTCCTCCTCTTCCTCATGCATCTCCTGAATCATGCATGGGACTCTATGTGTCAAGAGCTCAAGACCATCTTGCAAAGTTGCAAGTGTCTCTTCTCCTGATGTAAGTACTTCTGCAGCTGGTGGTGAATGTAGTGACTTCTTGTCCAAAGTGACAATATTGAAATCCTCCTTTGTTTCCTTAGGAAATGCCATTTTGTGACACATCTCTGTTTTTCTCATATCAAATTCCTTCCTCAACTTGTGAAAGAAATCTGAATACTTAGTCACCTTTGCATACTCCATGTGACCAAACCACTAAACACTTTCTTCATCTAAAACATGAAGTTCTGCAATTTGAACAACCTCTCCTTCAACTATAGGATGTAGCCTAAAAAATGCATCTAAATCTCTCCTCCAAGCCTTAACAGTGCTTGAGGAAGATCCATCAAATGTAGTAAAATAGAATATATTATGCCTCTTTCTTCTATTGCTGCTATAGGATCCTCTTTCTTCTTTGATTTTGAAGAATTGTTGGAGAGTTAGCTTCTCCTTGAATGCTATATACTATGCTTTGTACTCTTCAAGATATATACTGAGAGTCTCATGAGTCTCAAGTTCATTTCTTTCTTCATTTATACACCTCTCACCTTCTCTAAATAAAGTGGGCATAGTGGATCTATGAAGAGCTCTAGGGTTCTCCGGTTTTCTTCTTTGCTGATAGGAAGTGCTTGGTCCTTCCTCATCAATTATTCTTCTTGGGTATTCTTTTTGTCCTTCCTTCTTTATTTGATTGACCTCCTTGTAGAGATCTTGCATGGATCTAAAGAAAGGAGTGGCAGATTTATCATCCTCCATGATAGATCTCATCTATCTGCTTCTTCTTTTGATGTAAAAGATGAAATGTCCACAAGCTGAGCCAAAGATCATGCTCTGAAACCACTGTAATATCCCAAATGGGAAAATGCAGCAATACTAAAACACAATATGAGAACTACAGAAAAGTAAACAATAAATCTATATACACATCAGAATACACAGAAATAGTTGAGCCATTTTATTATTTTGGAGGTGCAAAAAGCAAGTACAACAGTGCTCAAAATTTGAGACACTCAAGCCATAAGAATGGCCTAGAATGACCCTGCAATGTTATCCCAAGAGGGAATGCAACTGCCTGTGAGATAGAAAGTCAGATCTAGGCTGACTGGGAGCTCCGATGATGCTGAAATTGTAGATCTGGGCTCTATGATGGATTCCCAAGATAACCCAGAAGGGATTTCTCAGATCCGTAATTATTACAAAACAAACCCTCTTAGGGCTTCACATATATGCTACTGGGAATGTAGATCTGAAGCTAGATCTGATGATATGATGGTTGCAATGATGTACAATCAGATCTAAGCAAGAAGGGTTGATCCCTTCACTAGATCCTTGGGCTAAAAGCTCAAGATCTAGCTCCTCCAATCTCCTCCACTGAAAATAGCTGCAGTAAGAAAAAAAACTTCAGAAAAATGTGATGTCAGAGAGGGAGGCTCAATAGCCTATTGCTAGATATGTTAAATCAGCTCTAGAATGATGAAAATAATAGATCCAATGTGAGGAGGTTATCCCTCATAGGATTTCCAACTGATATGTTGGAAACTTCCTTCCTCTGATAGATCTATAGGATTGAACTGCGCAATCCTTGAAGGGACTACTGCTGCATGGAGGTGAAACCCAATGGCCTGAATGCCAAATGTTGATCTACTGCTCCTGAAAGGCTAGATCTGAAGCTCAAGGTGGTAGGATGAATCCTCCACTGGTTTTGTAGCTTAATACTAGAAACAACCTCCTGAATATGGCACCAATGCCTGATATGGAATGAAGAACAACCCTATTCCTTAGAGATCACTCAAAGAAAGAGGTGGAATCCATGCTTAGGAACACCCTGCAAGCTCTTCTAAACATCCAAATCTTGCACAGAAATTTCCTAAGAAAAATCTAGATCTAAACAGATCAAGAAATGAATAATCCAGATCATGCCTTCCATTGTGCCTTCACCTTAATTATATGCATGAGCCTTCCATAGCCTAGGCCCTCTCCAATACTACGCTATGCATGTAGACAAATTCTCCAAGGTTGACTATGTTGTTGATCCATGTCCTCCATCATGTTCACATTGGGTGATCACCCTCTCCATCATGCACGCATCAAATGCACCATTTCCTCCACTAGCTTATCATGAATGCTTTATGATCTTCTTTGACTAGATTATGATCTCAGTTGACCTTATCAAAGATCCTCATGATTTTATATTTAAGATTCATGATCTTATTTGACTAATTCATCCTCCACAATCTATCTCATAAATGAGACATGATCTCCATTAATGGAGTTGATCCACTACTCCATGTTCTAGATCTAGATCTAAAATATCCACATTCACACATTATAAGTGGATTTTATTCATATTTGAGGTTTTTGGGTCCCTCCACCCTTTTATTTTCTTAATTCATGAAGAAAATTAGTAACTCTAATATTCCAAATATGATGTGAAAAATTGGGAATATTACATATTCACAAGGTATTTAAAAGCCGAATGATCTATAAACGTCTTAAAGTGCCCTCCTAATAGATAGTGTCGATATTTTTGTAATGCATACACCATAGCCAGTCCCTCTCATTCATCTTGGAGTAGTTTCTCTCCGCACCAAATAGTTTTCTAATATCAAAGGCAACAGGGTGATCAATATCTCTGTCCCTAGGCTACGTTAAGACAACTCCTAAGGCGATTCCTGATGCATCCACATGAACATGAAATACCTTCGACCAATTAGGAAATATTAGTATAGGTGCAGACACCATATTTTCTTTGAGAGCCTCCCCAAGAGTATGATCTTCTACTGATTGGCCATTTGTAGCTGGATAGTGGACCACTCCAATTTGGGTTCTCCCATTCATTGCCAAGTTTGTTTAGGTAGTACATTTGCATCTAACCCCAAGTCTACAATAACCTGATCCATTTCGTAAGCACTGATCTGTGTCGTCAGTCTCATCTCCACACCAGTGCATTTCTTATACCAGTACAGCTTGTGCACATCTTTGACTTCCGGAGGTAGGTAGGGCTATGTTATTTAGCTATCTATTAATGCTTGGAGATTTTCTTCGACCCTTTGGTTGCGTAGCAGCTGCATTCACACTTGCAAGAATGGTTTGATCTCATCATCTATCCTGGGGTCCACCAGTGTCTGAGACTTAGGTGCCTCAGTCTCAGCGAAGTTTTTGTGATCTGTGACACATGTTTCTTTTTCCCTTGTTAGGTCCAACCCCTCTTGTTTGCTAACAGCTTTTTGGATCAAGGTTTTAGTCGCAGCTTTTTGCCCAAGTCCTCCGGTGGCCATTCCACTACATGATATGACATTCACACTTGGATATTTTTCTCACAGATCAGTCTTAACCCTCTACACAGTATGTGTTGGTGTCGGCTTCTTTTCCTGCATCTTTGCTATCAAGATTGGATAGTCCTCAATCGCATCGTCCAGTTGTTTTCAGTATCGAAAGGACTGGCTTGTTGGGTTAGGATAGTATCTTGCAAAGTACCCTAATTCTCCACAGTTATAGCAGATCAGTTTCCCTCGTCCTCGACCTGTGCTTCCACCCCAACCTCCTTCCCCTACCCCTAGCCGGGAGCCACCCATGCCTGCGGAGGATCTTGGCGACGCAGCGTCTGATTATACCCAATATAAGTTTCCCCAGTCTATTATCAGATCATAAGTTATACAGTTATGCTCATCGTGTCCTACTGACCAAAAAAACCTGCACCATTGTTGCTTTAGTGCTAGGACATATGCACCTAGACGGGGGCAATGGTTAGTATCATGGAGGCTGGCTATGAGGCAATCATCGCACCACAAAACAGGTCTGCTTGACCCTGGACGCAATGGACTAGGTCCTCTGCTTGATCCTGCATGCAACAAACTAGGTCCTCCCGCCTGTAGGTAGTCTGTCAACAGCGAGCACTGATCCTTCGTATTCCTAGATACCCGACAACATATGCACCATACATCTGAACTAGCTTCCTTTTTGCATTCCTTGTGCAAGTTTTTAATTTCCATGTGCATTGCCCCTAGTTTCTCTTGGATTTTTTGTACTCCTACCTGGGTGTCATCTCTTAGTGTCGCTTCTAACTTCATAGCAACTTCCAAGGCTTTATCCTACGATTCAAAATTTTGGTGGCTCATAGGTACATGTAGGTGAGGAAGCAACATAGCGATGGATCATTCGGTGTGCTGTCTGTCATCGTACCAGAATCCGCCTTCTCTAACTACTTTTTTCAATCATTGATCAGCTTCCCATATAGACTCAGTAGGCCCTTGCTTGAAATATTTCACGTCAGCCACTATCTGAGAGTAGGACTTAGGCTTTCAGAATTGTTGTTTTAGGGCATCCTTAATATCTTGAATAGTTGTGTTCCCGTGTTGAGCTATGTATCCCATATACCAGTCCAGAGCTCTTCAAAAGTGAGGGATAGTTGCGCCCTCTTCACATTATCGTTAGCCATATTCTGCGCAGTCCATACTGAATCTGCAACAAACTAGAATTGGTCCCTATCTTCATCTCCTGCACCTTTAGATATGGGTAGTTTTAAGTGCGCATCCATCTCTTCTTTTGGCAGAGGTTTGGGTGAGTTCTTATCCTTACGCGGCCTCGAAGGTGGTGTAGCTAGGTGGCTCTACGCAACTGCTTCTCTTAACGGGCTATAGACAGATCTTTCTCCTTATAGATTGGTTCAGTAATACTTACCTCTCCGCATTGTACTTCCATTTAGATCGAAGATCATTCAAACATATCTACTATTCCACTCCTTCGTCGTTAACCCTGTGCTGCGATTCTCTTTTATCGCAAACTCTTGAATATGCCTTTCAAACCACTCTTCAATTTCTTTCTTCTTAGGCTTCCAGTACTTTCTTGGCATTACCTGATCCCTATCTCAAAATTCTCCCAGTCCCCACAACGGAACCATTTGTTGGCTCGAGGGGTCCTGACCCAAGTTCAGAGGTTAAGGTTTTCTAACAAACCCATATACTACTGTCCCTTTCGGTAGTGACCCACTTTTGCAGGCCAAAGTCTCACCCGAAGCAGTATGGGTGGGTGTTGGATCTAGGTTTCCACACCCTGGGAGAAGGAAGGTAAGTCAAGCAGATTTGCGTAAGTACTAGATCTTATATCACAGGGCCCAGATCTACGAATTTCCTTCGCATCCACGTGCGAAATACCAATTATAAGCACAGTAATTAACATATTATCAACTAATATAATAGTAACATAGCTATCACAACTACTCTTGCATAAATTACAACAGAATAGATTTAGATCAGGTGTCAACGTAGCATAACAGATAATACAGTTACATTCGTATCTAACACAAATGCATGTATAAAAAAAACAGATACCACAGATTCAGATCAATAGTAAGACTAATTTATTTAGATATTCAACAACCTTTTGCATTCATTAATCCTTAAGATCCATTTTACAATACCCAAAACCCGACATGTGCACACAACAACAGGGTCCGCACACAACAGGACTGAGGATCTCCGCGCACAGAGCCAACAAGAGTCATTTTCCCCAATAACCCAAACAGATCTACTAATCCACAATTTGCATCAATCTCTATTCATGGCTACCTTACAATCCAAAATGTCCTTCTATTTATAACGATTTAGCCTAACTTTCCTGTGGTCTGCAAACCATGGTTTGCAGACTCTAGGTTTACCCTTTGACCCATTAAAATGATTTTTGGGGCTTTAACCCACCCAAAAACCACTACGCTAGACTAAAATATGCCAAAATATACAAAAATAATCAAACTTGTCCTAATTTTCAGCCTTTGGAGGACCCTGCTCCAACAAAACCCCTATACTACTGGCACTTCCACTAGTGACCTGTTTGTGCAGGCCAAAGTCTCACCTGAAGCAATATGGGAGGGTGCTGGAACCAGGTTTCCGCACCCTGGGAGAGGGCAGGTAAGTCAAGCAGAGCTGCGTTCAACCTCACAATTACCAGATCTTATATCACAGAGCCTAGATCTATTGATTTCCTTCACATCCACGTGCGCAATACCAATTATACTCACAATAATTAACAGATCATCGACTTATATAATAGTAAAAAACCTATCATAGATATTCTTGCATAAAGTATAACAAAACGGATTCATATAAGATGTCAACGAAACATAACACTAACATAGTTACATTTCGTAGCTAACACAGAAGCATGCATAACATAAACAGATATCAAAGACTTGCATCAATAGTGATTCCCATAGATCTAGATGTTCCAACAATATTTCACATTCATTAGCAGTTCAGATATTCTTATAATACCCAAAAACCCAACCTACGCACAAAGAAATAGGGTACACACACAGCAGGACTAAGGATCTCTGCGCACATAGCTAGAAGGAGTCCTTTCCCCAACAACCCAAACAGATCCACTAATCCACAATTCACATCAATCTCTATTCATGCCTTTCTTAAGACTCAAAATTTCCTTCTATTTATAACGATTTAGCCTAATCTTATCTAGTTCTACTCTTTGACACATTACAATGCTTTTTGGGGCTTTGACCCACCCAAAACCCCTGCGCTAGACTAAAATATGCCAAAAATATACAAAAATACTCAAAACTGTCCCAATTCGTAGCCTTTGGAGGACCCTGCTCCAACACTGAAGAAACTTGGTCAGATTCCTAGTTTCTTGGGTCAGTGATTTTCCTAGTGTCATGATTGCACTGATGTCCCTTTTACAGTTCTGGCTTAGTGCTGCCAATGCCCTTATTTCTTGGAAAATTGCGTTGATCCATTTATGAGAGTTTTTCCTCAAATGGAGGAGAATCTTCAACCTCTAAAATATCCAGGGCGATGAGTTGGTTTTTAAATGGTGGTGATAAGGTTGATCTCTCTAATTTTAGAGCTTTGATCTCATCCATGGGGGTTCATCCCACAAAAATTGGGCCTTCCTCCTCCTTTAATGGGCTCCCAACCTCTTCTCCCTTCCTATAAATTCATATCCCTCAATCCCACAATTTTAGATCGTGGTTGGTCATTTTCAGACTCGTCTGAACTCTCATTCTCTTGCATCCTAGAATTTTTATAACGCCTAAGTGTTCGAGAGAAACAATTCTTTATAGCTTCAGTGAAGGACTTATATTTTCACCAAAGGATGCCTCCAACATCAGGGCCTGGGCTGTAAGCTCTCCTTTTGTATTTATCAATAATAACATCTGATGTTTTCTTTCTATATTTGTCTAAATTTTTATGAAAATATTCTGGTACTCCTTGATCTACTAGATAGCTAATGTTTATGTTTATTATGTATTATATTATGTTTGTTGTTGTCTATTGATCATCTATAGGTATTCGCGTGCCATCAATAGCAGAGAGTGGGCCTACAAGGATTATGGATGAAGGTCATCATCAACAGACTCAAGAATAGCATTGGGAAAAAAGTTTCTATGTCTCTTTTCTTGTCACATTGTAAACATTAGTTAAGATATCTTTTCATTAGAAAGAATCTTGTGTTTCTAGACCTACTCTTGGGGTAGAGAGAACTCCTCTATCTACAGAGGGGATCTATCTTGACAACACTCGAGTCTCCATGGGAAGGAAAATCCATATGCTATGTGGAAGGACTTCACATATCTTTTTTAGAATAGTAGTGATCACGGGAAGTTTGAACTAAAATACAAGATCTGAAAGATCAAGCTGGAGGAGGGTCAAACGATACCAAAATACTTGTTGAAGTTCACTTAATGTCTGAGATGAAATTGGAAGTATTGGTGTGATAGTAGCCCGAGATGATTTAGTGAGCCTAGATCTTCTAGGACTTCCCAAGAGCTGGCATACTTACTAGTACTTTTTGAATGGTAGGGAGAAGGGACCAGACTAGGAGCATTTTTGGTCCGACTTGGTAATAGAAGAGATTAGGCAGAGCACCAGAGACGAGACCTCTAGCACAAAAAAATAAGAAGATTTTACATTGGTCAGAAAATGAAACAAATCCAAGGGAAAGAATCCCTAAGGCGAAGAGGGAAAGAGAGACATGTCCAAGGTTAAGTGTTTTCATTGTCACGAGCACGGGCACTATGCCTCAAAGTGTCTAATGAAGGAAAGAAAGAAGGACATTGTAGTTGCAGCAAGAAGTGAAGCACTAGCTTCACAGTTTGAATTTGATTTTACTCTCATTACATGCATGTGGTATCTAAATAGTAGTGTCTCATTCCATATGGTGGGGAATAGAGGTCTCTTTAGTGACTTCAAGGAGAAGGACCTCTTGCAGAACATATAGTTTGGAGATGATGGGAGGTATAATGTGACAGGCATAGGAACAATTACCTTTAAGTGGGAGATTTTATCTCCTCTCAGATTGAAAAATTCTTTTTTTTTCCAGGACTAAAGAATAATTTTGTTTCCATAGCGGTATTGGAAGACTATGGCTATGGTGTTATATTTAGAAAATGAAAGGTTTTCCTTAGACACATCACCAGGAGACGAGTGAAACAGATTGGTGATGAGTCAAGAACGGGTATGCTCTCAAGGCCGAAGATGCATGCAAAGCTTTGAGCAGAAAAGCATATGTTAGTGACTTGGTGGTTGAGAGGGAGCCTAAAATAGCTCTCAACTTGCAATCTCAAAAGAAGTCTCAGAAGGTTGTGGAGCAGCCACAATTGGATAATAAGAGAGGAGAATGAGTGGAGGAGTCCACTCAAGCAGAGACCTCTAGGAGGGGGAAATTTTGAGCCAGATGGGCAAAGGGAGCACATGAATCCATACCTTCAGGTGAGAGGTGGGGCGATGTGAAGAATTAATCCCAAGACAAAAAAAAGGGTAGGGTCCATTGAGATGGTGTGTCTCATCGATCAGACCTTGCTATAGGAGCCCACAGTAAATATTAGTAGGAAGGATAATTAGGATTGATGTTGTTAGATGTCAGAAAGTTAGAAATCTGAGTGACATATGTCAGATACTGGAGAGTGTATCGTAATTGGCACTAGTGCAGAGAGCATAGATGCAGAGTGAGCAGTAGCTCAAAGGTTCTAGTAGACATTTCAATAACTGGTAACAATCAGAGACTCTGATGACACATGCATCATACTGATTCATTTTTTTGGAGGCATTTCAGTTGAAGGAGTTGCAGGAGAAAAAAACACTAGAGAAGTGTTCCTTGCAAAACATTCCAAAGGTACCATATCGGGATAGATTCCATTCCTTTCTTGTTAAGAGGGATTGTTGAAATTGGAAACAAGAAACAATGAAAATTCCATCCATAAAGGGTGTCCATAAAGTGGCAGCGAGAAATGGCACCATAGGGGGCTTTTGATTTAATTTTCCCTTAATTAAATTGCAAGAAAAAATAATTTCATCTCATGAAAACTTGTATTAGTTAACTGAGTCAAGAAGACTTAGTTAGCTTAGGAAATTTGAGTTAGAGGTCAGAGAGGAGACATGTAGATTTATCCCATTCTTTTAGGGGGTCCAGTTAGAGTTATTTGTGAGTTGTAATTAGTTAACTCAATTAATTGAGTTAAGATCAATTTAACTAGTTCTAACTGAGTGATGAGCTAATGAGAGGTATAGTGAATTAAATTTGATTTAATTCAAAAGCAGTGATCAATAAATTAACTAATAATTTGTTATAGATAGTTGTTTCACATCAGTTCTAAGGAAGGCCCAGTTGAGATTGAAGTTAAAGGGAAGATAACCATCAATTGTATAATTATAAAATTGTACAGGTCATGCATGAGGTCATCGAGATGCCTTAGATTAATTGCACAATAATTATTTGGGGTTTTTATAATTAATAGGGGCTAAATTAGCCCAAGAATGCAAAAGGAAGGCAGGACAGGCCTAGGTAAGAAAAAGGTTAAATATTGGACCAAAATTGCTTAGATGACAAGCCATATTCGAGAAAGATTAGAGTGAGATAGTCAGCATAGGGAAAAGGTTTCTCAGTGAGGGAAATAACATTTTATTTTTTCATGATTTTCACTTTATGAAATATACATGTAGTGGGTTTTTGAGAATTTTATTTCCCCATATACATCTTGTGTTGTGTGATTGATAATTTATTTCTCTTACTTTTTATGTGATTATGCGACCATATTTGGTTTCCACAAAATTGTATAAGGATTTAGTATTTTGTTTTAGTAAATCAAGAGATAATTTTAATCTCGTTGATATATTTTCTACATCAACATCGGGAGGAGGGATCACAATTTATGGTTGAGATACTGCATGTTCTGCCATAATAGTGGGACTAGAATCCACAGGTAGAGAGGGAGGGGCTTCACTACGAGAGACCTATAATTAGCGAAGAACTTGAAGTGTATGATGAAAATTTTCAAGACATGGATAGTGGTGAGAATAATGGCCATCATTATCACATAAATAACAAGGGTGATTCATGCGTAATGATCTGTTCTTTGTCGCTAACTCGATTAAGGTGACTTGGACCTCAGGAATATTATAGTTAGGAAAGGTATCAGAGACCACATTCTTGATATGGGGTAGTTCAAGACAATTATTAGTGGAATTCCCAACATCATCACACAAAATGCACAGAGGGTTAGGATTTGGAAGCTTCGAATGAGTTGGAGTTGTTTGGGTACCTTATCTTTGGTTCCATTTTTCTGGGCTTCTCCCCCCTCACGAGATGCTTTTGTAACAGCAGTAGGTTCTTGTTGAGGTTACTTTGGAACATAAGTAAAGGAAGGGATAGGAACAACAAGTTGAACCAAGGTCAAAATAGTGTAAGGTTTAAGTTGATCAAGGGGAGTGTTTGCAGGAGGATCACTGTACCAGACTGGGATCCCCAAGGTGATGTTAGGAAGACTAAACATAGCCATGAAAGGGAAAAAAAAATCCAGGTGGAGGGAATAAGAAAGATATCTAACCAGAGATGTAATGACCTGGAGGGACCTCTTGTGGATGGTTAAGACCTCAAGGAATAGTTCTTGGTTGCAAAGGACTAGGCGAGACACCATGAAAAGGAAGTGATCCTTGAGGAATTATACCTAAAGGTTGTGTTGATTTGGGATCAGGAGGTTGCAGAGGTGTTAGCTACTCAGAAGGCATACTGTATCACTCATGAGAAACCTGTGATGCTTGCAACATGCAAAAACTAGAGGAGTAAGGCTCATAAGGGGTATGTTGTGGACCATAATAAGCACCAAGCAAAGTGGAATCTTTTTAATTCCATGAGATACATTGGTGAGGGACGAGAGAATATTATTGCCAGTCATTGATGAGATAGTGGGTTGAGGTGAAGTCTAATAATTAGGATCATAGTATTTCAGTTGATCAATGGTGACGATATTTCCACTATGAGGAAATCACATCTTACGTAAAACCATAGATGTGACATGTAATATTCCTAATTAGCTTTCAGCTAGTTGGAATATTAAATTTTGTTTTTGTTAATAAAATATATGAATAAGAGGGTAGGGGGACCCATAAATCTCCCTAGTCGAAATAAAACCACTTCTAGTGTGAAAGTGGATTAGAATATCTATTTGAATAAAGCACTCCTTTGTGTGAACAGGGGTCAATGCATGTGGATGGGGTCAATATTGACCAAATCAACAACGCAGTCATGGAGGTAGTGGAGAGATATTGGAGGACAACGTAGTCATAATGGGAGGGAGTCTCCATGAGAATAACATCTTTAATGAGTGGGACCAAGGGGGAGGAAGCTCACAAAGCAATAAGGAAGGGGATAGAAGACATGGAAAGAATTTTTAATATTGTTTATGTATTGTATTTTATGACTTTCTGAATGCTTCATCTTTTTAGTGGAGTCTTTTGTGTTGTTTAGCATAAGGGTGTTTCCGAGCGGAAATCCCACCCTTATCCTCGGGGAACTTAAAGTTCCCACTTAGGAGAGGCTCTTTTGATCTTCATTCCATCATCCAGCATCAAGACAATCTTCATCTAGCTTTAGCAATGCATTCCCCTTTAGGAATTGCACAATTCAGGAGGGCAGTTGCAGTGGAGGGTTGAGAACCCAAGTTCTTGAGCTTTTTTTCCAGTGAGGGGAGCATCCCTTCATCCAGAAGTTAAGTAGGGAGGAGTATCAGATATTTTATCATCATATTAGCCACCTCCTGGTAGTTACTCAGTTGCAGTGTGTAATTCATCCCTAGGGCTACATTTTTCATCTTGAGTATTTCAAGAAACCCCTTCTGGGTTATATTGGAATTGTGCTAGAAAGTCTAGATATTTGATCCTGGCATTTTATGAGAACCCTATCATCAAAGCCATTTTTATTAGTTTCCAGGTACATTCATTCCTAGCAGGACTACACAGTCATATCCTTCCAGCTTTTCATGTAGCAACAATTTTTCATGTCTGGGTGTATTGGGTCATTTCAGGCTTGTTTTACCTAGCTTGAGTGTCTTTTTCCTCAATATATTGTACTTCATTTCTGCTATTATCTATAATAAAATGGATCAATGATCTACCCTTGTTTTTATGTATTGATATTTACTGCAATTTTCATATTTATGTATGATATTCTTTTTTATCCTATTTTGGAATATTACAATTGTATCAGAGCATAATCTTGGCTTAGCTTGTGAGACATCACATCTAAGTCATCAAAAGAAGAAGAGCCTCTCACAGAAAGGGAGAAGTGGTACATGAATAAGTAGAAGGTTTGATTATACAAGAAACGAAGAAGACAAAGGAAAGACTCCAATATTAGGAGTAATGGATGAAAAAGAGTTTCAAAAGCTTCTTCTCCAAACCATGCAAGACATTGCCAAATAAATCAAGGAGATGAGGGTGGAAAGACAAAAGGAGACCCCAAGAGGATTTCTACATGGGGAAATCTTAGGAACTTCACATCACTGGTGTGAACAACTAGTAAGGTGGCAATTTTCCCAACGCTCCAATATGCCTACATTCCTAGCAGTAGGAAATGGAGGTGGAGGACCCCAAGAACAAGATACTCTTGAAGATTATTTTCTACAGTATGTGTCTCAATATCGAAGATTCAAAGAGAATCTAAAATTTCAGGATATATGTCATATCAAGGATAACAGGAGACCCCATAATAAAAATAGGAGTGCAGGGTACATGCATAACAATGATCTTAAACATACTATGAGTATATTCTTTCTACCTGCTTTTGATGGGTCATCAAAGTGCACAACCAAGTCTTGGGTGGAGAAACTAGACATCTATTTTCAGTTTAACCAAGTACCAGAGATTGAAGCTATTGAGATAGCAACGCTTCACCTTGAAGGTGAGGCACATGAATGGTGGTTTCACAGTTTTTCTACATTGGGGCATGCCAATGTGACTGCATATGTAGAATTCACCTGGAGGTTGGTAGAAATATTTGACCAGAAAAATCCATAGGCACCCTTTTTTGAGCTAGCCAAGCTCGAGCAGTCAGGAAATCCAAAGACCTATATCTATGAATTCCTAAAAATTTCCATCATGGTGCCAGATTTATCTACAGCTAGGAGAGTTTATATGTTCATTGATGTGCTAGAAAAGCCTCTACATGGGTTGGTAAAGTTCACTAGACCAAATATGCTCAAATATGCCATTGAGAGGGCTAGGGACTTACAGGATGCTTTGCCAAGGGAAAGAGCTCCATTTCAACAAAAGCCCACTTTTCAGTCAAAGGGGAAAGTTATGAAGGTTCCTTCCCCAAATTCAAACCAGAAAAAAGGACCTCTTAGTGATGATGTCCGAAGATATTTGAGAAGGAGGAAGCTTTGCTTAACCTTCCAAGAACCATGGGTACTAGGGCATCGATGTGCTGCGGGAAAGGCACACTATATTGAGGTATTATCTGATAGTGAAGAGGAGGAAGAATAGGAGCCAAAAGGAGACATTAGCATTGTGGAATGAGGAGAGGATCTAACACCACCAAGAGGTGGAAACGGGGAATTTTCTCTAATTGAAGGGGCCCTTGCATCTTTGCAGGGAGTACCCAACTATCTGATTTTGAGAGTCTGAGGTACATTTCATGGGCAACGAGTATCAATATTGATAGACAGTGGGGCTACCCAAAATGTTATTGATGCTCAATTAGTGTAGAAGAGAACCACTGATGATTTTGAAGGATTCTCAGTTTTGGTTCCAAGAGCTCGAACCATGAAATGTGTGAAGTATGTTCCAACATTTTCTATAACATTGGTGATATACACTTTGACTGATCACTTATTTTTGGTTGATATTTCTGACACCAATGTGATATTAGGTGTGCGATGGTTGATTACACTAGGGAAGGTCACCACAAATTGGGAGACCTTGCAGATGGAATGGATAGATAAGAAGAGGAGTAAGCATCAAATGATCAGGGGCATGCACACCTATCCACCTCAGAAAGCCTCCTCACATAATATGGACATTGATTTGCATAGAGGAAGAAAGGCAAACAAAATCCACTCATATATGTAGTCTAATCTGTACCATGAAATTATAATATTTGGAGGAATTCCACCATGAAGGCCCCTGGACAGGAAGTTGATTAAAGGTTTCTCACAACAAGTGGCACCACTCAAAGATCTAGCTAATAGGGGACCCTTGAATGGGACAAAGATTGTGCAGAGGGACTTTGATTGGCTCAAGGAGGATATAAATATTTGTCCAGTTTTGGTAATACCAACTCTCACCAAGCCTTTTGTGCTAAAAGGTGATACTTCAAGAGTGGATGATGGCACATTTATGGTGCAAGGAGGCTATTCCATATCCTTTGAGAGTCAGAATATACTTCCACATAGGAAGGTGCCTTACATATATAGTAAGGGATTTCTTTACATCATGGATGAATTGGCCAAACTAAGAAAATTTTGGATGGGAAATAGCTTCCAAGTGAATATTGACCATCAAAATATTCAGCCTTTTCTTGAGGGGAAGCAGCTGCAAAAGAGGCAGCAAAAGTGGATTAGTAGAATTTCAGATTATGACTATGACATTGAACATGTCAAAGGGAGAAGTAATGAGGTGACAAATGCCTTATCATAGAGACCAGTAACATTGTCATTGATGGGTGTGGATTCATATTGGGAGTCCCAGCTGTTGCTGGAGTATTCCAAGAACCACTTCACATGTGAGGTACTTGAGGGTCAGGTGACCGATGAGAGGTATAGAGTGATGGATGGAGTCATCTATTATTAGGACTTAATCTTATTCACTAGGGATTCTAAGCTCAAGGAGAAAATTCTAGATGCATCACATGATTCACCCCTTTCCGGAAACCAAGGTTTCATCAAGACATATCAGGCCATTAGGAAGAGATTCTCATGGGAGGGTATCAAGAAGTATGTGCTCTAGCATATCAAGAAGTGCTTAGTTTTCCTGAAGAATAAGCAAGAACACAACCATCCTACAAGGTTGTTACAATCACTTCCTTTTCTGGGAAGGAGATGGGAGAGCCCTTCTATGGACTCTGTCACGCGTTTTCCAATAGTAAATGGTAAGGATCGTATCTTTATAATATTTGGTCAACTAACAAAGTATTTACATTCCTTTTCCATCTATTTATAGTGCACTACTCCGCAAGAGGGTAAGATTCTCTTTGGACTTCATGGTCTTCCTAAGACCATAGTCAGTGAGAGAGGTGGCCACTTTTAGGATGGATTTTGGCAGGTGTTAATCTATTTGGGGTGCACCCAATTGACACTAAGTATCAATTACTACCCCCAGGCAGATGTGAAGATAGAGGCAGTAAACAAGTGGCTGGGAAGCTGCACTGGTTCCACTTGAGGGGATATGGTTACCATGCGAAATTTTATATGGAAATCATTGTGTCTCCATTTTTGGTTCCATATGGTTATGATGCTCTATTAGTTATTGATAGGATGGTTGGAGCAAGCGAGGCTCCTACAATCCAAGATTGGATCCAAGAAAGTCAGGATCTATTCTGGACTCTTAAGGACAAAATTTCTACATCCCAAGATCAGCATAAGTTATGTAAAGGTCATGGGTGGGTAGAGAGACATCTTGGGGTGAAAAATTTTGTCTATCTCCATTATCAGCCATACAAACCATCTACATTGAAGAAGAAGGGGACTGAGAATCTTCTCTATGAGCCACACAAGATGATCCATTGTAGAAATTTTATTAATAGATTGTGATGTATTACCAGAATTTCCTCATTTAAAAATTATATCCACTATTAAATATAGAATCCTTCTACTTAATTCTTTGCGGAAATTTACTCGCCAATTGCAAACACATGAAGAAAAATCAATTGCACATAACACATAAATTTTTACCGGGAAAGCATCAAGCTAAAAACCCCAAATATCATATATTATGTATATCATGTATCATGAAATAATCTCATAAAAAAATATACTCCAAGAGCTCTCAGTACAATATACAATAATCTCACATTGTCATACAAAAATTGGCTCACACATGCACCAATTTACTGCCTTCTGACATCCTGCCTCCACTGCGAAATACCTACTGATGAAGATCCCTAAATGAATTCGATCTTGCCTTGCCTTGACTGTGCAATCCTCAATGGCATCTCCAATGTGTGTGTAGTTTCATTGAATGCGCCACTATAGTCACAATTGATAGTCAAACAGGCCCTTTCACCTATCTCTCAACTGGGTCTCCACTATATCTTACATGCATGTAGTTAACAATAGTATTTCTTTAGTTGCAAGTGAGATCACTCCATGTGAATTAATTTAATATTTATTTCACTAATATCTCACTAGTGTATCTTTATTTACAACTAGTTACAACTAGAAAAATTGAGTTTAACTCACTTAACTGAGTTAAACTAAATAATAACTCATATAACTACACATCCAACTCTGTTACAATTTTGTATCATTCAATTACAATGAATTCCACTACATGGTCCACCAACCAACCACTTCAACTTGAAATCCACTTAGCTAACTGATTTTCCATTTTAGTTAACTATTTCCAAGTGCTCATTGAAAATAGATAATTATTTATTGTCTAGTTTTTGTTAAGGGCTTAACAAAAATTGACATGCATTCCAATTTTATACATGCATTCCACGAAAAAATTTTGCACATGCATTCCAACCTTAGACGCCCATCCATCCATATAATTTTCTCAAGCATCTATAAATAGATTACTACTAAAAATATATTTTGATCTAAATTCTAAAAATAGACATATCACCTAAAAATAGCCTGTGGGCCTGACCTAGTGTAGTTTCTTAATTTTCACTAGGATAATCATATTGTTGAATCTCAACACTCCCTCTCAACAAGAAAGGAATTATCCTTCACCCTGATCTTGTCTCTATGGTATTTTAATTTTCTCCTGGTGAGTGCCTTCATCATATCTGCATCCTGATCTTCCGTAGGAATGTACTGAAACAACATGATCTTCTGCTGCACACAATCTCTGATATGATGATACCAGATATCTATATGCTTAGATATATCATGAAACACAGGATTAATCAAGATTTTAATGCAACTCTGATTTTCACAATGAATCACTATAGGATCTAAATGAGAACCGATCAAATCGACCAAGATCTTCCTCATACAGATAGCCTCACATGCAGCTTGACTTGCTGCCATGTATTCCACTTTCACTGAAATGAGTGCCACGGATCTCTGTTTCCTATTGTACCAAGAAATAGCTGTAGATGTGATACTGAAAACCCCTTATGATGTGCTCTTTATGTCCGTTGGGTTGCCTACCCAATCTGCATCCATGAAGCCATGCAAATTAACCTTAGTTGTCTCTCTGTACCATAAGGCATACTCAGATTTTCCCCTGAGATATCTCAGGACATGCTTACCTTCCTTCCCAAAGAGCTTGGTAGGCTTAACCATCGCTTGACTAAGTTGTTTAACCACATAGAATATGTCTAGTCTTTCATTAACTAAATACATGAGCAAACCCACCAACTATCGATAGACAGTAGCATCCACTACCTCTGTCGCTGTAGCATCCTACTTCCTCTAGTTTCCTGGAAGAGGAGTATCCATGGGTTTGTAGTCCGCCATGTGAAGCTTACTGAGTATCTCCCTTTCATACTTTCCTTGAGACACAAATATTTCACCTTCTCGCTGCCATATTTCCAATCCAAGGAAGTAATGAAGGAGGAACATATCCTTCATCTCGAACTCCTTTGCAAGATCCTCCTTGCATGAGTCTATTAGCTGCTCATCACCAGTCAGTATTAAATCATCAACATAAAGAAAAATTATTAAAATCTTACCCTCCACCACAATCTGGTATAGGTTTTCATCTGCCTCACTCTTGGTGAAGCCAGGTCCAGTGAAATAGTTGTCGATCCAAGTGTACCAAGCACAGGGTGCTTGCTTCAGCCCATACAACGCTATCTTGATTCTGCACACATGAGACTTGTTTCTAAAGATCTAAAATCATTCAAGCTTCTCAATGTACACTTCTTCCTCAATGATCCCATTAAGGAACACAGTCTTTACATCCATCTGATGAATGTGCTAACTCATCTGCACTGAAAGAGAAAGGATGGTACTTATGGAAGAATATCGTGCGACAGGTGCAAATGTTCCTTCATAATCAATCCCCTTGATATGTGAGAAGCCTCAGGCCACAAATATTTCCTTATACTTCTCATCACTCCCATTAGCATCTTTCTTTACCTTTTAGATCCATCTTGAACCTACCACTGATTTATCAATCGGCCTTGGAACAATTTCCCAAGCATTATTTATGACAATGGAGTCATAGTCCTCCACCATTGCATCTACCCATGTGGGTTCCTGCAATTCTTCCTAAAAGAAAGATGGCTCTGTCACAATACATTTTCTCATGAGAGCCATGTATCCAGTGAATCGGTTAGGAGACTGTCTCTATCTGCACTGTGAAGTATGGACTCCTACATTTCGTGCTGCATCAAGCTTCATCCTCTCAGCTTTTGTGGTTACGCCTTCTGTCGGTTCTGATGTTTAGCTCTACATGAGTGGACTCCTCCACTCCATGAACCTCCTCCTATTTCTAATCCACATCTAGAGACTCATCTTTGGGAAAAGACAGTTCCTCCTCTACATAAAAGTCTATCTCCCTCTCAAGCGACAACTTCATGGCTTTATCCTCATTGAATTTTATATCCCGTCACACCATAGTAATTTGACTGTTTGGAAAATACACACGATAATTATGGGGTGTTTCTATTTAACCAAAAAAATTCCCAACTTCAGCAGTCGGCTTCAGCTTCTTCCTGGAATTCTTAGTCACATGAACATAAATAGATAAGCCAAAAATCTTAAAGTGAGAAACATCCAGTTTCTTACGAGTAAAATCATCTTTAGGTGTACCCATGCCAAGTACTCTATGAGGACAATGGTTTTTCACATAAACTGTAGTTTTGCATGCTTCCTCCCACAAGTGCATTAGTATGCCCTGATCATCCAGCATACCTCGTGCAACACCCATGATCGTTATGTTCTTCCTCTCCGTGACCCCATTCTGTTGTGGGTTATGAGGCGCTATGAATTCTCTTTGAATTCCTTCTTTGCTACAGAATTCTTTGAATTCATTTGAGATATATTCACCACCATTATCACTCTGTAAATCCTTGACTTGCTTCCTCAAATATTTCTCCAACAATGCTTTAAACTCACAAAAATTTGAGAATATTTGATCCTTCTGTTAGTCATCAGTATTTTTCACTATCTTTGGATGACTATATAATGGTTATTTTTCTGAAAACAATATTACTTGAATATCTTGAGTTTCATAAATCTCACTGCCTTCATAGAGATCAACATTGTGCCTTTGAATGAAATTCCTAACGCATTTTGTTAAGGCGATGCGCCCTTGCCGAAGCATTGCACCCTTGCCGAAGTGTTGCGCCCTTGCTCAAAAGCACCCTGTGTAAAATTTCACTAGTGTTACGTGTTCAAATATTGGTGTTGCACGCTTGGGTTGGTGTTGCACCCTCAGCCAATGGTGTTGCACACCTACACAAAAGAGTTTTCTAAGGGTTGGGACCATTCAAACAAGTTCAAGACTTCTTCAAAACTTTTCCAAATTCTTGCCGAAGTCCTCCAAGCACTCTTGAGTGGTAAGTACATGACATAAGCCCTATTTTTATGCCATTTGGTGATTCTTAATTGAATGGAAGTGAAACCCGAAGAGAAACCCTAAATTTTAGCTTCAGATCATTGTTTTACCCTTGGTTCATCTCCCTTAAAAAAATATCAGTCACATAAAGGGTAATTACATGGATTTAGTGTTTCCATTGATTTATTTTTCCCCTTCACTCATTTCCTTCATTTTTTCAAGCTGGCATTTCATTCTCTTCCCCTCATTTCATTTCACTTCCACACTAGGGTTTCCAAATCATAATTTTAAAATGTCTGAGGGAGAAGATAGTGGTGTTGAGGAAAAAATGCCAAAAAGGCATGATCATAAGGGAGGGAAGATAAATAGGTTTGAACCCTTCAATACAAGGGAACTCATGTCCTCTCCTCTCACCGTTTCTTGATTTAAGCATGTGGTTTTTTTTACTTTTGTGAGAGAGTGCAGCAAGTCCAAAATCACCTGGAATTAACAAAACTATTCATCATCAATTTACATGACAAACAAGTTAATATTGTTGGTGTTACTTTTGACATGTATACAAATGCCATTTCAACTACTATAGGAATACCTATTGTGGGAGAGAGGTGGTTTAAACAAGTAAACTTGGACATGAGCTATTATGAACTGTACCTCAAACCTAGGTACAAAGATTACAACAAGTCCATTTTTCCTTTTTCTCATCTTCTTGACCGGTATGTGCCCATGATGAGGATAATAATGAAGTATTTCACTTGTGAGGGAAGGTTTTCTTGCCTCTACTCATATCATATTCATCTTATCATGCATTTCACTACAGTTAGAATGTTGCATTTGCCTAATTATATTTTCCATAGCATTAACAAGATGGCTTATATAGTGTAAAATAGATACTACAATCAGCAAATGCAGAGCCTTTTTCATCATTCACTTATCTAGATGGTGGTTGTGCACCACCTCAAGTAGAATAACATTCCATGGGATACCTTCATTTCCCATGAGGTTTTCAGTAATCCACCTGGCCATCATCATCAGGATGTTCCTTCATCATCTCATCCTCGCTTACCCTCTTCTCCATCACATCCTGCTATTCATACATCACCATCCACTCAAATCCAGTCACCTCATATTGATCCTACCTCATCACCTATCCACAACCTTTCACCATCATATCATGACACCAGATCATCAAGTGAAAGCGACATTGTAGCAGCTGACACTAAAATGATTAACTTTGATCCATTTCCTTTGACATACCAGAGAGGCTACAAGCATGTGTTTGATTCAATTGATGTGAAAGGGACCATGCCTTCTTCATCAGCAAAGCAGGTAGACAAGGGCAAAGGAAAGATCACATAGCCCATCACTGTTGAGGAGGAGGAAAAGCATGAAACTGAGCAGGAGTTTCAGCTAATTGACCTTGATGATGAGGATGATGTTAGAATCACAAATATATTGATGAAAGGAAAATATTACAAGATTAGTGAGCTCCAATATAATCTTGGTAGAGCAAAGAAAGTGATTAACTTTCTTGATTTGGAGAATCAACAGCTAAAAACAAAGCAGGCCATAATTGAGGTCAAGGAAATCAAAGTTGAGCAAGAGGTTGGAAAGGCAAATGCTTTGCTAGATGAGAGCTTGGGAAATTTTTATGGCAGTGATGATAAGGAAGACCAGCTTCCTAGACAGAGACCAAAGACCATTGGGCTGAAGAGGTCTTTAGCCGAAGAAAGGCAAGAAGAGGCAGAATTGGCAGAGCAGCTCACTCCAAGTGAGTTGCTTGCCATAGAAATTAGCAAGGATAGGGAGTCTTGGCTTGAGAGGGAAAATTTTCATTTGGAGGGTCAACTAGAGAAGGCAAAGAGAGACACTCACTTTCAGAGGAAGATGGCAAGACATTATGCCATGAGAAACATGATTGCAAGGGCCAACCTCAAACGAGCCCATGCAAAGATTCGGCCTTTGACCAAGTCAAAGGAGAAAGAGAAGATCAATATCCTTTATGATGTGTCCCTCCAAGTCTCTAAACCTTGATCAGTAAGAAAAATTCCAATTTTGGCACTTTTGTGCACATTTTGATTTTTTGACAGTTTGACATGCAGAAATTGTGCCAAAAGTGCAGCGCCATTGGCACTGCACTCTTTTTTGGGCCATCCAAATGGAAAATGGTCAACATATTAATGTTCCTAATGACAATTACATCAACCTCAAAAACATTTAGAAGATTTGGAGCACATTTGGTCCCTCAAAAAGGCCAAAAACTAGCAAAAAATCATGTTTCTGCTGTCTTTTTGGCCTTGGCACTGTGCGCTTACTAGTATTTGGAGGATAGGTTTTTGACATGGTAGATGGATACCATTTTGGAAACCAGAGGCATATCTAGAAACTAGACAGGACAGGCTTTCCAATGAGCTATCATGGAGCTCATTTGGACATTGGGAAGGCCTCCAAAAGTTGGCTGCAAGACATAACATTTTTCCTATTATGGCGTTGCACATTTGCACCGGTGTTGCACCTTTGCTAGGAGTTGAATGAAGACACTAGAATTTATTAAAAAAATTATTAAAAGCCTTAAAAGTCAAATATTTTCAAAGTTAGCTAAAAAAATGAAGTTAGGAGTTATTATTTAGTGAGTCACTTTCAGATATTTTTCCTTGGGCCTTGCATGGTCTCTGTTAGCACTCAAATCTACCTCAGGCTGAAAATGAAGTAAAACTCAAGGCTACATCAAACCACGCTCAGCCTCGTAGCTAGCCCTACGAGGACAGGAGAGGGCTCTCTCCGTCAATCTCGAGAAAATAAACAATAGAATGCGAGATGACTTACAATAAGAACTGATTTTAGGCTAGTAAAGAGATAGGTATGTTTGATTTTTGGTTTTTTGAATTTTCGCTGGAGTAATGGGAAAACAAATTTTGGGTCCGGGGATAAGGTCAGACCTTTGCAGAGTTCAAGCTGGGGCGAGGTAGGTGACGATCTTGATGCTTTAAATTGAATTTATGGATAGATTAGACCGACGAGGAGCTGAAGAGGGCAAAGAAGAACTTGGATCCTCTCCAAACAGCTGAAAACATATAGAACTAACCGAATTCAAAGGCTAAGCACTGTAAACAATGGATTCAACCTTATTTCACTCATTCAATTTAGTTCAGAAGCATAATGAAAGGATGGCAACATTAAACATGAAGAAACTTACAGTAAACAAAGGAGAAACATCATCAAGAATAGAACACCACAAGGATCCCAACAAGTGCCGCAAAACCCCTGATCTTTCCTTAGCCAAAATATGAAAAATATGTACAATGATATCAAAAGTATCCCAAGAGTCCAACCCGTAGAATGCCTCAGAAATTACAATATATAGATCACTCTAACACCTTTCCCCACCTCTAGGGGTCGAATTCCCTCTTCAGGGATCAGTTTCAACCAATTCTAATCATGGAACTACAATCTAGGCAGCTAACAACTTGCCTCTAAAAGAGTGGAAACTGATCCATTACATGATTTTTTACTCATTTGAGAGTGAATCTTCTAGAAGAGATAAAACCAAGCCAAAGTTACATACCAAACATGAATTTACATCATAACAACCCAAAAATTCTACCCATAAGCAAAACTGGTCCATATGGCGAAATACTGAGCTGGCAGCTGAAAACTCAGAAAAATCTCTAGGTGGGTCGCTCCTGAACTGCGTGGGTCGCTCATGTTCCAGGCTGATTTTGAGGTAGCTCCCGGCATCCAAATTGAGCTCATGATAGCTTGTTGGAAAGCCCTGGATGTCTACTTTCCAACCCAAGTGGAATTTCTGAATTTGGAGTTGATTTGACCCTCCAAAACCTCATTCTCCCAGAGGTACTTCCTGCTGGTGCAAAAGGTGGCAACAAGGTGGTTTTCATGGTGTTTTTGAGCTGTTTGACCATCCAGATTTTGTTGAAATGCTAAGTTGACTTCAGAGGATGCATATTTAACCATGAAAAATCCAAAAATGTAAAAATCTCCTCCAGCAAGTGCCCCAAAAAAATGCGAGTGCATGAGCGCGCGACCCACCTAGCTACAAAACCTGTTTTTAAGACCAAAAATTTGGAAATGACAAAATTTTCTCCGAATTTGCCCAAATTCGGAGCGGAGGTCCTCCATCATGTGTCTTTCCCATTCAATGAAGCCTCGGCCAAAATCCGAAGTGGATTAGGCCTTTTCCGCCGTCGAAGTGCCTTGCGCAACCTCCTCTTCATGATCCTCATCCTCGCTTTGCAAACATGCATGCGAGCCCAGTAATGGCCTTTCATGTGGCGAATCATGTCTTTGTCTCGATTTGCCTTCGCCAACAGCTTCTCCAGATGTATATTTACCCGCGTGAGTACAGTATCTCGGTCAGCTGGTGTCATATCACCGGGCCTCTTTCGATTCCACTGCCTGTCCTCACGGATTTGGCGCACCTCATAAAATGTGAGCTCATCCTCGAGTTGTTTGTTGCGCTGCTCCAAATAGTTAATCACCCACTGAGCCTTCTGCAATTGGTCTTTCAGCTGGTCATTCTCAGCCCTTTGCTCCTGGATGACTTCCCTCAGCTTCGAGCTAGGAGAGCCCGTATCAACATCAATGATTGTCATATCGGTGTCCCGGCCTCCTGATGGGCCCTCATCATGCATGGGCCTCTTGCCCCTGTCTTGTACCTGTACCTGCACTGGAGAAGAAAGCGAGACCCTTTCCACATCACGTGGAGATAATACTCGCCGTGTCGATGAAGTCGGCAGGACCCCTTCCACCTCACGTGGAGATAGTACCCGCCGTGTCGCCGCAAATAAGGCCCTGTGGCCTCGCTGATATGTCTGAACCAAAGGAGTGATGATATGCTCAACCTCAAGCATGTCCGGCTGGTGTGAGGGCTCTCCTGCATCATGAACTGCCTCGGGAGGCTGCTGTGGCACTCTGAAAAAGTCTCTGGAAATGAAATCCTCCCAAGTGATGCCTTGCTCTGCCAACTGATGTGACACCAAGATTTTGATCAAAGTGAAATGATATATACTCCTGTACTGCTGCACTGGGCTCGTCTTCTTCTGCACAAATGTCACCATCCTCTCTATGTTGCGGTGTATGAAATACAGAATATTCATCATACGCACCCTTGTGAAGTGCATCAGCAAACGAACATGATATGAGAAAAGACGAGCATACCTGCCCTCACAACTAAAATACTGAATAATGAGCCTCATGAGTGGTGCATACTCATCTCTCAAGAATCTGAATGGAAAAACTCTGCTCAAGTAAGCCACATATCCAGTTTTAATGTATGGCTCATAGTGAAATTTCTCTAACTGCTTACCCTTGCTCCATTCCTCGCCTATGTTCGGTATACCAGTGGCTTGAGCAATGGTCAAAGGTGATACAATGAAATCAACCCCAGCAAGGCTTACCCGATCACCCCGTAAATGAAGAACAAACAGACGTGCTAATTCACGATGAGGCCGGGTTTGTGCAACCATCTCACAAAATCTGAAACATGACAAGAATCGAAAACAATCCATAGCTAATGGACATGCCTGCAACCGAGCCAAAGAAGTAGGCTCCTCTCTGCGATGATCACCGCTTCTATGTTCTCCGCGGGACCCCCGTGGCACATTACCTTCAGTCACCGAATCACTGCCTGACCCTGGCTCATATTCTGACTCTGTCTCTGACATATCTCTGATCAAGCTTTTGGCAATGTGTATACTGATATGAATGCAGTGAAAGCAAAATTAGGATGTATGTTTCAAACACCCAACAAATATCCCCCACTGTCAAAGCACCATAAGGAAACAAACAATGATAATAGCTCTGTTTTAGGTGGATTGGAAAAGGCACAATCTCTGTGTTTAAATGCAAGTGGACTTTGTTCAAAAGGAGCGGGTAACTTTCAAAATTTTGAACAAATTTTATCAAAGGAGAGCATGGCATCAATAGAATGTGTTTGTCTATGAGTAATAACCACAAAGGTCTCAATGGGCAGTTTGAAACAAAGTCATGAGAATATTTTTACATTGGGCAGTGAGACTCATTACAACCACAGTCACCATGGAACAAAGGGTTTAAACATGGTATAATAATAGCAATGGTCGCAATGGCATAATGGGCATGAGAGCAATATGGTTTTGATATTATATGCAAAGCTGGATGTATCACTGCCATAAGAAAGAAAACAAACTCATTCAACCATTCATTTTCATTTTAAAACCCTGAAAACAATAATGCTATGACTGTGGGGTTTTAAATCCTCCGTTTGAACATTTGAAACCACCAATGATGCCACAAATGCGTTCAAAAACATCAAGCAATTGATAGAAACCTGTTTGAAGGCAAGTTGAGTCGATTCCAAGCAAAACTGGGTGCTCAAACTAAATTTCGAAACCCTGTGTCTGCGTGGGTCGCGCTGCTCCTGCGTGGGTCGCTCGGCCCAGGTGGGTCGCGCACCTTGCAAACTTGCACTGCTGAACTGACCTGCGTGGGTCGCTCTACCCAGGTGGGTCGCTCGGCCTCCACGTGGGTCGCTCGGCCCAATCAACACTGCCCACGCAACTTAAAACTCTGAAATCGGCCCTCCAATCTTCAAACACGATTTGGGAGCTATGAATTGGTTCAAATGAAACTTGTTTGGCTTTTATACATGTCACAAATATCTTCACAATCAGATTTTATTTCAAATCAAATTTCAAACCCATATTACAAATTTTTTTGTAATTTCACTTTTGGCTTTTCAAATACAAACTTCCTTTGGCTTTTTTTGAGGTCGATACTAATGATTTTGCTATCTTCTTGCAGGGATATGGCTATCTTGGCTAGAGAAGAGACCAGGGGTCTGCTTTTGACAATGTCTTCATGGCGGAACAATTACAATTTATTACAAAATGATAATGACAAATTTCTAGTTCCAAAACAGAGTTTTGGACTAGAAATATATATTTTTTTAAAAATGCTGATGATAATAAAATAAAAATCACAAATGCAGAACTTTCCTCACCTTGCAGGCTTTATGACTAGTATATAAATGACTCAAAAACCCTAGACACCAAGACCTAGGACACTTATTGACATTTTTAATGACCATATATGTAATGACAATGACTATGAATAATTTTTTGAGGAAAATTTTAAAATAGCGCTGCAGGTATAAACATGAGGAAACATAGGACGACAGACCCCTTCGTCAGTTCATGGCATGATCCTAGTGAAATGCAACGAAGTGGAACAAGCGAGACACCTAATAATGAATATGCAAAAGACAAAATGATCACTGACGGAGGGCTGCAAGGGACGACTCTAACATTGGCTCCAATGGGGATGGTGGCTCCATGGAGATGCCAAGAACGGCAGATCTCTGGGGGAGTCAGACAGTGCCTCTCATCCATTGGGCGATGGAATCATTATTTCAACTGACAAGACAAACTTTGGACAATTTTATTGACTGCATATTTGACTAACGATAGACTGCAATTTGACCAAAACTGACTAGACTCAAACTGACATGACTTTAAACAAGAAGACTGATAAAACTTAACTTTACAATCTCAAACCAACCAACCTCTATTTCCAGAATTATAGCCTTCGCTCCGGGCCCCAGACTGAAAATGAGAGATCAGTGCACACTTGCAATGAAACAAAAGTAAAATGATATATACAATGACAATGAAATTAGCAGCAAGTACTCAGAAATAATAGCGCTTCAGCAACCGACCATTGATCGGTCCACCAGGACAATCATCTCCATTCATTTCTTTGAGAAGAAATGCATTCTGCCCCCGATACGCTGCAATCTTAAACGGTCCCTTCCACAAATTCTCAAATTTGCCATGCTTTCCCTTATCCTCATTCCGAGCATCCCATTTCAAAACTACTTCATCCAACTGAAACTTATCTAATTTTGCCTTTCTGTCGTAGATCTTCTTTATGCGCTCCTGCAACTTGAAATTATTTTGAAATACCTCCTCTCGTGTCTGCTGTAAATGAATCATCTCATTAATCCTCCGCTGCATAGGATCCTCTTCACTTCCAGCCTCCTGAAGCAATTTGACCACCGGGACGGCAAGAGAAGTAGGAAAAACTGTATCCGTCCCATACACCAACTCGAAAGGAGACATGCCAATAGACTTTTTCTGACTTACCCTATCAGCCCATAATGCATTCACCAACTTTTTGTGCCAAGCCTTCTTGTTGATTTCCAGCAATTTCTTAATGATATTCACCAAGGATTTATTTGAAGATTCCGCCAAGCCATTTCCTTGCGGATGGTATGCGGTTGAATGTCCCAAGGTAATATTGTACTTAAAGCAAAAATCAACCATCCTCTTAGACTTAAAAGCTGCCGCATTATCTGTGATTATTTTACTAGGACACCCAAAGCGTGACAAAATATTGTTTTCAAGGAAAGAGATAATTACCGCATCAGTGGCCTGTCGAGTGGGAATCGCCTCAATCCACTTCGTGAAGTAGTCTGTAGCTGTCAAGATCCATCTATGCTGTTCGGAAGACGCTGGGTGGATTTCTCCGATAAAATCCAATCCCCACTGCTGGAATGGTGCATTAACTTCGATTGGTTTTAGAGGCAAAGGCTGTAGTTTCTGCTTCCCTTCGAATATTTGACACTCATGACAATTTTTAACAGCCTTGAACACATCAAAAAACAAAGAAGGCCAATAATACCCCGCCCTTAGAATCTTATTCGCTGTGGTCTTCCAAAACAAATGACCTCCACAGTCACCTTTGTGAAAATCCTCCAAAACTCTTTGAGCTTCCTCTTCTACCAAACAATTCAACAACATACCTCCAGAGTCCTTCCAATACAATGCAGAATTCAAAATGCAGAATTTAGCAGCTCTTAACTTCAATGTTCTACTCTTATTTTTCGGCATCCCAGGCGGTGTAGACAAATTCTGAAGCACATATAAAATGTCAGCATACCAAGGAGAAGAAACAAAAATATCGGATACCTGAACTGACATACTTTCCCCATCTTCATCAGACATGGCAGCAATCAAATTTATGTCTAGAGCATGCAGATTTGTTTCAGCCATGAGCTTGGCGAGTCCTTGTCCTTTGATCAGCTTGGTCGGTTTAATCTCCACATCGTACTCTAACAACGCAGCGATCCACTTACCTCTTCTTCCTTCGGGATCTGCCTGTACCAAAACATCTTTAACTGCTGCGTTAGGAACATATGCTGTAATATGGGAATGCAATATGTACACACGGAAATCCTTCAAAGCCTTTACAAGTGCAAGTGCTTGTTTCTCAATGATATTATACTTCAATGCTCCATCTCTTATGATCCGACTGAAAAAAGCGATGGGCTTCTCAACTCCATCCCTTTTTTTCATCAAAACAGCTGCCAATGTATGCTCAGAAGCGAAAGAAAATAAAATGAAGTCTTGTGTGTAATCGGGGCTGATTAAAATAGGGGCTGAAGAAAGAGCTATCTTTACCAAATTAAATGACTTTACTGCCTCTTCTATCCATCTTACCTGACTGTCCTTTTTCAGCATGTTCGTGATTTCTCTAAGGTGTTCTGCAAGATTGGGAATGAAACGACGCAGAAAATTCATTTTACCATTAAATGACTGTATCTCTTTCTTGTTCCGGGGCTGTTCAATCTGCTTAATGGCTTCAACACGTGCAGGATCAACTCGAATGCCATCTTTTGATATGATGTGGCCAAGGAGCTTTCCTTCATCCATGGCGAAAAGGCTCTTCTTTGGATTCAGCGAAATGCCATATTTTCTGCACTTCTGGAAAACAATTTTCAGATGATATAAGTGTTCCTCATCAGAATTAGAAAATACAGTTAGATCATCAAGGTAAACAACCAAAAACACATCTTTCTCATTGGAAAAAGCCATGTCCATTGCACGCTGAAAGGTAGCGCCTGCATTCTTTAAACCGAACGACATCTTTGCGTAATGAAATGTTCCCCAAGGAGTGGTGAACGCAGTCTTGTCACGATCATCTTCCTGCACTAAAATCTGATTATAACCTGAGTATCCGTCGAGTAGTGACATCCTTGATGCTCCAACTACCCGCTGCAATATGTGATCCATATTTGGCAGCGGATAATTGTCCTTTAATGATACCTTATTCAGATTTCTGAAGTCAATACATAAACGGATCTCACCTGTCTTCTTTCTCACGGGCACCAAGTTTGATATCCAATCTGAAAATCAAATAGGCACAATGATTCCTGACTTATACAACCTATTTACCTCTTTTTCGATCGATGGTAGCAGCTTTGGATTGATCCTCCTCAACTTTTGACGAAAAGGCTTCTGATTTGGTTTGATGGGAATAGAATGCTGGATGATATTGGTATCATATGTTTTAAGATCTGAATAATCCCACGCAAACACATGAGAAAATGAAGATAACAATTTCACATATTCTGCTCTTACCTTTGGTGACAATGACTTTGACAATTTCACCATCTTGGGATTCTCAGCTGTCCCAATATTTACCTCTTCGACACCTTTCTCTGTTGGCCTCAATGTAGGCTTACGAGCTACATCATCTTGATCAAACAACTCTTCCAAAGGAATCAATCCATTAGGAATGATGTTATCCTTCAGTTGCAGCACATCTATTTGATTTATCTGTATGTCATCAATACCATCATCAAATTCTGTATCTATGGAGGTATCTTTAAACTTACCCTTATTCTGCAGAAATTCACTAATCTCCTCATCATCCTCAAAAACTTGCCAACATCGCTGATTGTATGGAACGGTGGGCCGGTGTTTCACATGTATCTCAAACTTGTTGCTGGAATTCATTGGAATCTTAAGATTGCTTGCTGCCTTAGCAAGTCCATCAGCAAAACCATTTTGTATGCGGGGCACACATGTCAAAGTATAATCAGAAAATAACTTCAGAATATCCAAAACTGCATTTCGGTAAGCCCTCATGCGAGGATGCTTAGCCTGAAACTCACCTTTAACTTGCTTTATCACTAATTCTAAATCACCATATACCGCAATCCTTTTCGCATTCAGCTTCTTGAGAATCTTAAGACCAGCAATAAGAGCCTCGTATTCCGCTTCATTATTAGAACAATCGAATGCAAGTTTGTAAGAACACACTCTCACATTGCTCGGAACTTTATCAGGAGTGGAAAATGGACTTCGAATCCACACACCAATCCCAGCACCATCGCTGCCCACTGCACCATCAAAATCCATGGTCCAAAGACCATCTTCATCGTCCTCTAAATGCTGAAACTGTGTCGGCTTTGTTTTTCCTGTTTGCTGCCCATTGTCTTCAGCTGATTGCTCCAAAACAGCTTGTTTTTCTCTTCTTTCTTTTTGCAAAACTTCTCTAAAATTCTCATTTATTTCTGGTATGTCTTCTGCCTGAACCAATTGACTTTCTACATCATTAAAACTATCATCAAGCAACACAAACGACTCTAAATCAGTATGTACATAATTCACAGGATGATTGACTGGCTTCTCTTTGCTAGTATCATGTATTTCATCTTCTGCTCACGATACAACTTTCTCATTTGACCGAAGATTGGAATTGTAGCATAAGAGAAATCTAATTGAAGTGTACCTTTCAACTTTTTCCCCCAAGATCTTGCAAGGAGCATCCCGAAACGTGGAGGAATGTCAGCAACCACCACATCCATCAAAACATTCTTCGCTAGAATTTGATCTAAACTTACCACCAAATCTTTGATGAGTCCTATACACTTTACCCGGCTGGAATCGAATGAATACAAATCATGATACTCTCTTGTAATGTCTAATCCCAACCTTTCCATGATTTCCTTTGGCATCAAATTATGCGAAGCACCCGAATCGAGCATAGCATTGTGCAATATATATTCATGCAACCTCAAACTGATGTAAAAAGGAGGAACATTACTGTCAGGAGACTCACCATTTAATGCAGGCCCAAAAATCAATTCCGGCTGATCATCCTCAACATTTACTGTGTCAATCATTGGATCAAAGTTCAGAATTTTGGTGACTTGACTGCGGTAGCTGCTGTTCTTCATAATCTCCGTCAAAGGAATAGATATTTTTAGTTTGGAAATTTCATTTTCCAAGCTAAATGCTGAAACCTTCTCGACCTCTTTGACTGGAATTTCCTTCTTTTCAACCTTGTCTTTCACTATACTTGACTGATTTACTTTCTCAACTGATGATACTTTACTTGCTGCGGGGTCAATTCTCTCTTTTCCTCTTTTCTGTGGTATTGGTGAATCTGTCTTCGGTGCTGAAGCTTCCTTTCTTTTCTGAATGGGATTTATAGGCACATCTCGATTTCTCAATGAATATTGTTTCTGCTGAGCAGTCAATGCATTCAAATATCCTCTTTGGTATTCATCTGACTCTTCCTCTAAATCAGCATCATTTGTTAGGATAAAATCCTCATCTTTCTGAACAACTGAACTTTCACCGTACTCCTCATCCTCAGTAATATAAATAGGCAAATCATCCGGAGTGAAGAAATGATTTTGCTCACCTGACACATCATCATCATCATCGGAATCATGACTCACAAAATTCTGCAAAAGAGGAGTCTTGACCTGCTGTTGGGCTGCTGGCTCTTGAGCTCTTTGTTCACGCTGCTTAATTCTGAATTGTGGCTGCTGCTGGCCACGGAAATTTGGATTTCGAAACTGTGTTTCTGCTTTGTCAAGATTTATTCTTCTTAAAGCCTTTTCCAATTCACGAGCTAAGTGCTGTTCTAATATAGATGTAGAAGGCTCTTCCTTTATTGTCACTCTTTTCTCTGCTTTCAACCGTGCTCTTTTATCATTCAAATTTTCCTCAACACTAACAGCGACCTTCTGCATATCTTCTAAAGTAGGTGGATCTCTATCACGAAGGGAATAAGCCATCTCCGGATCAAAGCCATCCGGGAATTTAAGGAGAGCAGACTTTTTAGACGGTCTCAAGTCATCTGGAATAGCATTATACACCGTATTGAATCTAATGATATAATCCTGAACAGACTCACCAGGATTACGTTTGAGGTTTGTATATTCTAAAGTAATCTGCAGCGGATCCTTTTTCATCTCCCATCGGTCTAAAAACTGCCTCTGAAGTTCTGCCAATGTATCGATGCTTCTTTGCGGCAAGGCTCTAAACCATTTCCTTACCTCTCCTCCAAAGGTTTGCACAAAAAGCCTCATAGTCACATTTTCTTCATCAATCTCGAAACGATCAAAGAAATCTACCATATTGTCTACATGCTGTTGTGCAGGAAGACTCTGTGGAGTGCCATCAAATGTAGGGATCTTGCTCTGATAGTCTGCGGGCATATCATTCAACTGCTGGGGTAACACAAGAGGTGCAAAACGAGCAGCCATAGCTCTTGGTGGATTGAAAACAATCTGTTGTCGAGGAGACACAGGAGGAGTAGGAGCAATAGGTCTATGAGATGTATTCAATGGAAACGGAGAAATTACTATTGATTGCTGATCAGAAAACTCAGGCTGAACCGGAATGGTAGGGACAAAAGGAGGTTCAGTAGGGATCCGTGAACTTGATGCAATTTCAGATGGGTCAAGAACTTGTGAAGCAGATTCAGTAAATTCAAAAGTGTTAGTATCCTCAATAGAACTTTGCAACTGTCTATCCAGGTACTGTGAAACAAATCTATATTGCAAATCTTCAGTAAACAATGGATCTGGGACTAATCTTGACAATTCAGTTTCGGAAAAATTCACAAACAAGGATGTTTCAAACCGTGCATCAAAGGGGATTTCATCAACATATATGATTTTGACAGGACAGGATGCAGATCTGGTAAGCACTCTGGAACTCTCAAAACTCAATTGGCTTTCTCTTTCAGAACTCTCTTGGCTCCCTTGTTTTCTAATGGTCCTTGGAATCAGATTCGGATTTTCGAATATTGTTGGTGGATCAGGGTCAGGATTCGCCCTAGTATTCCTTCTTGAAGCCAGTGTATTGATCTTCTCGGAAAAAATTTCAAGGAACACAATCAATTATTTTCAGCCTTTCGACTTCTAGACTCAATCATCCAAAAGGTCTAGAACGAATAAGTATACTGGGGTGATTTACAAATCAAGTACTGAACACACAAGCTTACTGGAGATCGACTGAAGCAGCGTTTATCTACTTCCGCTTATGCATAACAAAAGCGTTTCGAAAGCTACCTGGCGTGACTTCAGACTCCGTCTAAGACTCGTGGAACAAACACATCAACAAGCAAACCATTGAGATTCCCCAGTATGGTCGCCACTATGTTAGCACTCAAATCTACCTCAGGCTGAAATGAAGTAAAACTCAAGGCTACATCAAACCACGCTCAGCCTCGTAGCTAGCCCTACGAGGACAGGAGAGGGCTCTCTCCGTCAATCTCGAGAAAATAAGTAATAGAATGCGAGATGACTTACAATAAGAACTGATTTTAGGCTAGTAAAGAGATAGGTATGTTTGATTTTTGGTTTTTTGAGTTTTCGCTGGAGTAATGGGAAAACAAATTTTGGGTCCGGGGATAAGGTCAGACCTTTGAAGAGTTCAAGCTGGGGCGAGGTAGGTGATGATCTTGATGCTTTAAATTGAATTTATGGATAGATTAGACCGACGAGGAGCTGAAGAGGGCAAAGAAGAACTTGGATCCTCTCCAAACAGCTGAAAACATATAGAACTAACTGAATTCAAAGGCTAAGCACTGTAAACAATGGATTCAACCTTATTTCACTCATTCAATTTAGTTCAAAAGCATAATGAAAGGATGGCAACATTAAACATGAAGAAACTTACAGTAAACAAAGGAGAAACATCATCAAGAACAGAACACCACAAGGATCCCAACAAGTGCCGCAAAACCCCCGATCTTTCCTTAGCCAAAATATGAAAAGTATGTACAATAGTATCAAAAGTATCCCAAGAGTCCAACCTGTAGAATGCCTCAGAAATTACAATATATAGATCACTCTAACCCCTTTCCCCACCTCTAGGGGTCGAATTCTCTCTTCAGGGATCAGTTTCAACCAATTCTAATCATGGAACTACAATCTAGGCAGCTAACAACTTGCCTCTAAAAGAGTGGAAACTGATCCATTACATGATTTTTTACTCATTTGAGAGTGAATCTTCTAGAAGAGATAAAAACAAGCCAAAGTTACATGCAAAACATGAATTTACATCATAAAAACCCAAAAATTCTACCCATAAGCAAAACTGGTCCATAATAGGCGAAATACTGAGCTGGCAGCTGAAAACTCAGAAAAATCTCTAGGTGGGTCGCTCCTGAACTGCGTGGTTCGCTCATGTTCCAGGCTGATTTTGAGGTAGCTCCCGACATCCAAATTGAGCTCATGATAGCTCGTTGGAAAGCCCTGGATGTCTAATTTCCAACCCAAGTGGAATTTCGGAATTTGGAGTTGATTTGACCCTCCAAAACCTCATTCTCCCAGAGGTACTTCCTGCTGGTGCAAAAGGTGGCAGCAAGGTGATTTTCATGGTGTTTTTGAGCTGTTTGACCATCCAGATTTTGTTGAAATGCTAAATTGACTTCAGAGGATGCATAATTAACCATGAAAAATCCAAAAATGTAAAAATCTCCTCCAGCAAGTGTCTCAAAAAAATGCGAGCGCATGAGCGCGCGACCCACGTAGCTGCAAAACCTGTTTTTAAGACCAAAAATTTGGAAATGACAAAATTTTCTCCGAATTTGCCCAAATTCGGAGCGGAGGTCCTCCATCATGTGTCTTGCCCAGTCAATGAAGCCTCGGCCAAAATCCGAAGTGGATTAGGCCTGTTCCGCCGCCGAAGTGCCTTGCGCAACCTCCTCTTCATGATCCTCATCCTCGCTTTGCAAACATGCATGCGAGCCCAGTAATGGCCTTTCATGTGGCGAAGCATGTCTTTGTCTTGATTGGCCTTCGCTAACAGCTTCTCCAGATGTATATTTACCCGCGTGAGTACAGTATCTCTGTCAGCTGGTGTCATGTCACCGGGCCTCTTTCGATTCCACTGTCTGTCCTCACGGATTTGGCGTACCTCATAAAATGTGAGCTCATCCTCGAGCTGTTTGTTGCGCTGCTCCAAATAGTTAATCACCCACTGAGCCTTCTGCAATTGGTCTTTCAGCTGGTCATTCTCGGCCCTTTGCTCCTGGATGATTTCCCTCAGCTTCGAGCTAGGAGAGCCCGTATCAACATCAATGACTGTCATATCGGTGTCCCGGCCTCCTGATGGGCCCTCATCATGCATGGGCCTCTTGCCCCTGTCTTGTACCTGTACCTGCACTGGAGAAGAAAGCAAGACCCTTTCCACATCACGTGGAGATAATACTCGCCGTGTCGATGAAGTCGGCAGGACCCCTTCCACCTCACGTGGAGATAGTACCCGTCGTGTCGCTGCAAATAAGGCCCTGTGGCCTCGCTGATATGTCTGAACCAAAGGAGTGATGATATGCTCAACCTCAACTCTATCCGGCTGGTGTGAAGGCTCTCCCGCATCATGAACTGTCTCGGGAGGCTGCTGTGGCACTCTGAAAAAGTCTCTAGAAATGAAATCCTCCCAAGTGATGCCCTGCTCCGCCAACTGATGTAACACCAAGATTTTGATCAAAGTGAAATGGTATATACTCCTGTACTGCTGAACTGGGCTCGTCTTCTTCTGCACAAATGTCACCATCCTCTCTATGTTGCGGTGTATGAAATACGGAATATTCATCATACGCACCCTTGTGAAGTGCATCAGCAAACGAACATGGTATGAGAAAAGACGAGCATACCTGCCCTCACAACTAAAATACTGAATAATGAGCCTCATGAGCGGTGCATACTCATCTCTCAAGAATCTGAATGGAAAAACTCTGCTCAAGTAAGCCCTATATCCAGTTTTAACGTATGGCTCATAGTGAAATTTCTTTAACTGCTTACCCTTGTTCCATTCCTCGCCTATGTTCGGTATACCAGTGGCTTGAGCAATAGTCAAAGGTGATACAATGAAATCAACCCCAGCAAGGCTTACCCGATCACCCCGTAAATGAAGAACAAACAGACGTGCTAATTCACGATGAGGCCGGGTTTGTGCAACCATCTCACAAAATCTGAAACATGACAAGAATCAAAAACAATCCATAGCTAATGGACATGCCTGCAACCGAGCCAAAGAAGTAGGCTCCTCTCTGCGATGATCACCACTTCTATTTTCTCTGCGGGAACCCCGTGGCACAGTACCTTCAGCCACCGAATCACTGCCTGACCCTGGCTCATATTCTGACTCTGTCTCTGACATATCTCTGATCAAGCTTTTGGCAATGTGTATACTGATATGAATGTAGTGAAAGCAAAATTAGGATGTATGTTTTAACACCCAACCAATATTCCCACCGTCAAAACACCATCAAGGAATCAAATCATGGATAAAATCTCAGCTTTAAATGGATTGGAAAAGGCACAATCTCTGTTTTGAATGCAAGTGAAATTTTGACCAAATAAGAGCAGGCAACCTTCAAAAGTTTGAACACATCTAGTCAAAGGGAGGGCATGGCATCAATAGAATGTGTTTGTTTATGAGTAATAACCACAAAGGTCTCAATGGGCAATTTGAAACAAAGTCATGAGCATATTTTTACATTGGGCAGTGAGACTCATTACAAACACAGTCACCATGGCACAAAGGGTTTAAACATGGTATAATAATAGCAATGGTTGCAGTGGCATAATGGGTATGAGAGCAAATTGATATTATATGTAAAGATGGATGTATCACTGCCATAAGATAGCAAACAAACTCTTTCAACCATTCATTTTCATCCTAAAACCCTGAAAACAATAATGCTATGACTGTGGGGTTTTAAATCCTCCGTTTGAACATTTGAAACCACCAATGATGCCACAAGTGCGTTCAAAAACATCAAGCAATTGATAGAAACCTGTTTGAAGGCAAGTTGAGTCGATTCCAAGCAAGGCTGGGCGCTCAAACTAAATTTCGAAACCCTGTGTCTGCGTGGGTCGCGCAGCCTCTGCGTGGGTCGCTCGGCCCAGGTGGGTCGCGCACCTTGCAAACCTACACTGCTGAACTGACTCTGCGTGGGTCGCGCTGCCCAGGTGGGTCGCTCTGCCTCCACGTGGGTCGCGCAGCCCCAAAACTCTGTCCACGCACTTCAAAACTTTGAAATCGGCCCTCCACTTTGCAAACACGATTTGGGAGCTATGAATTGGTTCAAATGAAACTTGTTTGGCTTTTATACATGTCACAAATATCTTCACAATCAGATTTTATTTCAAATCTAATTTCAAACCCATATTACAAATGTTTTTGTAATTTTCACTTTTGGCTTTTTCAAATACAAACTTCCTTTGGCTTTTTTTGAGGTCGATACTAATGATTTTACTGTCTTCTTGCAGGGATATGACTATCTTGGCTAGAGAAAAGACCAGGGGTCTGCTTTTGACAATGTTTTCATGGCGGAACAATTACAATTTATTACAAAATGATAATGACAAATTTCTAGTTCCAAAACAGAGTTTTGGACTAGAAATATATTTTTTTTTAAATGCTGATGATAATAAAATAAAAATCACAAGTGCTGGACTTTCCTCACCTTACAGGCTTTATGACTAGTATATAAATGACTCAAAAACCCTAGACACCAAGACCTAGGACACTTATTGACATTTTTAATGACCATATATATAATGACAATGACTATGAATAATTTTTTGAGGAAAATTTTTAAAATAGCGCTGCAGGTATAAACATGAGGAAACATAGGACGACAGACCCCTTCGTCAGTTCATGGCATGATCCTAGTGAAATGCAACGAAGTAGAACAAGCGAGACACCTAATAATGAATATGCAAAAGACGAAATGATCACTGACGGAGGGCTGCAAGGGCCGACTCTAACAGTCTCAAAGGTCAAAAATGCATTAACTATGTAATAAATAACATTTGAAACCATAGTTGAGATTCACCTCCTCATTTTGCAGATATATACTGCATGTATGCTTCATCTTTTACGGGGTTGGTTGTTGAGCTGAATATTGCATATACTTTGAGGTGTAAAGAAGTTGGCTTTGGAGCTTTGTAGCTATTTTGGACTGGATATCAAGGGAGCAATCACATTCACAAGATTCATGAACTTTGTTAGCTGGTGATTTTATTCTAATTTTTTAATTGTTTCCCTTCTGTTTTCCATTTTATTCATCAATTTCTCTTATGATAGAATATAAAATTTATCTTATGATATGATGTTAGAGGCACCTTAATTCTGTCTGCTTTCTATTGTTTGAATGTTTTCCTATGCTGGGACTGATTGGATATTTTAGGAGTTCCCTGCTCTCTAGTTCCATCCAGATTGTTTTCTTGAGATTAACTCAATATTGTCCAACCAAAGAAGTTTATGTTTTGCCCTATTCTTTGGTTCTTGCTTGAAATTTTTTTCTTTGAAGTTTACTTACTAGGGTTTGGCTAAATAATTTTATGGTTTTCCCTGACCTTTGGTCTATCTTAAAAAATAACTTTGAAGGTCTTTGAAGTCTGATTGAAAAATTTAGGAGTTCCCTTCTCTTTAATCATTACTAAACTGTTATCTTAAATTTTTTCTTTCTCTGAAAGTGAATAACTAGAGAATTTAGGAGTTCCTTGCTCTCTAGGGTTTGCTAGATTGTTGTCTTAAAGTTTACCTGGTGAAGTCTGACCAAAGAAATTTATGGTATGCCATGTCCTTTGGTTCTTTCTTAAGAATAATGATCTTAAAGACTCTTCTTGTTCTAGTACATGTTAAAGGATTCTTAATTTCCCTTTAAACTACTAAACTCACAAATTTATGTTCATTTCACACTCACATAAGTTATTAAGATCCATTTGTCTTTGTTAACTTGCCTTGCGGAACACCCTTGATTTTTTATTGTACTCTTCAAACCTTTCACATACCCCATAACCCAATGGTTTGAATTTCTCTTACTCTATCAGTTCTTCTTAACAAGCAACCCAACCAAAAAAAACAAAACAAACAATCCCTATCAGTTTAACTAGCCTAAAATTAGCATCCTAAATCAATCAAGTTATATATTTTATACGAATATAGAGAGAGCCCTCTCTGAGTCGAGGAAGGCTAGGTCATAGGACTCCAAAGTTGGTATGATGTTACCCTTGTTTATTTGGTCTTACCAATCTAAAAAATTACAGGGACCTAACATAATGGCGACTCCATTGGGGACACTCATTATGTAGAAATTTGCTGAATAATGATTAATTATCCACCGAGACTATCCTGATCACATACAATTCGAATTTATATGCAACACATAATCTCTTCCACTCAGATCATCACACATGTGGAAATAAAACAAGCAATAGCACATCAAATCATCATACAAATTAACACAGTATGTATGGGGAAAGCTTATAGCTGAAAACCACGCAGCTATTGTGTATATTATAATGGAGAAAACATGTAACAAAATCAGTACAATACTCCTCACAAGTACTCAGTACTATCTCATGAAGTTACACACAAACTAGCTTGGTTTTGAACAAGTCACTGGTTCAAAACTAACCACCAATTGCCTTGCCTCTATTGCGCAATCATGGCCTGTCTAAATAGAGATCCAAGGTTCGAATCTCCTTGGCTTGACAGTGCAATAATCATGGGCAATTCCTCCAAGTGTGGTGCAAATCTCATGCACAACTGATGTCGCCACTGATAGCTAACTCCACCCTTTCATCTACCTCTTTCACTGGTCTCCACTGAACTGTCCATGCACTGTAGTGAAATGATGTGTTCTTGAGTTGAATAATGAGTTATTAATTAATGAATTAAATAATATTTAATTCACTCCACTCATAACTAGTTGATTAGCTAGTTAAACTAATCTCAACCAGTTCAACTAAATTAAACCGAACACAACTCCACTAGCCGTCTCATTAACTCCACCAAACTTCTGCCACTGAAGTCCTAACTGAAGTCAACCATGCATGTGCTCACCAAACCCTTGGGAATAGCGTAATTCCTCTGTCAGATGCATGAACCACTTCCAAGGCTCGAACTGAAGTGCTCCAAGAGAGTAAACTGCTGTTTAGAGTCCAAATATTATTAAGGGTAAATAATATTTGACTTCCCTATTTTTAGGATAGGCAGTCTAAAAATAGACATCGACCTATAGGTCAAAAAATAGAGGTCCATATATTTTTACCAACATGACCAATACTCCAAGAATAACATACTGCAATCCCTGGACCATGCTCCATATGTCTAAAAATAGACATAGTCTAAAAATAGATTTTGCGCCAGAATTTGCTCGCGGGCCCACTTAGTGAAGGCGACTTCATTTCACTAAGCTCTATCATCTTGCTGCATTTTCAACACTCCCTCTCAGCAAGATATGGATTATCTGCAACCCCTATCCTGCCTCTGTGGAATTCGAACTTGCTCCTGGTGAGTGCCTTCATCAGGATGTCGGCATCCTGATCCTCCGTGGGAACATATGAAAGCATCATGATTCTCCACTGAACACAATCTCTGATATGATGGTACCTGATGTCGATGTGTTTGGACCTATCATGAAATACTGGATTAGCCGAGAGTTTAATGCAACTCTGGTTATCACAGTAGATCACCGTAGGCTCCAAATGCAACCTGAACAATCCTGCGAGGATCTTCCTCATCCAAATAGCCTCGCATGCAGCCAAGCTAGCTGCCATGTACTCGGCCTCTGCTGAACTGAGTGCCACGGATCTCTGCTTCCTGCTGTACCAGGAAACTGTTGTCGACCCAATGCTAAAAACTCCTCCAGATGTGCTCTTCCGGTCCGTTGGACTCCCTGCCCAATCTGCATCAGTGAAGCCAGAAAGCTTCGCTCCATCCTCCTGTATGTACCATAGACCATATCCCGATGTGCCTCTGATATAGCGCAATACATGCTTGCCTGCCTTCCAAAAGAGCTTGGTAGGCTTAACCATAGCTTGCGAAAGCCGGTTAACTGCATAGCATATATCGGGTCGTGTATTGACCAGATACATAAGCGACCCCACCAACTGTCGATAGACAGTGGCATCCACTACCTTCGCTGAAGTATCATCCTCCTTCCTCCAACCACCAGGAAGAGGAGTGTCAACAGGCTTGCAGCCTTGCATGTTGAACCTCTCCAGAATCTCCCGGGCATACTTGCCCTGAGAAACAAACAATCCTCCGCTGCGCTGCCAAATCTCCAATCCCAAGAAATAATGAAGGATGCCCAAGTCCTTCATCTCAAACTCTCATGCAAGATCCTCCTTGCATGAAAGTATCAACTGCTCATCGCTAGTCAAAATCAGATCATCTACATACAGTACGATGATCAACAGCTTCCCCTCCACCACAATCTGGTACAGGTTAGGATCCGCCTCACTCTTGGAGAATCCAAGCCCGGTGAAGTAGCTGTCTATCCGAGTATACCAAGCACGAGGTGCTTGCTTCAGCCCGTACAGTGCTCTCTTGAGTCGGCACACATGCGACTCACTGCTGAAGATCTCGAAACCTTCAGGCTGCTCTATGTACACCTCCTCCTCAATAAATCCATTGAGGAACGCAGTCTTCACATCCATCTGATGGATGTGCCACCCCATCTGCGCTGAGAGAGCAAGGATCGTCCGTATGGAAGAGTACCTTGCGACAGGTGCAAAAGTCTCCTCATAATCGATCCCCTCGATCTATGAGAAGCCACGAGCGACAAATCTCGCCTTGTACTTCTCCACACTCCCGTCAGCCGCCTGCTTCACTTTGTAGATCCATCACGAACCCGCCACTGATTTCCCCTTCGGTCTTGGGACAACCTCCCATGCACTGTTCCTGACGATCGAATCATATTCTTTGATCATGACATCAACCCATGCGGGTTCCTCCACAGCTTCCTCAAAAGAGGATGGCTCCGTCACGACACATTGACTCACAAGAGCCATGTATCCAGTGTACCGATCTGGTGACTGCCTCTGTCTGCGCTGTGCTGTAGGTGGTCCTACAACCTTCTCTGCATCTCGAGCCAGTCGCTCAGCTTTTGTAGTGCGCATGCGCCCTCTGATGGTTGGCACTACATGGGTGGTTTCTTCCACCTCCTGAACTTCCTCTTGTGGCTGATCCACATCCAGAAGCTCCTCCTTAGGAACTAACAGCTCCTCATCTGCATGCAAGTGTAGCTCCCTCTCAAGCGAACACTACATGGCTTTCTCCTCCTGAAATTTTATATCCCGTCGCACAACAGTCTTGCGACTGTCTGACAAATACACCTGATAATTGTGAGGTGTATCAGTGTACCCCACAAATATTCCAACCTCAGCAGTTGGATCCAGCTTCCTTCTCGCATCCTTCGTCACATGCATGTAGACAGGAGAACCAAAATCCGCAAATGGGAAATATCAGGCCTCTTGCCAGAATAAGCCTCCTCCAGTGTACTCATGCCAAGAACCTTGTGAGGACAACGGTTCTGCACATACACTGCTGTATTGCATGCCTCAACCCACAAGTGAAGGGGTAGGCCCTGATCATGCAACATCGCCCGTGTAGCACCCACGATCGTTCTGTTCTTCCGCTCAGCCACCCCGTTCTGCTGTGGGTTATGGGGTGCGATGAGCTCTCTCCAAATCCCTTCTACGCTACAGAACTCCTTGAATTTAGCTGAGATTAATTCACCACCATTATCACTCCTTAGAGCAATCACCTTCTTCCCCGACTCCTTCTCGACCAGTGCTTTAAACTCACAGAACTTCGCGAATGTATCGCTCTTCTTCTGCATGAAGAAGATCCAGCACTTTCGAGAGAAATCATCAACAAAGATCACATAATACGTGTGCTTTGCTGTCGAAGCAACTGAGAAAGGACCACACACGTCTGTGTGAACTCTCTCAAGGATCGTCGTGGCGCGACTATCCTTCTCGTGAAAGGTGGCCTTCACATACTTCCCTAAAGTACACCCCTTGCACTGATCTGACTGCGCAAGGGTGCCCTTAGGAAGTCCAGTAGAAATCTGCTGCAGAATCTTCAAAGCTCCATGGTGAAGATGGCCCAATCTCCTGTGCCATAGTTCGCTCTCATCATCCCGGCTCACCACATCTCCAGCCTTGCATGCCATAGCTGCGCAGTCATCTACCTGCAACTGATAAAGGTTCTGAGTTCGAACCCCTATCTTCCGGGTCTCTCCAGTAGTCTTACTGCGCAGGAAGGCTTTTCCTTCGCTGAAGACCACATCATACCCCTTATCCTCCAACATCGCCACAGAGATCAAGTTCTTCTTCAATCCAGGTACATGCATGACATCCCTCAATACAAAGGGTTTACCAACTCCCTCTGAAAGGATATGGTACCGATACCAGTCGCACTGTATCTACCATCATCGCCCATCTCGATGTGCATACCCAGATCTTTGTCCTCCAGATCTGAGAACAAATCCCTATCTCCCGTCATATGAAATGACGCACCGCCGTCCAAGAACCACACTGATCCCATCACACTTGAAACCAAGCATGCGATCAGTGAAAATTCAAGCTTGAACTGTGAAGCCAAAGCTTCTCCATCTATAGATCTTCCCGCTTGCTTGTTTTTCTTCTTCTTTGGACAATTGGTAGCATAATGTCCATGATCATGGCAGTGAAAACACTACACTTTCGCCATATATTGCTTCTTGCCCTTTGCACTGGAATGAGAAGTTTTCTTACCCTTCCCCTTCTTTGCTTTGGCAACCAAAGCACAATTTTCTTCATTAGCTCCCTTTGATGAAGATCCATCCCGAGTAGTCCTCCTTATCTCCTCCTGCATGAGATCCGCCCAAAGGCGCTCCCATCCTGGCAGCTTCTCCCGACCATTGACACTATCTTGATATGAGTGCTAAGACTTCAAAAGACCAAGGAGAGCCAGGTCGACCATGTCCTCGTCTTTGACAGTCACCCCCACACTTCCCAGCTCATCTCTGCATTGAGTGAACTTTGTGAGGTATTTGGCGATACTGTCGCCTTTCTCCATCTTGATGTTCCTGAGCTTATCTTTGAGCGCCAGCTTCCTTTGGTCGCTCTTACTCTGGAATAGATCCGTCAAAGCTTTCCACATTAAATATGGATAATCCTTTCCATGCAGGCTGGATACAATATGATCCTTGACGCCCTCCAACAGGATCCTTCGACATTTCGCCATCTTCTTTTGCCATGCTTTGACTTCAGCAGGATCAGTGGGCTTTTGGACATCCGTATCTACGAACTCCTTCAGACCATTATCTTCTAATACTGCCTCCATGCGATCCTTCCATGCAACATAATTCGAAATGCCTTCAAGAGCATATTCGAGTCGCAAACCGTTGAAAGACATTTTCAACACTGGCACCAAGAAAACAAAACTGCTGCAAAACTTCGAATTCCACCTCAAAGCTCAATCGCTCTAGATCGTGAGAACAAATTATTTCTAGCACAGAGATCGACTGCAAGGGGCGTTTACCAGACCTTTCACTTTCCGAAGAAAGATGAATCCGGAGGCTACCTGGCCCGCATGCAGACTCTCTCTACCGAAATAAGTTTGTAATCACTGTGATGATCAATCTCTGCTTCAATAGCTCCGATACCATGTAGAAATTTGCTGAATAATGATTAATTATCCACCGAGACTATCCTGATCACATACAATTCGAATTTATATGCAACACATAATCTCTTCCACTCAGATCATCACACATGCGGAAATAAAATCAAGCGATAACACATCAAATCATCATACACATTAACACCGTATGTATGGGGAAAGCTTATAGCTGAAAACCCCGCAGCTATTGTGTATATTATAATGGAGAAATCAAGTAACAAACTCAGTACAATACTCCTCACAAGTACTCAATACTATCTCATGAAGTTACACACAAACTAGCTCAGTTTTGAACAGGTTACTGGTTCAAAACTCACCGCCAATTGCCTTGCCTCTATTGCGCAATCCAGGCCTGTCTATATAGAGATCCAAGGTTTTAATCTCCTTGGCTTGATAGCGCAATCATCATGGGAAATTCCTCCAAGTGTGGTGCAAATCTCATGCACAAATGATGTCGCCACTGATAGCTAACTCCACCCTTTCATCTACCTCTTTCACTGGTCTCCACTGAAATGATCATGCACTGTAGTGAACTGATGTGTTCTTGAGTTGAATAATGAGTTACTAATTAATGAATTAAATAATATTTAATTCACTCCACTCATTACTAGTTGATTATCTAGTTAAACTAATCTCAACTAGTTCAACTAAGTTAAACCGAACACAACTCCACTAGCTGTCTCATTAACTCCACCAAACTTATGCCACTGAAGTCCTAACTAAAGTCAGCCATGCATGAGCTCACCAAACCCTTAGGAATAATTTAATTCCTCTGTCAGATGCATGAGCCACTTCCAAGGCTCGAACTGAAGTGCTCCAAGAGAGTAAACTGAAGTTTATAGTCCAAATATTATTAAGGGTAAGTAATATTTGACTTCCCTATTTTTAGGATAGGCAGTCTAAAAATAGACATCGACCTATAGGTCAAAAAATAGAGGTCCATCTATTTTTACCAACATGACCAATACTCCAAGAATAACATACTGCAACCCCTGGACCATGCTCCATGTATCTAAAAATAGACTTTGCGCCAGAATTTGCCTGCGGGCCCACTTAGTGAAGGCGACTTCATTTCACTAAGCTCCATCATCTTGCTGCATTTTCAACACATTAAAAATATTATTGTTATATAAAGAACTCAGAAAACCCAAAAATATCTCAAGATTGGTATCCAATTATTGATGGTGGATAGAAAACAAATCCTCAAAACAGTTAGCATCATCCACTTGGTGACTCCAATAATATTCAGTAGGCCTGCTGACTCCACTGGTTCTCACAGACTCCTCTGGGAATGTATTAATCAGTACTAACATTATAAAGCCCAGTCACATACTGTGTGAATTCAGTATTCTTACAGATTGGTTTGTTTTCAAAACCCTTAAAAAATTTAGCCTCTCTGTGTTGTGGGTTTGAAATTTGGCTTCACAAAGAATTGGCACCAGATATCACCCTGACCCAAACCCTCCTGCTATAGTTGATGACCCAGAAAGAATCTTAAGAAAAACTTCTAGGATTGAAGATTCAACTATTGTCAAACTAATTCACAAAGCAAGTTCCTTTCCTGAAAACCTTACATCCTTGCAAGACACCCAATTTGACTTACACCATAGAAAAAACATATTCAGAACAAAGTCTCAAGGTTGGATAGACCAGAAAAACCTTGAGCCTACCATCTTACAGTAGAGTCCTAGTAGAGAATTCTATCCTTCCATTCCTCCCAATCTTCAACTTCTCCAACACTTTGACTCCTTTCGTTCCAAATTTTCTCAATATTAGATAACCAGTACAAGTACTTCTTCTACCCCCACTCACACATTCATTGTTCAAACTTCTCCATTCCATCCTCCACCTCCACTAGTAAACTCTCCTCTTGTAAATCCTCCTTGGGTTCCTTTACCTCCTATCACGGCAGCATGGGATGCCTCCCTGGTGCTACCACAACCTTTACTGCCTATGCCCAAAGACTATCAATCTAGAATCCCTCATTTTAATGGAACTGATCCTACAATTCCCCAACAACATGTAGACAAGATGACTGATGCTTTTGACTACTAAGAAATAAAATATGAGACTATAAAAATGAGAATGTTTGCCCAAATTTTTGGAGGAGAAGAAAAGAAATGGTTCAAGAACTTAACTCCTAATAGCATTCGTGATCTCCCTTCCCTTTATCAAACATTCATAAACAAGTGGGAGACCAAGAAAAATCCTCTTCAGATCCTATCAGAATATGAAAACCTTAAGATAAATGTTGGAGAGAGTGTCCGAGAATACTGCACTAGTTTCAATAGTGTATATAATGCACTTCCTCCCCACATGGAACCCCCACAAGGCCTAGTCGTAGTAAAATTCCCAGATGGATTTGATCCAAAAATGGCTTACCAATTAAGAGAAAGAGATCCCCTTACCTTAGAAGACATGCAAAGGGGAGCAATAAGTGTAGAAGCCAATCTAATTGCTAAAAGGGCTAGCATGAGAACATAAAAGAGGGTTACATACAAAGAAGAACATATGGCCTCCAAATATGATGCTAAAATTGACAGTCTAGTTAGGACAATGGAAAGGATGATGGAGATAATTAACTTAAATGAAAGAGCACCCCCTAGGGAAAACCAAACAAATCCTCAAAACAAAAATAGAAACCAAAAATTCAGAAGAAATCCTTCTCAAATAAGACAAAGAGAATCTGACCAGCAAATCAAACATCATTTCCAATAAAAATATGTAGATGAAGAGGAGAGAGAGACTGAGGAGTCAGAAAAAACCATGTGAATCTAATAGGCTCTGATAATGAGGACGTTGTTTTTCTCACAAAAGAAGAAAAATGTATGTTCTCCTCAAACCAAGCTAAAATAACATATGAGGATTCTAAAGATTACAAACTAGGATTTGAAAATGCTATCATGGAGGTTCATAGGCAGTATGACCTTAGAAGTTGGAAAACCCAAGATATCCCCAAGAGGAACAAACTAGAAATTTCTGCTAGGAAAACCCCTGAAAATGGTCCTAAAAAGATAGCATAAAATACAAATATAATGGCTAAGAATTCTAATCAAAGAAAAAAAAAATGAGCCAACATGATGGTGACCAAAGCTGCCTTAGTACATCAACTAGTGGCCCTGAAAAAAATCTTTTAACTAAGATTCTAAATAAAATTCAGCAAGCTAAAGTTGCTAAAAAAACAATGTCTGATAAAACTGAATTAAATCTACCAAGAACACAGACACCATTTAGTATTGAGAGTGAAATTGCCAAGATAAAAATATCCATACCCCTTACTGAATTAGTGACTCAAGATTTATATAGATATCAATTTTTGAAGGCTTTAAACATAGGAAATGACATTGATACTCTAAATCTGAGTGATGACAAGCCAAAATTGTTGTTTGGACCAGAGGTAGAGGGAAAGTTTCAAGAGGGAGGTGTGCCTCCATTCTATGTCAGTTTGAACATTCATGAAAAAATCCTACATAATGCCATGCTAGATTTTGGCACTTCACATAAACTCATGTCAAGGGTAGTGATGGAAAGGTTATGCCTTGAAATAACCAGACCATACAAAGACTTGTACTCTTTTGATTCAAGTAGAGTTAAATGTCTGGGCCTAATCAAAGATCTATGTGTAACTCTGGCACAAATACCATCCAAGAGCCTTAGAATGGATATTTTAGTGGCCGACATTCCCCTAAAATATGGCATGCTTTTATCAAGATCATGGGGAGCCAAACTCCAAAGAGCCCTCCAAATGGACATGACATATGCTACCATTCTAGTCTTTAACCAAACAAGAAGACTATATAGAGAATATCACATGAAATACATGGTAAGTAGCCAAGATGAACCAAATAATACCCCTCTATATTCTATCCATTTAGACCTTCATTCATTTATTTTGTAGAATGAATATGACATCAATGAACAAGTAGTTGAAAAAGAGGTAGAGAACGACTTGTCAGAATAATCAAACCAAACACAAAACGAAGAACATAATAGTCAAAATCATAGCAGCCATGAACAACAACATAATGGCCAATATGAACTTCAAACTCTTTGGAACATGAGCTTTGATGGCTCTTGTGGCAAATCTGGTTCAGGAGCAAGTGTTTGGATACACAACACTAATGAGGGTCACTCTTACAAGCTATATTTTAAATGTAAAAACAATATTGCAGAATATGAAGCTCTTCTCCTAGGTTTACAATTGCTGAAAAGTATAGGAGCTAAGAAGATTTCTATTCAGGGAGATTCTGAGCTAATTATTAGGAAAATTAAAGGAGAATATTCAACCAAAAATCCCAGGTTAACAGAATATAGGAATGTTGCCTTAGACCTCCTGAAAGCATTTGAAAAATATGAAATTACCTCTATCCGAAGAACTCAAGATAGCCTTGCAAATGAACTAGAATTCGCTGCCAGCACTTGCCAACTGCCTCATGCCAATGAAAAATACATGGTAAAAGCAAAAAGCAGACTGACAGTCCCTGATAACATAGATTATTGGCAAGTTTTTGAAAGTGACAAACAGATTGAAGACTTATTACAATCCAAAAATGAGTTTGAAATGCCAAAAATAGACTCAGATCATGAAGAGGACTACTCTGTTGAGGAAAAAACACACAAAACAGAGCCACCTTATGCTGCTAATATAAATATGATAAAACACCCCCATGAGGTAGAACTATGTGGAGATCTAGACAAAAAGGACCTTGAGCTATTGCAATGCAAAGACAATCTATTGCCAAGAGGACTTGTACCCTTAGAAGAATTGTTTGGTTTAAATGATGTTGCTAAGAAGCCTAAAATAGAATCCACTAAAACAGATATAGAAGGATGCAACATAGGCAGTGAAGAATAACCTAAAATGATAAAACTATCCAAAACATTTCCAGCTCTTATAAAACAAAAACATATTGAGTTGTTCAAATAATTTAAGGATGTACTTGCATGGGGTTTGAGGACTTGAAATACTATGATACAAGAATCATTCAGCATAAGATTCCTCTCAAGGAAAACCAGAAACCATTTAAGTAGAAATTGCACAGAATAAACCTTGCCCTAATGCCTCTAGTTGAGAAAGAAATAAGAAAAAAATTATGATGTTGCAATAATAGTCCCACTCAGGTACTCAGAATGGGTCTCAAATCTTGTATCAGTGAGGAAGAAATTAGGGGAAATTAGGCTATGCATAGACTTTAGAAATTTAAACAAAGCCTCCCTGAAAGACAACTACCCTTTACCTAAGATGGATCATATACTGCAAAGGATAGTAGGTTCCCAAAGAATATCTTTTCTTGATGGTTTTTCAGGGTACAATCATGTTCTAGTACATCCAGATGATTAGCACAAAACCGCCTTCACTACACCTTGGAGCACCTTCATGTATGTCTATTACACAGCAATTTGTCACCGTCCCTGCCATTCCCCATCCCGCACATTGGAGGGCTCATTCCATGACCTGTGAGCAGAGACAAGACTTGAAAATACTTTCATTGCATCCCTCTGAAGATGAGCTTTCATTGCCCTAAAGACATCTCCCTGCAAAAAACCCTAAAAATAGCTCTTTTTTCCATTGGCGCGGTTCCATAGTTCAGCCCTCGCGCCAAGGGGGCAAATCCTCCAAAGAGGGCGCGCCAATTGGTGCTTTGTCATAGAGCCACACCCCCGCCAACCATTTTAAGAGGTGTTTTTTAAAAATAAATGGCGGAAGTTTCGTCCTAACAAATTCCTGGACTGATATCTATCTTGATTTGGGAGGTTTGGCTACGGATTTCCATAGAGAGGAAGTGGTTTTCCACCTCTCATGGAAGCTTCCTTGATGATAGGGCCAATCCCATAATTATAGGGATCCCAACTCCCCTTCCTCCATCTATAAAAGCTTTCTCATTTCCTTTGCAAGCTAGTTCCCAAGAGCTTTCAAATCCTTATACTGCAAGAGCCTTCTTGATTCCCTTAAGGCCAAATCCAAGCAAGGAGACTATTGTCAAGTATCCAGAGAGAGAGGCTTGTCCCATCCTTGACAGGCTTTATCGAGACATTTTTTTTCTGACGACCCGCCAAAGGAGAGTGCTGCGTCGAAGCTATGGTTGTATTCTTATTTTGACTCCTTAATGATAAGCGACTATTGGTTATGGTTCCACTCTTGTTCTTGATTATTTTCATGAGTTATGTCCTCTTCGACTGACATATAGTTGTATATACTAGATTTTATTCTTGTGTTTGTGTTGTTTCTTGCATGTGTAGGTGTCCGATCACGGAGATCGTGAGGATTGTGATCTGCCAGGGCAAAGGAACGGGAGCACCACCTCTTCTACAAACAACAGCGTTGGATTCCAGGTAAGCCTTCATCGCAAGTTGGTTTATTTGCAATTAGGAACCTGCACTGTAGCGTGTTTAATTGTTGCTAGACCCGATCTGGGCTACTAGGGATCGCCTCTGTCCGCAGAGGGGATTAACCTCTTCAACAATGTCAAAATTCCTTTTGCGTTAATGAATGTTGGGGCCACTTTTCAAAGAGCCATGGACATTTCTTTTTACAAAGAAATAGGTTACTTCATTGTGATATATCTTGATGACATCACAGTCTATTAAAAAACCGATGAAGAACCCCTAGATCACTTAAGAAAGGTCTTTAAAAAATGTAGAAAGTATGGTATATCTTTAAATCCTAAGAAAACTTTGTTTTCTCTTCAAGAAGGGAAATTTTTAGGCCATATCATATCCGAAGAAGGGATTAAGATAGGCCCAAAGAGGATTGAGGGGATATTGCAAATCAGTCACCCTAGGAACATCAAAGAGTTGCAATCTTTCATTGGAAATATCAACTTCTTAAGAAGCTTCATACCAAACCTTCTTTAACTCCTAAGAAACATTATAAACATGCTGAAAAGAGAAATAGGAGTCAAATGGACCATATAAGAAAAGCAATCCTTTGAACTGGTAAAACAAGAAATTACCCAAACACCAGTCCCCATCAGCCATGACTTTACTAAGGACTTGTTCATTTCTCATTTGCATCAGAACACACAATTGATGCAGTATTAATACAAAAGAACATAATGGGACAAGAATAGACCATAGCTTTCTTTAGAAAGTCACTAAGAGATGCACCTTTGAAATATAACATCATGGAAAAATAAGCTTTTGCCTTAATCAAAGCATTAAAAGATTTCATAGTTTACATTTTTCATTCACATGTCATTGCTTTTGTTCCTCATGCGGTTGTTAAGGACATACTAACTTAGGATCCTGATGGTAAGAGAGGTAAGTGGATTGCTGTCATCTTAGAGTATGATCTAGAAATCAAGCCCCCCAAGCTAATCAAAGGGCAAGGACTGGCCAAACTGATGCATGAAGCAAAATTTCAAGCACTGGACATAAGGTATGCTAATATATTATATGTGATTTTTAATCTAAATGCTCCTCCTACTTTGTCCAAAACAAAGACCAAATTCTTGAAACTAAAAGCTATAAATTTTTGCATTCTAGATAAAGCTTTATATTGGAAAAATTTTGTTGGTATATTTCTTAAATGTTTACTAGAGGAAGTTGCAGATAGAATCATGCATGACTTTCATCAAGGAGAATGTGGAGGTCATCTCTATTGGAAAACCACTTCCAACAAAATCCTTAGAGTTGGTTTCTATTGGCCCACTCTTTTCCCTAATATCCACAAGATAGTAGTGACTTTCCATAAACGCGAAATCTTTGAGGGAAAGAGAAAACTACTGCCTTTGCCTTTACAACCTATCAGTGTTGAAGCTCCTTTTCAACAATGGGGTTTAGATTTCATTGGAGAAATCCACCCTTCCTCTTCTGCTCAAAATAAATGGATCCTCACTGCAACTAACTATTTCACCAAATGGATAGAAGAAATCCCTTCAAGTACTGCCACTGACTCAGTAATCATCAAATTCCTTGAAACCAATATTCTTTCCAGATTTGGTTGTCTAAGAAAAATCGTCATTGATAATGTTGCTCCATTTAAATCCAATAGAATGGTGGACTTTTTCCACAAGTATCACAATACATTAGGCCATTCTACAGCTTATTACCCTCAAGGTAATGGGTTGGTTGAGTCTTATAACAAAATTTTGGTAAATATCATCAAGAAATTGCTAGAAGAGAACAAAAATTCATGGCATAACAAACTGGTGCATGCACTATGGGCAGATAGATTAACAAACAAGAAATCAATTAATATGTCTCCCTATCAACTAGTGTATGTCATGGATGCAGTTTTTCCAACATCCTTGGGAGTCCCAGTGATGAAGCTTATTCAAGAAGTATAGTCAGAGGAGAATGATATACAAAGGAGGCTGAATCAAACCATTCAATTGCAGAAATCAAGGGAAGAAGTATACAACATAACACAACAAGTGCAGGAAAGAATCAAGAAGCTTTTTGATACGAGAACCAAAGCAGATGATTTCAGCACTGGAGACAAAGTGCTGAAGTGGGATTCAAGAAGAGAGGACAAAGGCAAGCACAGGAATTTTGACAATCTGTGGAAAGGTCCATACATCATCCATTCAGAAAGAGGTAAAAATGCATTCTTTGTACAAGAAATGGATGGAACAGAGTTATATGAAGGTCTTGTCAATGGCAGGATGGTTAAGCATTATTTTTTGTGAAGTTCTTAGTTTAAAGCTTTATTCACTGTACATAACATTTCTTGAATAAAAGATCAGAAAAATGAAACACAAAAATAAAGAAAAGAATAAAAGTGGGCAAGATAAAATAAAAGATAAAGCCCCATACCAAAAAAGAATATTTCTAAAAGTGTGAAAGTCCAAATGCCACTAATTTTGATGAAACATTTTTCAGCCATACAACTTAATCATGGTAGAACAAATTTAAATTGATTACTAATAAGCTAGAAATGAAGATTTTCCAAACTATTTAAACTTGGCTTATCAATAGATTAGGTTAGGAAAATATATTTGGTTTCCAAAGCTCAAATCTGAACCAAAGAGAAAAGAGATGCATGCATGACGAATTCCAAATTATAGCCCTCAATTTTTTGTTTTTACTTTGTGAAGAAATAAAATCTGTGTGCAGCCTGTCCAAAATGCCACAGCTCATGACAAATCAAACTTCTTAACCTTGATTTGGTCATGTTTTAAATTTTATGTTGATAGATTAGAGAATGAAAATCTGTCAAACTGTTTAATCTTGACGAGTAAGTATATTAGGTATAAAATAAAAGATCTCATCAATCTAATCTGAGCCTTTGGATGATATAAGGGTAGAAGTAGATAGTTTGTGCTTTCAAAAGAAAAAATGATTTCCAGATTTTTCCAGTCCAAATGCACCCAAGTGAAGAAAAAATGTTAGGAAAGGTATGATGGGTAGGTAGAGTTGATATTGAAGCAATCATTTTTTTCATATTTTAAGATCATAGCTTCAAAGGACAACAAAAAATCAGAAATTGAAGAAGGAGGAAATCTGCCAATCACAAACAAGGCACTGATTTACAAATTCCTGAGATCTAAACTCTGAGGTTCTTGACACTTCCTAAAGGAGCTGCCATCCCCAAGTGGAGCCACTATTAGTCATCAGTATTTTTCATTATCTTTGGATGACTATAGAATTGTTAGAGTTTTCTAAAAATAAATTCCTTGAATATCTTGAGTTTCAGAAATCTCACTGCCTTCATTATCTTCATAAAACTTTTTCCCTATCTATCAGCTAACCATATCAAATTCACCCTGTTCTCCTAGAAGAATCATTATGGGTTTATACCTCTGATTTTTATCCTTCATTTCTACCTAAAATCTCATTTCCCCATTTTCCCCTGTCAATAAACTCCACCCTCCCTCTAAATATTTCTTGTTTCTAACTCATTCCCATGTCCCCTTAAGCATAACAACACTTTTGGAAATTCTCTTTTCATTTGAATTTTTTTAAGTCAAATTCCATTCAGAATCAGGTCAAAAAGAACTCCCATTAGGTAATTATGGTTTTTCATTTTTTCAAGGTCATCCTTTCATTTCGATGATGTCACCAGACATATGAGAAATATTGAACATGATAAGCATTCTTCTAGCTCCCTAAAATCCTTGGATGTTTCAGGCACTGCTTTTCCTTTGCTAGAATCTGGCTCAGATGTAATAGAATGTCAAGACATGGTTATTCAAGAAGGACCTAAAATTTCCAAGGAGAATTATTTTCTCAGTTCACAACCTGTAAGTGAGAAGAACAAGACAAAGTTTGGCACTTCTATAGAGGTGTTGGAAGATTTATCAGCAGAAAGTACTGATGATGTAGACTGTCTACTCCTGAATGAAAACAATTTATAGCAAGGGAAAGAGGAAAAAATTGATCTTGTATATGACTAGGCTTATAAACTTGTTAGTCCATTTGAGAGCCAAAGTAATGATTACTTGCAGGAAAATAACATGGAGGAAGCACACAAGGCTAGGCATGAAGAAAGTATATCAGAAAATATTGATGGAATATGGAAAAAAGGTGAGGTAAACTGGACAGAAATGAATGAACTTGAAAGGGCTATAGAGAAATTGAAGAAAACAATGATTATTAATGTAAAGAACTGCAGGCACTTAGAGATTTGGAAAAGGTGGCCAGAGAAGGTGGAAAAGATGGCTTGCATTTTATGGTGGAAACTACAAAAGATTTTTAAGATGCTACTAGATGTAATAATTAAATCCTAAAGTTGTCAAAGTGAACATGTCAAGCCCCAATGAGAAAAATAAAAGCCAACTTCATGACTTCAGCAACCTGCAAAGAAAAAAGTGTCAAAGAGTATCAGTGAGAAAAGGAAAACGGCTTTAAACATTAGAAAGTGGGTTTTTCAAGTTAAAATTAAATCCATTGGCCTATAAAGTCCATTAAACATTTCAAAAGATCCGTTGTTGTCTTACAAAGAATAAGAAGTTTCAAGAAGAGAATAATTTGTGAGATTCCTGAGCGAAATTAGGCTAAGTTCCTTGGCGTTGTGAGTTTGGGTTGGCGTTGCGTGCCTAGAGATCAACGTTGCACCTTTGCCCGAAATTCCTAACGCATTTTGTTAAGGCGTTGTGCACCTGTATCCAAAAGGATCCTGTGTAAAATTGCATCGGCACTATGTGCTCAGAGATTGGCACTGCGTGCTTGGGTTGGCACTGCGCCCTTAGCCAATGGCGCTACGAGCCTAGACAGAAGAGTTTTCTAAGGGTTGGGACCATTCAAAAAAGTTCAAGACTTCTTCAAAACTTCTCCAAATTCTTACCAAAGTCCTCCAAGCACTCTTGAGTGGTAAGTACATGAAATAAGGCCTATTTTTATGCCATTTGGTGATTTTTAATTGAATGGAAGTGAAACCTTAAGAGAAACCCTAAATTTTAGCTTGAGATCATTGTTTTACCCTTGGTTCATCTCCCTAAAAGAAATATCAGTCACATAAAGGGTAATTACATTGATTTATGGTTTCCATTGATTTAGTTTTCACCTTCACTTGTTTCCTTCATTTGTTCAAGTTTCCATTTGATTCCCTTCCCCTCATTTCATTTCACTTCCACCCTAGGGTTTCCAAATCAAAATTTTAAAATGTCTGAGGGAGAAGATAGTGGTGTTGAGGCACAAATTACAAAGAGGCATGATCATAAGGGAGGGAAGATAAATAGGTTTGAACCCATCAATACAAGGGAACTCATGGCCTCTCCTCTCACTGTTTCTTGCTTTAAGCATGTGGGTTGTTTTGAATTTTGTGAGAGAGTGTAGCAAGTCAAAAATCACCCAGAATTAGTAGGACTATTCATCATCAATTTACATGACAAACAAGTTAATCTTGCCAATGTTACTTTTGAGATGTCTATAAATTCCATTGCAGCTGCTACAGGAATACCTAGTGTGGGAGATAGGTGGTTTAAACAAGCAAACTTGGACATGAGCTATTATGAACCATACCTCAAACCTAGGTAAAAAGATTACAACAAGTCCATTTTTCCTTTCTCTCATGTTCTAGACCAGTATGTGCCCATGATGAGGATAATAATGAAGTATTTCACTTGTGAGGGAATGTTTTCCCACCTCTATTCATATCATATTCATCTTCTCATGAATTTCACTATAGTTATAATGATGCATTTTCCTAATTATCTTTTCTGTAGAAATGACAAGATGGCTTATATAGTGCAAAAGAAAGACTACAATCAAAAAGTGCAAAGCCTTTTACATCATTCACTTATCAAGATGGTGGTTATGCACCACCTCCAGCAGAAGAGCATTCCATGGGATACCTTCATTTCCCATGAGGTTTTCACTACTCCACCTAGCCATCATCATTAGGATGTTCCTTCATTATCTCATCCTCCCTTACCCCCTTCACCATCACATCCCGTTGTTCATACATAACCATCCACTCACATATAGTCACCTCATCTTGATCCTACCTCATCACATTTCCACAACCTTTCACCATCATATCATGACACCAGATCATCAAGTGAAAGGGACATTGTAGAAGTTGGCACTAAAATGATTGAAATTAATCCATTTCCTTTGACATACCAGAGAGGCTACAGGCATGTGTTTTCTTCACTTTATGTGAAAGGGGCCATACCTTCTTCATTAGCAAAGAAGGTAGACAAGGGAAAAGGAAAGGTCACAGAGCTTATCACCGTTGAGGAGGAGGACAAGCATGAAACTGAGCAAGAGCTTCAATTAATTGACCTTGATGATGAGGTTGAGGTTAGAATCAAAAATATATTGTTCAAAGGTAAAGATTCTAAGATTAGTGAGCTCCAATCTAATCTTGGTAGAGGAAAGAATGTGATTAAATTTCTTGAGTTGGAGAATCAGGAGCTAAAAACAAAGCAGACCATTAGAGAGGTTAGGGAAATCAGAGCTCAGAAAGAGGCTAGAAAGGCCAAGGCTTTGCTAGATGAGACCTTGGGAATTTTTTATGGCAGTGATGATGAGGAAGATCAGCTTCCTAGATAGATACCGAAGACCATTGGGATGAAGTGGGCTTTATCCAGAGAGAGGCAAGAAGAGGCAAAATTGGCAGAGCAGCTCACTCCAAGTGAGCTGCTTGCCATAGAAATTAGCAAGGATAGGGATCCTTGGCTTGAGAGGGAAAATTTTCATTTATAGGGTCAGCTATAGAAGGAAAATAGAGACACTCACATTCAGAGGAAGATGACAAGACATTATGCCATGAGAAACATGATTGCAAGGGTCAAGCTCAAATGAGCCCATGCAAAGATTCGAGATTTTACCGATTCAAAGGAGAAAGAGAAGCTCAAAAACCTTGCTTAGGTGTCCCTCCAAGTCTCTAAACCTTGATTAGCAAGAAAAAGTTCCAATTTTGTCACTTTTGTGCACATTTTGATTTTTTGACAGTTTGACATGCAGAAATTGTGCCAAACGCACAACGCCACTGGCGCTGCACTATTTTTTGGGCCATACAAATGGAAAATGGTCAAAATATTCATGTTCCTCATGCCAATTACATCAACCTCAGCAAGTTTCAGAATATTTGGAGCAAAACTGCTCCCTCAAAAAGGCCAAAAACTAGCGAAACATCATGTTTCTGCCCTCTTTTTGGCCTTGGCGCTGCGCATTTACTAGTCTTGGGAGAATAGGTTTTTGACAAGGTATATGGACACCATTTTGGAAACTAGAGGCATATCTAGAAACTAGACAATACATACTTCCCAATGAGCTATCATGGAGCTCATTTGGACATCGGGAAGGCCTCCAAACGTTGGCTGCAAGACAGGCCATTTTTCATGTTATGGCACTGCGCCCCTATTTCTTTGGCACTGCGCCCTTGCCAGGAGTTTAATAAAGACACCAAAATTTATTACAAAAGTTATTAAAAGCCTTAAAAGTCAAATATTTTCAATGATTGCTCAAAAAATGGATTTAGGAGTTAGTATTTAGTGAGTCACTTTCGGATATTTGGCCTTGGGCCTTACATGGTGTCAAAGGTCAAACATGCATTAACTATGTAATAAATGACATCTGAAACCCTAGTTGAGGATCACCTCCTCATTTTTCAAATAAATGTTTCCTGTATGCTTCATTTTTTAGGGGGTTGGTTGTTGAGCTGAATATTGCATAGACTTTGAGGTGTAAAGAAGTTTAATTTGGAGCTTTGTAGCTATTTTGGAGTGGATATCAATGGAGCAAGCACATGAAATTTGTTAGATGGTGATGTTATTCTAATTTTGTAATGGTTTTCCTTCTATTTTCCATTTTATTTATCAATTTCTCTTATGATAGAACAAAAAATTTAGCTTAAGATATGTTGTTAGAGGTACCTTAATTCTGTCTGCTTTCTGTTGTTTGAATGTTTTCCTCTACTGGGTCTGATTGGAGAGTTTAGGCCTTCCCTGTTCTCCAGTTCCACCTTGTTTTTTTTCTTGAGATTAACTCAGTATATTCCAGTCTAAGAAGTTTATGGTTTTCCCTGTCGTTTGGTTCTGCTTGAAATGTTGTTCTCAAGCCTTTCTTTGAATTTTACTTACTAGGGTTTGGCTAAAGAAGTTTATGGTTTGTCCTATCCTTTGGCCTATCTTGAAAAGTCACTTTGAAGGTATTTGAAGTCTGATTGAAGAATTTGCGAGTTCCCTACTCTTTAATCATTACTGAAATGTTATCTTAAATGTTTTCTTTCTCTGAAAGTAAATAACTAGAGAATTTAGGAGTTCCCTGCTCTCTAGGGTTCGCTAGATTGTTGTCTTAAATTTTACCTGGTGAATTCTGAAAAAAGAAGTTTATGGTATGCCCTATCCTTTGGTTCTTTCTTAAGCATAGTGATCTTAAAGAATCTTCTTGTAATAGTACATGTTAAAGGATTCTTAATTAGCCTTTAAGCTACCAAATTCACAACTTAATGTTCATTTCACACTCACATAAGCTATTAAGATCCATTTGGCTTTGTTCACTTTCCTTGCGGAACACCCTTGATTTGTTGTTGTACACTTCAAACCTTTCACAGACCCCATAGCCCAATGGTTTGAATTTTTCTTACTCTATTAGTTCTTCTTAGCAAGCAACCCAACCAAACAAAACAAAACAAACAATCCCTATCATTTTAACTAGCCTAAAATTAGCATCCTAAATCAATCAAATTATATATTTTATACAAATATAGAGAGAGCCCTCTCTGATTCGAGGAAGGCTAGGTCCTAGAACTCCAAAATTGGTTTGATTTTACCCTTGTTTATTTCGTCTTACCAATCTAAAAAATTATAGGGACCTAACACCTCCTTCTGAATGAAGAAGATCCAGTATCTACGAGAATAATCATCAACAAAAATAACATAATACATGTGTTTTTCTATTGAATAAACTGAGAATGGTCCACACACATCTATGTGAACTCTCTCTAGGATCCCCACAGCATGGTTCTCCTTTTCATGAAAGGTGGTCTTCACAAAATTACCCATAGTACATCCCTTGCACTGATCTATCTGCCAAAGTGTACCCTTGGGAAGTCTAGTAGAAACCTGCTATAATATTTTTAGGGAACCATGGTAAATATTTCCCAATCACCTGTACCATAACTCGCACTTATCCCAGCTGACCACTTCTTCTTCTTTGTTGTAATGTTCCAAAATTTTAGCCTCCAAGCTAAATGGAACATTAGAGTTAGTAGCAGCTCTAGTCGGTGAATAAATGGGAAGAAAAGCCCATAAGTCTCCTAAAAAGGAATGAAATAATCTAAATGTGAAAGGGGACACTCTTTCTAGCTCAATAAGACACCTCCAAGTGTGAACAGGGTTAAATTCGAGCTTCTTTGACTAAGTCAACAACGCAGTTTTAGTGGAGGAGGAATCCAAGGATGAATAACGCAATTTTGGATGGAGATGTAACTTGGGTTAGAAGTAACCTAATTGAGTGGGTACAAGGGAAAGAAAAATCATGTTTTATATAAGGAAGAGGATGGCAGCATTATTCTTCATGTTGTAGATTATTATTCTTGTCTGCCAAGAATTGTTGCTGCTTTGCTGCTTAGCAAAGTTACAATGTTGTTTAGCACTGGGTGTTCCCGGGCGGGAATCCCACCTCTTTCCTTTGAGGAGCCTCATTGGGAGAGTTTTTATTCATCATTCCACATCAGGTTTTTAGGCCAAGCTTCAGCCATCTTCATCAGCACAAATTTTCCAGATATTGTGCAGTATTGCTAGGTGCAGCAGTGGAAGGGATTGGAATCCCAGCTTCTGAGCTAGTTTCTCATTGGAGGAAGGTTTCCTTCACTTGAGATATCTTTTTGGAGAGATAAAGAGCTTATTTCAGATCTATGGTATCAGAACACACATTTCCCAGACATTCCCAATGTTGTTTCTGCTAGGGAATGCATTATTCTCGAGGCAGTGTTCATTGCATGGTTTGGTGGCTCCATTGCTAAGTTTCCTTGTGATTGAGAGATTCATCCTTTCATGGGAGGAAGGCCTTGAGGGATATACATCAGATCAGAAATATTTCAGCTTTTTACACTCATGTGCTTCAGTGTTTTAGTGATGATTCAATAATTTTTTGAATATCACATTTCTATACAGAGTGTTTGGACAAGAAACCCTTGCCAGTTCCTTTGTATTTTGTATAAGGAGACTAGATCTCTATTCTTCAACATTTACAATCAATATATGAGTAGATATAGTTATTTCCTTCATTTTTTAGCGTAAAATCTCTCTTAGACTGCGCAGTCCCTTGAGCAGCTGCTCCGGCATTTTGCAGTCTTTTGGGTTTTAGCACTTTTTGGCAATCCTAGGTGTGGGAGATTTGTTTAACCCACCTAGTTTGATTTGTTTCAGCTCTAATATTGGATTTAGAATGTATATTGAATAATATATGGGATATAAGAGTCCATTTTACTGTTTTATTACATTTTTTGCTGGAAATGTGTTTTTCATGCATGATTCATTAGCTGTTCCAGATTTGGAATATTACAGTGGTATCAAAGCATGATCTCTGGCTCAGCCTGTGAGATCCAGATATCATAAGAAGGAGAGATGGAAAAAAGCCAGAAATCTTTAGTATGTGTAGAAATAAAGGAAGACAAGCTCACAAATCTTCTTCCAAAATCTATGAAGAGCTTTCAAGGAGCGCTGAAGAAGATGAGATTGGAGATGGAATCTCCAAAGGAGGTTGAATCTAGAGTTGAATCTAGATTCGCACATGATGAGTGTGAGCATGCGGCTACACTCCATGATGCACAGTGTAGTCAAGTGCCCACAACTATCCTGAGATGGATGGGAGGAGGAAAAATTCCTAAGAGGAGAACTCTTAGTGATTTGTTGTAGGAGTATGAATCTCAAACTGAGAGGTTTAGAGATCATACTAATGTCTAAGAGTTTTTCAATATCTAGGTGGAGAAGAGCAAGTAGAAGGATTCAGATGGATTTCTTCTATCTAATTTTGTCAGATCACCTACATGTTCAGTTGGAGCTTGGGTGAAGGAGCTAGACTCCTATTTGTAGCTGCACCATATTTCCGGAGATGAAGTCATTAGAGTTGCAACTCTTCATTTCAGAGGTAAGGCTCATGCATGGTGGATTTTTGAGTCTTTTTCTTTAAAAAATGCAAACACTTCCTCTTATGCAAGATTCATAGAAACTTTGATGGGAAGGTTTGGTGAAAAACTCCCTAAGGCACATGAGCAAGAAAAACTTGAGAAAACAAAACCCTTGCATGTGATGAAGGAAACTCCACCTCAGAAAACCATGGGAGAAGAAAAAATCTTGCGTGACACATTACCGGAACGAGAGCCTCTAGTTCATATTCTTGGACAAGAGGGCATAGGGATCTCTTTTTCACAAGAGGATCCAACTGTTGAGATGTTTCCCACACACATTGAGAGAGATGAGGGAAACATCGCTATCACATATAGAGCACATCCAGTGCCTCATGATGAGGAAGGAGGAGCACATGCTCCAACAGGAGGGATTCTTGTGCTTTTGCAAAAATTTCCTCAGGATCTCATACATGGAGGTCCAAGCACAATCAGTGAGCAGCATGATTGTGCAGCATTGCAACTGGAAGGAGGAGGAAGGGAGGAAGAGCAACATCATTTGATGAGAGGTACACACCCTTCTCCATTTCAGAGATCCAGTGCAAGAAGGGAGAAAACTGATTTATGTTGTAAGGGCAGGGGCAAGGTTTCCCAATCACATGAGTAGTCTACTCTTGACATTGATGTCTCACTACATGGATGCATTCCACCTAGGATGCCACCTTATCTGAAGTTGATAGAAGACATATTGTCTTTGGATTCACTACTCTTTGCTTTTGGAGAGGTGAAGAGTTTGGAGGAATAATTTGGCATGGGGGATATCAAGGTAGCAAGTAGCAGCATGAGGAGAGCTTCACATGCCAGATCACCAGTGTTGTCACTGAGGAAGATTGATCCTTACTGGATATCTCAGCTCTTGGTAGAGTACTCCAAGGATCTTGGTGCATGCATGATTCTTGATGACCTAGATGGAAATGACATATACATGGTAGATGATGTGTTCATCTATTCCTATGGAAGGATATTCTTGAATAGATATTCTAGTCTCAAGGAGAAGCTACTACATGCAGCACATGAGGACTTCTCTTCTATGCACTTTGATGCATATTTCCATTTGATGGAGGAGTTCACTTGGGAGGGCATCTAGCATGAAATATATCATCATATGGAGAGATGCATAGCCCGGATGGTGATAAAGAGGATGTCACAACCACCTTCCTACTCATTGGGAGTGAGGGAGAATTTCCAGTGGAGCCATTTTAGCTCAAGAACTCAAGTACATGATGGAGGAGGTATCATTTTACAGTTTGTATTGTACTTCTTTTCCTTATTTGAGCAGCGTGATGTATCAAGAGGAGTTGCTTCTTCTTGCATACTGTATGATGATGTACTTGCAGCTACTTGTAGCATTGATCGCTATATTTTTTATGAGATTTGGGGGCAGCCATATGTCTCTTGGTGTGCACCAATGACACGATATTGTAACTTTGTGTTTTCATCTTATGAGATGACTATGGCAACAAACAAGTGGCTGGAAAATAACTTGTTATTTATTATTTTGATGCAGGCCAAGGATGCACTGCACTAGTTCCATGAGAGGGATCATGATTCACTCTCCGGTTTTCATTTGGAAACTTGTTTTTACTGTATCTTGCTTCCATGTATTTCTGATGTGTTTTTCTTCAAGGGAAGCTTTGTATGGAGATAGAAACAAATTGGATGGCATGGCACCCATATGATAGAGCACCGGAAGACTTGCTAGTATGGGGCATCATACAAGTTAAACTTCATGATCTTACTCTATGGCTTGTATGAGGGAGAGATGAGGAAGTAGCAAAGGTTGTTGTTGCCATGGTAGCACTTGGGAGAGTATGGGAAAAATTATTCCCATATTTTTCATGAGATTTCTAAGAAGAAGGAAGGCACATTCATGGTGCAAGGAGGCTACCCTTCAGCATTGAAGGATCATGAGAGACTTCCATTTAGGAAGAAGATCTTCTCACATAGCAGCATGATGGTGGATGGCAAAGAGGAGAGTCATGGAGCCTTATTACAAAGGCCTACAACGCTGTCACATAGGAGTATGTTCTTATGGATGGAAACTTCCAAGGAGAGGATGTATCCTTTCTTCTTGTAGGATTTTATGAGGAGATTCTCATGGGAGGAATTAATGATGGACCTCACTTTCATCCAACTTGCTATGTATGGTAGGAAATGCATTTATGTACTTGTTTATTACTCCATTAAGTATTTGTAATTTCTTACCGTGTTCGGACTGTGCATTGCTCCTCAAGAGAGCAAGAGTATTTTTGGGTTTCATGGTCACTTTAGGGCCAATGTTTATGATGATAATAGCCCATCTACACATGAATTTTGGAAAGTGTATTGTTATTTTATGAATGTACAGATGATAGACATTGATGCTTACTTCCCCATGTTGGAAGACCAGACATACACAGCTTATGACTTGTTGCACGACCACTTGCCACATGACATTCTCAAGCAGCAGTTGGGAAGACTGCGTAATATCCACTTGGAGAACCTTTGCTACCATACAAAACTTCACATAAATTTCAGTGACTTTCTGATTTGGAGGCCAAATGGTGATGATGTGCCATTCATCGTGGATGGAATGGTTTGGGTTGACATGACTCATGATTTTGGAGGAAAAGTCTTTACTGACTCAATCTTCTTCTTGCCAATGGAGGGAAATCATGTCACAGCCCAAGATCAGCATGCCCTCTACACTTATCATAATTGGAGAGGAGGATAGCATGGGATAGGCTCTCTTGCCTATCATGTTCACTTATTTATCCCACCTACATTTCAGGAGCACAAGGTGGAGGAGACTTTTCATGAGTTGCCATGTTGGAGGGTGACTCACTTCATTTGGATGATAGCATGGGTGAGGGAGGCACTCATTCACCATGTTGATCATCACTCCTACTTTGTGGAGGCCATGAGATAGCTAGCAGGTTTCCATTCACACTTTCCACCTTTTATTGATGCAGACACTTTGGTTTTGCACACTCGGAGGAAGCATTACATGACAATATATTTGCATATTCTCTTGATGCAATGATGGACGCTATTAATGGAGGCCACATGAGGAATAGGGGAGAGATTTTTTTCTCCTTATGCATTTTCTTGAGGACAATCAAATATTTTGGAGGGGAGGACTGTAATGTTCCAAAAGTTTAGCCTCCAAGCTAAATGGAACATTAGAGTTAGTAGCAGCTCTGGTCAGTGAATAAATGGGAAGAAAATCCCATAAGTCTCTTGAGGAGGAATGAAATACTCTAAATGTGAAAGGGGACACTCTTTCTAGCTCAATAAGACACCTCCATTTGTGAACAGGGTTAAATTCAAGCTGCTTTGACTAAGTCAACAACGCAGTTTTAGTGGAGGAGGAATCCAAGGATGAATAACGCAATTTTGGAGGGAGATGTAACTTGGGTTAGAAGTAACCTAATTGAGTGGGGCCAAGGGCAAGAAAATAATTTATTATATAAGGAAGAGGATGAAAACATTATTCTTCATGTTGTATATTATTATTCTTTTTTGCCAAGAATTGTTGCTGCTTTGCTGCTTAGCAAAGTTGCAGTGCTGTTTAGCACTAGGTGTTCCCGAGCGAGAATCCCACCTCTTTCCTTTGAGGAGCCTCATTGGGAGATTTTGAATTCATAATTCCAAATCATGATTTTAGTCCAAGCTTCATCCATCTTCATATGCAAAACTTTTTCAGAGATTGTGCAGTGTTGCTGGGTGCAACAGTGGAAGGGATTGGAATCCCGGCTTCTGAGCCAGTTTATCATTGGAGGAATATTTTCTTCACTTGAGAGATCTGTTTGGAGAGCACCAAATATTATTTCAGATATATGGTATCAGACCACAAATTTCCCAGACATTCCCAGCGTTGTTTCTACTAGGGAATGCATTATTCTAGAGGCAATGTTCATTGCATGGTTTGGTGGCTCCATTATTGAGTTTCCTTGTGATTGAGAGGTTCATCCTTTCATGGGAGGAAGCCCTTGAGGGATAAAAATAAGATAAGACATATTTCAGCCTTTTAAACTCACGTGCTTTAGTGTTGCAGTGATGATTCAGTAATTTTTTGAATATCACATTTGTATACAGAGTGTTTGGACAAGAAACCCTTGTCAGTTCCTTTGTATTTTGTATAAGGAGACTAGATCTCTATTATTCAGCATTTACAATCAATATATGAGTAGATCTAGTTGTTTCCTTCATTTCTAAGTGTAAACCTTCTCTTAGACTATGCATTCCCTTGAACAAATGCTCTGACATTTTACAGTCTTTGGGGTTTTAGCACTTTTTGGCAATCCTAGGTGTGGGAGATCTGCTTAACCCACCTAGTTTGCTTTGTTTCAGATCTAATATTGGATTTAGAATGTATATTTACTAATATATGGGATCCAAGAGTCCATTTTACTGTTTTATTTCATTTTTTGCTGGAAATGCATTTTTCATGCATGATTCATTAGATGTTCCAGATTTGGAATATTACATTTTCCCACCATTGCAGTGCAGCCATATACCTCCAACTTGTAGATATTATTGACTCGAATCCCTATCCTCTTGTTTTGACCCATTTTTTATGTCGCAGGAAATATTTTCCAACATCGCGATTTAGACCAAGTTCTTCTTTAGACCTGGAACATGCATAACATATTTCAACAGAAATGGTTTACCTGACTCCCTCTCAAAGGTAATGGTACCAATTTCAGTCAGACTGTATCATCCATCGTCACCCATATCTATATTAATTTGGAGATCTTTCTCCTCCCAGTCACTGAAAAGCTTCTTATCTCCCGTTATGTGGAAGGAAGCACCACTATCAAGATACCACACTAATCCCATTGTGCTTGAAACCAAGAATACGATCAGAGAGAAATAAATTTCAAATTGCGAGGCAAGGGCCTCACCAGTTGCAACTCCAACAACGTTCTTGTTCTTCTTTTTCTGTGGGCAGTTAGTGGCGAGATGTCCATGTTCGTGACAGTGAAAACAATTCCCTTGGAAAAATATAGCTTCTTGCCTTTAGCCTCGGATTTTGAGTGGAATTTCTTCCCCTTCCCTTTCCTTGCTTTGGCGGCCAAAGCATAATCATCTTCATCATCATGCTTTGATGAAGAGCCATCCCTAGTGTTCCGCCTGAACTCCTCCCGCACTAGATCCAACCACAGTCGTTCCCAATCCGACAGTTTTTCCCGTCCATTGACAGAGTCTTGATAACTGTGCCAAATATTAGGAAGTCCCAAGAGAGCCAAAATCACCAAATAATCATCAGAAACCATGATTCCCACACTCCCCAGTTCATCTTGACATTGGAAAAACTTTGTGAGATACTTAGGAATATTTTCGCCCTTCTCCATTTTGATTTTCCTGAGTTTAACTTCAGTGCCAATTTCCTATGGTCACCGCTGCTTTGGAAAACATCTGTCAAAGCCTTCCACATTGCAAATGGAGTGGATTTCCCATGAATTCTTGATACGATATGGTCTCACACACCTTCCAACAGAATCCTTCTCATCTTCGCTACTTTCTTTTGCCATGCGTCAAGTAATGGAGCATCCGTCGAAGTGGGCTTAGGAACATCACTATCGATGAACTCCTTCAAGCCATTATCTTCAAGCACTGCTTCCATCCTATCCTTCCATAAAATCTATTTCGATCTTCCCTCGAGTGCATACTCTAATCACAAACTATTGAAATCCATTTCGATGTTTACTCAACTGTCGCACCAAGAAATTCTTACAGCAAATTCGAATTGTTTCCACCAACAAAACTCATCTACTGCTTCAATATTGCAATCTTCTTAGCTTTGATACCATGTAGAAATTTTATAAATACTGTGATGTATTACTGGACTCTCCTGATCTAAAAATTATATCCACTATTAAATACATAATCCTTCTACTTAATTCTTTGAGGAAATTTAATCGCCAATTACAAACACATGAAGAAAAATCAATTGCACATAACACAGAAGTTTTTATCAGGAAAGCATAAAGCTAAAAACCAGAACTATCATATATTATGTATATCATGGATCATGAAAAATTATCATACGAAACTCTACTCCAAGAGCTCCAGTACAATATACAATCATCTCACACTGTCATACAAAACGTTTCTCACACATGCACCAATTTACTACCTCTTGACAGGCTGCCTCCACTGCGCAATCCCTACTGATGAAGATCCCTGAATGAATTCGATTTTTCCTTTCCTTGACTATGAAATCCTCATTGGAATCTCCAATGTGTGTGTATTTGCATTTAATGTGCCACTATAGTCACAATTGATAGTCAAACAAGCCCTTTCACCTATCTCTCAAATGGGTCTCCACTGGATCTGACATGCATGTAGTTAACAGTAGTATTTCTTCAGTTGCAAGTGAGATCACTCCATGTGAATTAATTTAATATTTAATTCACTGATCTCTCACTAGTGTATCTTTAGTTACAACTAGTTACAACTAGCACAACTGAGTTTAACTCACTTAACTGAGTTAAAATAAATAACGACTCACATAACTACACATCCAACTCTGTTACAAATTTGTATCACTCAGTTAAAATGAATTCAACTGCATGGTCCACCAACCAACCACTTCAACTTGAAATCCACTTAGATAACTGATTTTCTACTTCAGTTAACTATTTCCAAGTGCTCATTGAAAATATATAATTATTTATTGTCTAATTTTTGTTAAGGGCTTAACAAAAATCGACATACATTCCATGAAACAACTTCGCACATGCATTCCAAACTTAGACACCCATCCATCTATATAATTTTCTCAACCATCTATAAATAGATTACTTCTAAAAATAGACTTTGATCCAAATTCTAAAAATAGACATATCACTTAAAAGTAGCCTGTGGGCCCCACCTAGTGTAGGTGCTTCATTTTCACTAGGATAATCATCTTGTTGAATCTCAACATCCATCTTGTATGAGGAGAAAATATGGGTTGGAGCTTCCCATTGGGAGTAATATCCCCAATATTTTTCATATCTCAGGCCTCAAAAAGGCTACTGTACAACAAATATTTGCCACCATGGAACTCCCACTTCTTTTTCATGTGAGCCATTTGGTTTATCACCAAAGGCTAACTTGGTCACTTGGGAGGGGCAACTAAGGAACTGGTTGATTGCAGATTATATCATTCATTGCAGGAATCTACCGGATGAGGATGCTACATGGGCAGGAGAGAAGATTTTGCAGCATCCATTCTTGTAGTTTCTTCAAGACAAGAAAAATTTGGGAGGGGAGCACTATAATATTCCTACTTAGCTTTCATCTAGTTGGAATATTAAATTTTGTTTTTGTTAATAAAATAGATGAATAAGAGGGTAGGGGGGCCCATAAATATCCTTAGTCGGAATAAAACCACTTCTAGTGTGAAATTGGATCACTATATTTAGTTTTATAAAGCACTCCTTGGTGTGAATGGGGGTCAATGCATGTGGATGGGGTCAATATTGACCAAATCAGTAGCACAATCATGGAGTTAGTGGAGATATATTGGAGGACAACGCAGTCATAATGGGAGAGAGTCTCCATGAGAGTATCATCTTTAATAAGTGGAACCAAGGGGGAGGAGGCTCACAAACCATATAGGGAAGTGGATGGTAGCCATGGAAGGAATTATGAATATTGTTTATGTATTGTCTTTTATGACTTTCTGCATGCTTCAACGATTTAGCGGAGTCCGTTGTGTTGTTTAGCACATGGGTGTTTCCGAGTAGAAATACCACCCTCATCCTTGGGGGACTTCGAGTGCACTCTCAGGAGAGGTTTGTTTGAGCTTCATTCCAAGATCTGAAATCAAGCCAATATTGAGCCACCTTGAGCAATGCAATCTCCTTCAGGAATTGCACAATTTAGGAGGGCAGTTGCAGTGGAGGGTTGAGAACCCAAGTTCTTGATCTTGTTTTCTAGTGAGGGGAGCAACCCTTCATCCAGAAGTTCAATAGGAAGGAGTATCATATATTTTATCATCATATCAGCCACCTCTTGGAATTTACTCAGTTTCAAAGCGTAATTTAGCCCTAGGGATACATTTTTCATCTTGAGTATTTTAAGAAACCCCTTTTGGCTTATCTTGGAATTGCGCTAGAAAGCATAGATATTTGATCGCAACATTTTCTAAGCACCCTATCATCAGATCCATGTTTTATTAGTGTCCAATTGTAGTCATTCCCAATAGGACTGCACATTCATAGCCTTTCAACATTTCATGTAGTAGCAGTTTTTCATGTCTGGGTGTATTGGGTCATTTCAAGCTTGTTTTTCCTAGCTTGAGTGTATTTTTCCTCAAGATATTGTACTTCATTTCTGCTATTATCAATAATAAAATGGCTCAATGATCTACTCACATTTTGATGTATTGATATTTACTGAAATTTTGAGATTTATATTCAATATTCATTTTTTTCCTATTTTGGAATATTACATGAAAGATGACATGGAATAGGTGTAGCTATGACTCAAAATAATGTTATAATTTTGTTATACAAGATTTATTATTGCGGACAAACGTATCTCCCCTAGGTTTTCTGGTCAACCTAGAACAACAAAGAGACAAGGAACCCAATTATTTTCCTGAAATTAAATAGATGATGGAGTGAGGCCTCCCTAGAAGCTGTCGCTCACTTTACTTATTCTTTAGCGTGAAAGATCCAATTCTAGCTCCAGATGCAAAAATTAAATCATGCACATTCAGATAACACAAGCCAAGGAACTATGAGATGTATGCATTATCATCTAAATACTCTATTCAATAGATCAACATGGTGTTTAAGTATGTGAAATAACATCACATATAGAAAAACAGAGAATTATTTGCATTAATATAAATGGAAGGATATTATAACCGTAAATGGAGGTTGATCTTGTAGAAGAGATCCTCCAAGTTTTTAACTTGCCCTTTCCTTGTCACAATATGCACCTCCAGTCACCCTATGCATGAGATGATAACTACTTACTACAACAACATAAGGGCAGAATCACTCTCCAAAGCCAACCATTACCTCTTGCATATGAGAGGGTAAATATATAGGAGAGAGGGGTAGGTTGGGAGTTCTTATCCAATTAAAATTCTAGGGCCTTATATCCACCTTTGATGGACGTATAGTATCAAAGGATAAGTGGTGAAAACTCCAAATTAGGGTAGGATACGATTTGAATGTCAAGCCAACGTAATTAGTTGAAACAAAATCTGGAAACACCTAGAAGGTGAAGCTTCTGTAATCCCTCTCATGTCCCAGAATTCTAGAATCATCGCAGGTGAAAAGGAGGGAAACATGCTCATGACCAACACTGGCCACAGTGGAGCAAGTTGTAGGTGAATTCACCCTAGTAGGCTTGCAAGGAGCGTTGGTCCTCAAAATGGCTCAGATAGGCCAGTTTAGGGTTGAAATTATGAGGGATGAAAGGTACATGCTTAGGGATTTGTGCAAGATGATGAAAATGGGAATAAGATGTTGATTGATCCCATTAGGAGGCTCACTCGATTAGATGTGACAAAATGGCCTATAACAGAATTTTCCCTAAAGCACAAAGTCAATAACGGTGACTGATGACTACAGTGCTTTACCTTGTGACAAGTAAGGATCAAGGACAACCGACGAGCTCTGTTTGTTAAAATACAATTATCATGACATCTAGATGCTGAGGGAGGCACACCCATACTCAGCTCATAAGTTAACATAACATGTATAATGATCAAAATACGCATCCATAGATGTAACTAATGGACTCCTAAATCGATTTCTATCTATATGATCATGTGCGTCATACATTGTGATCTTTGTATAACCCTAAAATCGCGGCCTAGATGGATAAAACTACAACCAGGGTCTTCCATCTCGTTCACATGACCAACTAAAGTATGAGTCTAACCATGTGAATCAATGATTTGGAGTCAACATGATAGACACCATCTGATTACTAGTTGATGATGTAAGTCATTAACAGACACAAGAGAAACCACTAATGATGTTATTGGATATCAAGGTACTATGGTAAAATTAGTATGGTGTGATTAAATGAGTTAATGTCAAACACCACACAAAAGCTTTCCGTCGAAGGCCACTTACGTAAACCTATCACCGAGAGCAAGGAAAATTTCCATTGATGTATGGATGCACCAAGTTACCAAAGGGGTTTTTCTAAGAAAACTTCATGGATGATGTGTTGATGTCAAGAGGAACCAACCCATCGCAGGAGGGCCTTGACGTATCCCCCATCAATGACATGAAATAGGTATCATGATTGAGAAAAAATGATAAAAATGATGTTGATATGGAACTATATCAGGAAAGGCATACATGAAATGAAGGATTAAGAGTATTGTAGTGGAAATCAACTGAATGAATTATATTGAACACTGGCGACACTGAATGGAATTGGCAGCATTGACTGAAAACCATAATGGAGGTTTTGAAAAAATAGTATGATAACCAAGATACAAGAATAATACCCAACCCCGTAGCCAGGAAGATGAAGTGGAAAATGCCATGTTCAAGAGTGACTCACTTCCAATTAGCAAAGTGGAATCCCTTATTTTCATAATTACCTCAACCATATCAATCATTACCTCTTCATTCTTTAACAAGCTTGAGGAGGATAACATATGCTTGATCTGTAACTTCATCCTTTGGATGAATCCCTCTGAGTATATTTAACGAACCCTAAGAAGGAGTGGTTATTCCTTGTTATGTTTGACAAGTCCATCATTGTTTGATGTTTTAGCGTGTCTAGTGAAGGTGAAACTTGACATGTTTTTCATGTTTAGAGACTTTGAAAAAAAGGCGAAAAAGAAAACTCCACATGTCCCTTTCCATAAATAGTCTCTTGAGTCCAAAAAGGTAGAAAAAAATACCCAAGAGAACCTTTTAGCCATGTTTGAATAAGGTATTCCTTTTGTGTAGTTAGTCTATCTCAATCCGGAAAAGGGTTAAACTTATACTAAGTAGACGTATTTTCATCTACTTTTACAAGCTTGAAAGGAAAAGTGCTCAACAATATTTTCATATTTTGGGAGTCTGAAAAGAGCTGAAAGAGGAATCCAAGGGGTTCCTTTTTTGTTGGTTTACATAGTTTGAAAAAGAGATAAAGGTGTAATCTTTGGTTCAAGCAACCTATCACAACATAGTAAAAACCTGTTAACAACTGTCATCCTACTTAAAATGCCACAAGAAGGATTAAACACACCTATTTCATAGTAAAAATGAAGCATATATAGTTCAAAATGATAAAAATAAATAAAAAAATGAGAAAATGACCATAAATATCTAAAATGACTTCTCATTTTTACCATTTCACACTTTACCTTCAACAGTGAATATTTGAAGCCCCTTTGCCCTCAATCTTTTGCATCTAATTGCGACCAATCCAGGGAACCATTACAAGTGTCGTCAAATCCAAGTAGGAGCTAATATCTTTCTCTATATTTCCAGGGTTCATTTTTGTGTTTTCATGCAAATTTTTCAAGTTTTTAGGCCCCTGGGGCTCATAAAAAACTCCCTAGGACCAATGCACCACCTCTATGTCAAAAAGGGTGTTGCACCTAGGCAGAGAAACACTACAAATAGAGGTGAAATTCTCTGTCTAAGAATCCTTAGGTGCATTTGGTCAATTTGTCCAAGTTTTTTCTCAGTTTTGCCTTAAATTTTGTTATCTTTTTTTGCATGGGGAAGAGTCTGATGAGTCCTTTGTTGATGTTTCAGGTACCCATTATCAGAAAATTTCATTTACCTAGAGAGAAAGAGAGCACAAATCACAAGATATGGATGCATCAAATGACCCAACCACCATCCAGGCGCTTAAAAACTGTGGGTTGTTGAAATTCTTCTAGATTTCCGGTATGACGCATAAAATGGAGTTGTTAAAGTAACTTGTGAATTCATGGGATGTTCAAGCACAGACATTCAGGTTTGGGGAGAATCTACTCAAGATATAGGTAGATGAAATTTACTTTCTAACATGATTTTCAAAGCGAGGTGCCCCCATCTCTCTTCTAGGTAGAAGAAGTGGTGGTGAGATAGTGAAATATTACATTGCTACCTATTGTTGAACTCGAGTTGATCCTACTAGTGATGGAAATATTAACATAAAGGATGTGACTCAACTACCTTTAAGAACTATATTTTTCATCATAGAAATATTTGAAGGCAGCTTGACATTACATGTGGAAATAATTTCATACATGCATTATGCGATAGAATGTCTAGCGCCGAGAATATTCAACTGGAATGAGGGTGTCTTTGTCAACTTTAAGGAACAACTTGTAGAAATTAGCTGAATAAATCACTTATTCACTGAAGATTAACCTGGTCATATATCAATTTCGAATTGCATACATAACACATAACCTTCTTCTACAATTAATTGTCACATGCGGAAATAACAGAAGCAATCTCACATCAAATCAATCACACATTAACTCAATATGTATGGGGAAAGCCTATAGCTGAAAACCCCGCAGCTATTGTGTATATTATAATGGAGAAATCATGTAACAATCATAGTACAAAAACTCTTCACAAGCTCTCATGCACTACCTCCCATGCTACACACTATCAAGCTAGATCTAGCAAATCACTTGCTCCAATCCTTAGCCACTTGATAGCCAGCCTTGATTGCGTATTTTAATGCTAGGTGATGGCCTCCTTATATAGATAAACCACCAGCCTAAACTTTGCAATACTCATAGCTTACTCCACCTGTCTATATGTTGCAAATAGCAACAGTATAGTTACAACTGATAGCTAACTCTACCCTTTCATCTATCTCTTTCACTGGTCTTCACTGAACTGATCATGCACTGTAGTGAACTGAAGTGTTCTTGAGTTGACTAATGAGTTAATAATTAATGAATTAAATAATATTTAATTCACTCCACTCATAACTAATTGATTAGCCAGTTAAACTAATCTCAACTAGTTCAACTAAAATAAACAGAACACAACTCCACTATCTGTCCCGTTAACTCCTCCAAAACTTCTGCCACTGAAGTCTAACTGAAGTCAACCATGAAAGATGCCATCAAACCCTAGGAACCACGTGATTCCTTCTGTCAGTTGCATGAGTCACCTCCATGACTCAAACTGAAGTGCGCCAAGAGAGTAAACTGCTGTTTATAGTCAAAATATTATTAAGGGTAAATAATATTTGACTTCCATATTTTTAGGAGACCAGTCTAAAAATAGCCTGGGTCCTAAAAATTAGGGTCTCATCTATTTTTACCGACATGTCGCATACTCCAAGAATCTCCAAGTAGAATTCCCAAATTATGCTTCGTATGTCTAAAAATAGACATAGTCTAAAAATAGACTTTGCGCCAGAATTTGCCTGCGGGCCCACTTAGTGAAGGCGACTTCATTTCACTAAGCTCCATCATCTTGCCGCATTCTCAACACTCCCTCTCAGCAAGATATGGATTATCTGCAATCCCTATCCTGCCTCTGTGGAATTCGAACTTGCTCCTGGTGAGCGCCTTCGTCAGGATGTCGGCATCCCGATCCTCCGTGGGAACATATGAAAGCATCATGATCCTCCGCTGAACACAATCTCTGATGTGATGGTACCTGATGTCGATATGTTTGGACCTATCATGAAAAACTGGATTAGCCGAGAGCTTGAGGCAGCTCTGGTTATCACAGTAGATCACTGTAGGCTCCAAATGCAACCTGAACAAACCTGCGAGGATCTTCCTCATCCAAATAGCCTCACATGCAGCCAAGCTTGCTGCCATGTACTCGGCCTCTGCTGAACTGAGTGCCACGGATCTCTGCTTCCTGCTGTACCAGGAAACTGCTGTCGACCCAATGTTGAAAACTCCTCCAGAAGTGCTCTTCCGGTCCGTTGGACTCCCTGCCCAATCTGCATCAGTGAAGCCAGAAAGCTTCACTCCATCCTCCTGTCTGTACCATAGACCATATCCCGATGTGCCTCTGATATAGCGCAATACATGCTTGCCCGCCTTCCAAAAGAGCTTGGTAGGCTTAACCACAGCTTGCGAAAGCTGGTTAACTGCATAGCATATATCGGGTCGAGTATTGACCAAATACATCAACGACCCCACCAACTGTCGATAGACAGTGGCATCCACTGCCTCCTCCGAAGTAGCATCTCCCTTCCTCCAACCTCCAGGAAGAGGGGTATCAACAGGCTTGCAGCCTTGCATGTTGAACCTCTCCAGAATCTCCCGGGCATACTTGCCCTGAGAAACAAACAGTCCTCCACTGCGCTGCCAAATCTCCAATCCCTGGAAATAATGAAGGATGCCCAGGTCCTTCATCTCAAACTCTCGTGCAAGATCCTCCTTGCATGAAAGTATCAACTGCTCATCGCCAGTCAAAATCAGATCATCTACATACAGTACGATGATCAACAGCTTCCCCTCCACCACAATTTGGTACAGGTTTGGATCTGCCTCACTCTTGGAGAATCCAAGTTCGGTGAAGTAGCTGTCTATCCGAGTGTACCAAGCACGAGGTGCTTGCTTCAGCCCGTACAGTGCTCTCTTGAGTCGGCACACATGCGACTCACTGCTGAAGATCTCAAAACCTTCAGGCTGCTCTATGTACACCTCCTCCTCAATAACTCCATTGAGGAACGCAGTCTTCACATCCATCCGATGAATGTGCCACCCCATCTGCGCTGAGAGAGCAAGGATCGTCCGTATGGAAGAGTACCTTGCGACAGGTGCAAAAGTCTCCTCATAGTCAATCCCTTCGATCTGTGAGAAGCCACGGGCGACAAATCTCGCCTTGTACTTCTCCACACTCCCGTCAGCCGCCTGCTTCACTTTGTAGATCCATCGCGAACCTACAACCGATTTCCCAACCGGTCTTGGGACAATCTCCCATGCACTGTTCCTGATGATCGAATCATATTCTTCGATCATGGCATCAACCCATGCGGGTTCCTCCACAGCTTTCTCAAAAGAGGATGGCTCCGTCACAACAAATTGACTCACAAGAGCCATGTATCCAGTGTACCGATCCGGTGACTGTCTCTGTCTGCGCTGTGCTGTAGGTGGTCCTACAACCTTCTCTGCATCCCGAGCCAGTCGCTCAGCTTCTGTAGTGCGCATGCGCCTTCTGATGGTTGGCGCTGCCTGGGTGGTTTCTTCCACCTCCTGAACCTCCTCTTGTGGCTGATCCACATCCGGAAGCTCCTCCTTAGGAACTAACAGCTCCTCATCTGCATGCAAGTGTAGCTCCCTCTCAAGCGAACACTGCATGGCTTTCTCCTCCCGAAATTTTATATCCCGTCGCACAACAGTCTTGCGACTGTCTGGCACATACACCCGATAGTTGTGAGGTGTATCAGTGTACCCCACAAATATTCCAACTTCAGCAGTTGGATCCATCTTCCTTCTTGCATCCTTCGTCACATGCATGTAGACAGGAGATCCGAAAATCCGCAAATGGGAAATATCAGGCCTCTTGCCAGAATAAGCCTCCTCTGGTGTACTCATGCCAAGAACCTTGTGAGGACAACGGTTCTGTACATACACTGCTGTATTGCATGCCTCAGCCCACAAGTGAAGGGGTAGGCCCTGATCATGCAACATCGCCCGTGCAGCACCCACGATCGTTCTGTTCTTCCGCTCAGCCACCCCGTTCTGCTGTGGGTTGTGGGGTGCGATGAGCTCTCTCCGAATCCCTTCTGCGCTGCAGAACTCCTTGAATTCAGCCGAGATGAATTCACCACCGTTATCACTCCCTAGAGCAATCACCTTCTTCCCCGACTCCTTCTCGACCAGTGCTTTAAACTCACAGAACTTCGCGAATGTATCGCTCTTCTTCTGCATGAAGAAGATCCAGCACTTTCGAGAGAAATCATCAACAAAGATCACATAATACTTGTGCTTTGCTGTCAAAGCAACTGAGAAAGGACCACACACGTCCGTGTGAACTCTCTCAAGGATCGTCGTGGCGCGACTATCCTTCTCGTGAAAGGTGGCTTTCACATACTTCCCTAAAGTACACCCCTTGCACTGATCTGACTGCGCAAGGGTGCCCTTAGGAAGTCCAGTAGAAATCTGCTGCAGAATCTTCAAAGCTCCATGGTGAAGATGGCCCAATCTCCTGTGCCATAGGTCGCCCTCATCATCCCGGCTCACCACATCTCCAGCCTTGCATGCCATAGCTGCGCAGTCATCTACCTGCAACTGATAAAGGTTCTGAGTTCGAACCCCTATCTTCCGGGTCTCTCCAGTAGTCTTACTGCGCAGGAAAGCTTTTCCTTCGCCGAAGACCACATCATAACCCTTATCCTCCAACATCGCTACTGAAATCAGGTTCTTCTTCAATCCAGGTACATGCATGACATCCTTTAAGACAAAGGGTTTACCAGACTCCCTCTGAAAGGATACGGTACCGATACCAGTCGCACCGTATCTACCGTCATCGCCCATCTCGATGTGCATACCCAAATCCTTGTCCTCCAGATCTGAGAACAACTCCCGATCTCCCGTCATATGAAATGACGCACCGCTGTCCAAGAACCACACCGATCCCATCACACTTGAAACCAAGCATGCAATCAATGAAAAGTCAAGCTCGAACTGTGAAGCCAAAGCTTCTCCATCTGCAGATCTTCCCGCTTTCTTGTTCTTCTTCTTCTTTGGACAATTGGTAGCATAATGTCCGTGATCATGGCAATGAAAACACTTCACTTTCGCCATATCCTGCTTCTTGCCCTTTGCACCAGAATGAGAGGTTTTCTTACCCTTCCCCTTCTTTGCTTTGGCAACCAAAGCGCAGTTTTCTTCATCAGCTCCCTTTGATGAAGATCCATCTCGAGTAGTCCTCCTTATCTCCTCCTGCATGAGATCCGCCCAAAGGCGCTCCCATCCCGGTAGCTTCTCCCGACCATTGACACTATCTTGATATGAGTGCCAAGCCTTCGGAAGACCAAGGAGAGCCAGGTCGACCATGTCCTCGTCTTCGACAGTAACCCCCACACTTCCCAGCTCATCTCTGCATTGAGTGAACTTCGTGAGGTATTTGGCAATACTGTCGCCCTTCTCCATCTTGATGTTCCTGAGCTTATCTTTGAGTGCCAGCTTCCTTTGGTCACTCTTACTCTGGAATAGATCCGTCAAAGCTTTCCACATTAAATATGGAGTAGCCTTTCCATGCAGGCTGGATACAATATGATCCTCGACGCCCTCCAACAGGATCCTTCGACATTTCGCGATCTTCTTTTGCCATGCATCGACCAAAGCTGCATCAGTGGGCTTTGGGACATCCGCATCCACGAACTCCTTCAGACCATTATCTTCTAACACTGCTTACATTCGATCCTTCCATGCAACATAATTCGAACTGCCTTCAAGAGCATATTCGAGTCGCAATCCATTGAAAGAAGACATCTTTCAACACCGGCACCAAGAAAATCAACCTTCTGCAAAATTCGAATTCCAAACTCCAAGCTCTATCGCTTCCGATCTATACTTGAAAACAAATTATTTCCAAATCAGAGATTGACTGCAAAGGGCATTCACCAGATCTTTCACCTTACAAAGAAGGATGAATATTCCAGAGGCTACCTGGCCCGCATGCAGACTCTGTCCGAGGAAATAAGTTTGCAATCACCGTAATAGACTTCGACAATTAATCTCGCTCCGATACCATGTAGAAATTAGCTGAATAAATCACTTATTCACTGAATATTAACCCGGTCATATATCAATTTCGAATTGCATACATAACACATAACATTCTTCTACGATTAGTTGTCACATGCGGAAAATAACATAGAAGCAATCTCACATCAATTCAATCACACATTAACTCAGTATGTATGGGGAAAGCCTATAGCTGAAAACCCCCCAGCTATTGTGTATATTATAATGGAGAAATCATGTAACAATCATAGTACAAAAACTCTTCACAAGCTCTCATGCACTACCTCCTATGCTACACACTATCAAGCTAGATCTAGCAAATCACTTGCTCCAATCCTTAGCCACTTGATAGCCAACCTTGATTGCGTATTTCAAAGCTATGGGATGGCCTCTTTATATAGATAAACCACCAGCCCAAACTTTGCAATACTCATAGCTTACTCCACCTATCTATGTGTTGCAAATAGCAACAGTATAGTTACAACTGATAGCTAACTCTACCCTTTCATCTATCTCTTTCACTGGTCTTCACTGAACTGATCATGCACTGTAGTGAACCGAAGTGTTCTTGAGTTGACTAATGAGTTAATATTTAGTAAATTAAATATTATTTAATTTACTCCACTCATATCTAATTGATTAGCTAGTTAACTAATCTCAACTAGTTCAACCGAAATAAATAGAACACAACTCCACTATTTGTCCCGTTAACTCCTCCAAAACTTCTGCCACTGAAGTCTAACTGAAGTAAACCATGCAAGATGCCATCAAACCCTAGGAACCACGTGATTCCTTGTGTCAGTTGAATGAGCCACCTCCATGACTCAAACTGAAGTGTGCCAAGAGAGTAAACTGCTGTTTATAGTCAAAATATTATTAAGGGTAAATAATATTTGACTTCCATATTTTTAGGAGATCAGTCTAAAAATAGCCTGGGTCCTAAAAATAGGGTCTCATCTATTTTTACCGACATGTCGCATCCATCAAGAATCTCCAAGTAGAATTCCCAAATTATGCTCCGTATGTCTAAAAATAGACATAGTCTAAAAATAGACTTTGCGCCAGAATTTGCCTGCGGGCCCACTTAGTGAAGGCGACTTCATTTCACTAAGCTCCATCATCTTGCTGCATTCTCAACACAACTTACTAACAAAAAGAAGGGGAAGTTGAAAAAATTTGGCTAAAGTGCCATCTTGGTTTCTTTTTCTTTAGAGCGGGTACATTACTGTAGCCTTAGCAGATTATACTCGAGCCCTTTGATCCGAGGGTCCCACGGATGAGGAGGTGGATACACCACATGGCCATACATACAAGTCCATCATCGATCAACTTTTCACCAGACTTCTTTGGATGGATTCACTGACAGTTCATCATGATCGATGAGTATCCTTACATAGGGATGTATTTCAATGATGATCTCGATCTCGTACTGCCTAAGGGCGAGAAATGGGATGCTACAGTTCATATACTTTGACCTTTAAGTTTTTAAGAAGTTTTACAATTTTTTGTGTTTTTCCATGTTCCCGAGACTAAACTATTTGACGTTTTCATCCATTGTAATATCCCGAAAATGGGACTGTAGCAATACACAATAATACTGCAGCAAAATAATGCAGATCATCAAGGTAAAAGTAGGAGGCCAATATGGAGGCTTTGTATATACATTTACATCAGCAAAACAGGTGTACAAGATAGCCCATGAGATGTATAACAGGAAATAGAAGAATTTATAGAAGAAAATCCTCAAAAACGAGGTGCTACAACCATGTATTAAGACTGAAAAGGCTTGACAACGTTATTTTAATGAGCTGCAGCAGTTGTATATTACACTTTAGATCTAGAGCAGATCTGTGTACAAAAATCTAGATCTATATCAGATCTGTACACTAGATAAGCTCCTCTACAAATTCCCCTTGGGGTTTTCAGCAAAATATGAAGTACAAGGAGTAGATTTGAGATCTAATGGTTCAAATCTGCAGAAATATTTAGAAAATTATGCAGCTTCAGATCTGATCTGATCTATAAAATATGATGATCCAAGCCAATGGATCTCAAATGTGAAGGGTAGATCCCCAATCACATGAAAACCAATACTCCAAAAAGTGTGCCAAAACACCATGCAACTGCACACTTGAAAATAATGCAGTCCCGAAAGGAAATTGTGTAGGCTCTAGAAAATGTTTGGCCTGATGCCAAGATCTGAAAATGCAGCTCCAAAGGTCTAATACTCTTTTTCCAATGTGATAGAAAACTTGCCCACTGAAAAGGAGCAATAGAATGGCCTAGATCTGAGTAGATCTAGCCTCTACTTGCTGCAGCTTACAAGGACAACCAAACCCTCAACAGGATCTACATTGTAGTTGGAAGATGAAGCTTGTCCAAATGCCTAATAGTGGAAAAGACATACAAGACTCTTCCAAGAGGCCTCTCAAGGAAAGAGGTGGGATTCCCGATCAGGAACACCCAGTGCTAAACAACACAATTCTCTGCTAAAAAACCAAGAGAATAAGAAATGTATAAACAGACAATATCTTCAAAAAATGTAATCACATCAACGCCTTTCACACCTAAGGGTGCTTATAAAAATATCCCAGATATAGCTTTTTTCACATCTGGCATTTGTTTACTTACTGTTTTAGAAGTTTATGTTCCTCCTTTACACATTTATTCATGAAACAGAAAAGTAAAAAAAAATTGCATATTCAAATTAGCTTGAGGCTAATTGGAAATATTACAGTCCTCCCTCCAAAATGTTTCTTGTCCTCAAGAAACTGATAAGGTGAGTGTTGCAACTCTTCTCCTCCTCTATTGGTGACATCTTCATATGATAAACTTCCTCCATAAGCTAAGTGCTCACCAATCCAACCCTCCATGAAATGCTCCTCCAAAGTTCTCATCAGATGTAAAAACTCCTTAACACAAAACAAATTATATTTTATATAAAAAAATAAAAAAAATAAAAAAATTAAATTTTTTGAAAAAAAAAAAAATATTTTAAAAAAAATTTAAAAAAGTGAAAAATGGTGGGGTGGCTGCGCAGCCACCCCGCCCGCCCACTGGCCGGCCTCCGCCGCCGCCCGGTCGGGGAGGGCCGGGTGGCGCCGCCCCAACCACCACCACTGCCGCCATTTTTTTATTTTTATTTTTTAAATTTTTTTTCTTAAATTGATTTTTTTTTTAATTTTTTAATTTTATTTAAAAAAAAAAATTATTTCAAAAAATTTAATTTTTCTTTAATTTAAATTTTTTATTTAAAATATAATTTGTTTTGTTTTTATTTTTTTTTAATTTTGTTTTTATTTTTTAAAAAATTTATTATTATTATTATTATTTTTTAATATATATGTATATTTTTTATTTGATTTTTTTTTTTTTTTCAATTTTTATATTAATTTGATTTTTTTTTTTTTTCAATTTTTTTTTTTTTTATATTCAATTTTTTTATCTTAAATTCAATTTGTTTAATTTTTTTTTAATTTTCTTTTATTTTTATATTTAATATTATAGATTACTTAATTTTTAAAATTTAAAATTTAAAATTTATTTATTAAATTTTTTAAATTTTAATTTAATTTAATTGTTTTTTTTTTAATTTTTTTAGTTTTTCATTTTTAAAATCTATAAATTGTTTCATTAAAAAAAAAAAAAAGTACTAAATTTATGTGTATTTGCTTTTTAATTATTATCATGTGGTTTTTTTCATTTATTTTGTTTTTTAATGATAGTTTTTTTTTTTTTAATTTTTTAATTTTTATTTTCTTTTTCAATTTTAATTTTTTTTTTTTAAATTTGTTTTTTTTTTTTTTGTTAATTTTAAAATTTGTATTTTTTTTCTTATTATTATTATTATTATTTTTAAATTTTTTTTTTTTAACTTTTTAATATGGTTTTTTTAATAAGTTTTAAAAAAATGTTTTTTTTTTATGTTTTTTTTTTTATTTTTTTGGTCAATTTTTGTTTTTTTTCTTTAAATTATGTGTTTTTTTTTTCAAATTTTGTCATTTCCTTTGATATAATTTTCAAATATTTTTGTTTTTTTTTAATTTATTTTTGTTTAAATTTTTTATTTTTACGAGCTATTTTTGTTTTTTTTACATTTTTATTGGGTTTTTTTTATTGTTTTTTATATATTTTTTTAATCTAAGTTTTGTGTTTTATTACCAACATGAAAATCACCACTCTAAAAAAAAACCGTTGATGCAACATCAATACGTTTCAAAATTAGCATGAAAATCACCGCTCTAAAAAAAAAAAGTTCATGCAGCATCAATACGTTTCAAAATTAGCATTAAAACCACCACTCTAAAAAAAAAAGTTGATGCTGCATCAATACATTTCAAAATTAACATGAAATTCACTAACATTTTAAAACAAATATTCATACTTCATAAATAAAAATATTAGAGTGTTAAAAATGTGCACAAAAAAAAAATGGTGATTCTGTATCACCACTTTTCAAAATCGAGTGCTTTTTATGCTACCAAAAAAAAGTAGGTAACATTGCAGTTACCTATTTCATCGGTAACATTGTTACAATAACTCATGTGAAACAAACATGGCTTGCCCAATGTCCTCCCTGAAATATGTAACATAAGATACATGGAGAATATTCATCCCATTAGGCACATGCATACCTCCCATTCTCCCTCCATAAATTCCCATACAAAGTATAAGCATATCATCAATGTATGGGATAAAAATAATGTACAAATAAACAGAAATTTGTGCATATGGAGGTGGGTCATAGTCCCATATGTGGAACCAACGTAGTGCAGCACCTCCCTGTATCAAATCAAGATGTGGTAAGTGGTTTTCCCACCACTTACTTGTAGCCCATGCCATCTCACTATAGATGAAGGTGTGACATATATTTGGTGCCTTAGGAAAGCACCCATCATGAAAGAAGATCTCCCTTTGTCCACGAAGGGAGTAGCCAAGTTCAGCAATTTTTGTGGCCCAATATTGGCCATGAGATTTACAAGATATAACACTTCTCCTTGGAGCCATGTCCTGCATAAACATGGTGAAAGAATGCATACAATCAAAAAATAAAACTTGTTTTACATGATCATATTCTTCACCAACAATACTCCTCATATACATGGAGTGGTGCATAAATTTATCTCCTCTCTCAAAAGAAGTAAGAGAAGGTTGAATTAACTCTCCAATAGAGTTATGTTGTTGCTCCATCTCCACAAGGTACATGCATCTTTGACAATGCTAATATAGTTCTCCTTCAAAGCCCTCCCAATAGTAGCTCCTCAAGATGATGTTGTTGAGCTTCATAGAATATGTGTGACTGAAACAAAACTCTTCATAGGCCCTTTGTAGTAACTTCTCCTTGAGCTAGGAGGCTCTAGATGAGAAGATCCTACCATGATCATAGATGACCCCATCTTGGATTGAATAACCCTTATCATGTAGCAAGTCATCAAGAATCATGCATGTGTGAAGATCCTTGGAATATTCCACCAACAATTGGGATTTCCAATATGGATCTAATTTGCCCAACAATGACAGTGTTGGTAATGGGTCAACTGAAATTTCTACCATATTTTTGCTCTTCTCCTTGAAATTACCCATGTCCAAGGTGTATGTTGGAAGGCCATGCCTCACATTTCTCTCCTCCTTGATATCTCCCATGCCAAAGGTATAATATGGAAGGTTACTATTCCTTCCTTGTTGCCCTCCTTGCATATGCACATGCTCAAAAAAAAATGGAAGTTCTTGGAAGTTAGTCTCCCATGGGAGACCATCATCTATCCAAAACCTCCTTGGCCTTTCCAAAGTATACATGTGTGACCACCATCTCCTATCATGTATGGAAGATTTCCCTCCAAATGAGATTGTCTTCTGATTCTCCACAACCAAGGATTGCCTTCCTTGCTTCATGACGGTGTCATTATTCATCCTTGCAGCATCTTTTCTCAGCATAGTATGAAATGAGAGAATGGATAATGATGTTAAGGGAAAAATATTCTCCCTCTTCTTGAGCTTTCCCAATGCTTCCAGTGTTGTAGTATGGTCTCCTAATGCTCCCTTCCTTCTTCGATCTATGAATGGAGCATCATTGCATGAAACATATTTCACCACATATGAAGCAAGTGGTCTCCCAGGTGGTTTACCACAAGATAATGATGTCTCATGGCCCATTCCCATGTGCATAACAAATGGGATCAACATATCATTGCTTCTAATGTGCAATTCCATCTCTGATTTTTGTGTGGAAGTCTCATGATAATGGGGTATCACTCTTAAGGATGCAAGAGTGCTTCTAGTTGGAGCAATTTCCCCATATTTTCCTCCATGTAAAAGTGGATCACCTTCCATCATGTCAGTGTTGTGATCCTTCCTCTGTTCTTCTTCTCCTACCTTCTGCAAGATTTCATAGTCTAAGGTGTTTCTTTTAGATGTAATCTCATGAACACCCAACATCTCCTTAGTGTCAAGAGTCTTGATCACAAAGGAAGGATCTTTCATAGTGTGTGTTCCCAAATCTGCATGCAATGTTGGAACACACTTCCTCCATGGTTTTGTCTCATAGTCTATCATCATAGACACATGCTGCTTATGCTCTTCATATGTAAGATCCCTTAGAGCTTCTTGCAAAGATACAATAGCTCTCCTAGTGGAAGCAGGTGCTTCACCTCCATCTCCTAATAAAAGTAGATCTCCTCCTATTGTCACAGCACTAGAATATCTTTCCAACTCTTCCTCTTCCTTCTCCCCATCAATGGAGAATGCCTCATCATTAAGAGATCCTTTTTCTTGATCTCATTTTTCTTGATATGCTTGGAAAATCATGTAGTAGATCTTTTACCCCTTCAACAATGTTCTGAAATGGAGTTGGCTTCATGGATCCTTCCAACTCATGAAAAGATTCTGAACTCTTGGGTTTTGCTTGCTTACCCAAAGAAGTTTTAGATTTATTAAAATCAAATCTTTTCACTAATCTCCTAGTGAGGTTTGCATAAGTAGAGATATTTACATTTTTCAATGAAGAAGATTCAAATAACCACTAGGCATAAGCCTTACCTTCAAGATGCAGCGCTGCTACTCTTATGGCTTCTTCTTCGCAAACTTGATGTAGCTAGAAATATGTGTCTAGATTCCTTACCCAAGACTTGGCTGAGCTCTTGGATGATCCATCAAAAGTTGGTAGAAAGAATCTAACCAAGGTGTGCTGCATGCACCCTTATATTCTATTGTATTTTCTGGATCTTCTTTCTTCTTTAAGTTGAAAAAACCCTTGGAAGCTTAGATGCTCCCCAAATCTTCTATATTCAGATTCATATTCTTGGAGATACTCACCAAGAGTCTCCTCCCTTTGTGTTTCTCCTTTGGCTTATTCTCTTGATAGGAATGTAGGCATGCTACAACGTTGTAGATATGATTGTGTGGTTGAATGCTCACACACATAATGTGAATAATTGGGGCTTCCATCATGTGAAGATCTTCTTGAGGGATCTCCATGTCTTTCCCTCTTCATTTCCATGATTTCTCTTCTTAGCTCATGCATAGCTTGGAATAGAGTTTTTGAGAACTCTTTCCCTGTCATACTTCCAGATAAATGGTTTTTACCCTTTTCTTCTTTGTCTTCAATGTAATCAAACTTATTATGTCTTCCCTTTCCTTGAGAAGATATATTGGCTTCTTTATAAAAGCATAGGTTGTGCCAAGATGATTGCTCTGATACCACTGTAATATCCTGAAAATGAGACTACATCAATACACAACAATACTGCAGCAAAAATAACACAGATCATCAAGGTAAAAGTAGCAGGCCAATATGGAGGCTCTATATATACATTTACATCAGCAAAATAGGTGGACAAGATAGCCCATGAGATGTATAGCAAGAAATAGAAGACTTTATAGAATAAAATCCTGAAAAATGAGGTGATGCAAACATGTATTAAGATTGAAAAGGCTTTAGAGTGTTATTTTAATCAATTGCAGTAGTTGTATATTACACTTTAGATCTAGATCAAATCTGTGTACAAAAAGCTAGATCTATATCAGATCTGTACACTAGATAAGCTCCTCTACAAATGCCCATTGGGGTTTTCAGCAAAATATGAAGTACAAGGAGTAGATTTGATATCTAATGCTTCAGATCTGTAGAAATATTTAGAAAATTATGTAGCTTCAGATCTGATCTGATCTATACAATATGATGATCCCAACCAATGGATCTCAAATGTGAAGGGTAGATCCCCAATCACATGAAAACCAATACTCCAAAAAGTGTGCCAAAACACCCTACAACTGTACACTTGAAAATAACGTAGTCCTGGAAGGAAAACTGTGTTGTAGGCTCTAGAACATGTTTGGCCTGACACCAAGATTTGAAAATGCAGCTCCAAAGGTCCAATACTCTCTTTCCAATGGGATAGAAGACTTCTCCACTGAAAAGGAGCACGAGAATGGCCTAGATCTAAGTAGATCTAACCTCCACTTGCTGCAACTTACAAGGAAAACCAAACCCTCAACAGGATCTACGTTGTAGTTGGATGATGAAGCTTGGCCAAATGCCTGACAGTGGACAAGACATACAAGACTCTTCCAAGAGGCTTCTCAAGGAAAGAGGTGGAATTCTTGATCACAAACACCCAGTGCTAAATAGCACAATTCTCTTCTAAACAACCAAGAGAATAAGAAATGTCTAAACAGACAATATCTTTAGAAAATATAATCACATCAACCCCTTTCACACCTAAATGTGCTTATAAAAATATCCCATATATAGCTTTGTTCACATGTGGCATTGGTTTATTTACTGTTTTAGGAGTTTTATGTTCCTCCTTTACACATTTATTCATGAAATAGAAAAGTAAAGAAAAATTGAATATTCCAATTAGCTTGAGGCTAATTGGGAATATTACATCCATACATTGGAATTTTTCAACTAGTGGGTGATATATATCTCCATTGCACATATAGAAAACTACAAGTGGAGGCAGTGGGACCAGTACAAGTTGCTATGGTGGGATGGGATGCTCTACGGGATCTTGAGGTAGCAGAGGTCCTAGAGGAGGTGGAGCGCTAAATGGAGGGATGACTCATGGGTTTGATGAGATCATAGTCTATCAGCTTCAATTTTGACTTTAGCGACATACCATCATGGTACCTTATCGTATTGGTCGATAACTGTGCAAGATAGGTCGTGCAGTGTCGTTCTATCGTGAGCACCATTCATTATCTACTTAGATGTTTGCATGTAGTTTTTGCATATGGGAGATGTAGCCATATGTATCTCAGGGCACACATTCTGTAAAACCAAACTTATCATATATATATATATATATATATATATATATATATATATATATATATATATTCAGTGTTTCTTATTTTCTATTATGCTTTCAGTATAATGTGATGTGAATTGAAAGTTACTTAAATTCGTTGAAAATGTCTATCTAAAACTAAATTATCTAGCACATCTGCTAAAGTGTTTAGATTTCTAGAAATGTGTTCATATTGTATGAAATTTAAATGCCTTTCCAGAAGATGCACTCTCAAAACCATGTGAAGGATTGTGGAATTTCTCATCGAAGAGTTATTTGCAAGTTGTAGTACTACGAGCTGCGAGTCAAGCCTGATGACTATATGATGGATGCTATGTGAAATATCACTAGATAGCAACTCAACCACTGCGTTATAATCAACCATGTTATTATTATACTAGCCAATGGAATTCCATTTCATGCTCATTATATCGCCCTTTGGAGAAAATATGGCCCATGTTGACGAGGATAGGTTACGAGTACTACGGCTAGCACCATTGGAATAACCAATATACGGTTTGAGATAGGTTGACATCTGCAAACCAGGGTAAAGAGGAATCAACAGAAACCATGGGAAAACTTTGAAAAAAACAATGAAAACACACTCAACACACCTATAGATAGTACGTACACAGTGTACTACACATGGGATAAAGCATAGTATTTTTTGAGATACAACCCATTTCTAGGTCGCAACAGTGTAATTCCATCAATATCTATTAGATTGTAAGCCCATTTTGCCTGGACACATTTGAAAATGTATGGGCCCAGTCACATAGGTCGGAATGTTCCTGGGCTTAAATTATGGGACTCCTAGTCATATAAGAGTAGCAGATATCCTTCTGAGAAGATTCTAAGCTTGAAATTTTTGTCATATTATGCTTTTATGCATATTTTATGAGCTTTTTTGGCCAAAGCGGCATCACACCAGGTCTCATCCAATTGAATCAAGTGTAAAAGACACTCCTCTTTGGTAGATGTAGCCGAGAATTTTTCACTCAATGGGAAGGATTGCTTTCAGACCGTAAACCAACTGAAACAGTGTGAATCTAGTAGAAGTCCTTACTGACGTTCCATATTCCCATAAGGTAGCATAGAGAAGTAAATTTGAGTCTGATTTATGGATCCCTATCATGTGTTGAAGCATAGCCTTAAGAAATTTTTTGATAACTTCAACATGTCATAGCCTGAGGATAATAGGGAGTGTAATTTTCATGTGAAAGACCAAATTTTGCAGTTAATTCGATTATTATATGATTTTGAAAATGCTTCCCAAAATTTTTAATAATCTCTTGCAGAACGCAAAATCTAGCAATCATGTCGTTGAAAAATAACCATGTAGTCATTTTGTTGGTGTTATTGAATGTAGTCATCACTTCGGCCCACTTAGTAAAGTAGTAAAAAAGGACAATTATATAACCATGCCCCCTGGCCAAATGAGGGTTACATGTCATAAATTTGATACCCCATTTCGAAAATGGACCAACAGCAATAACAGGATGTAGTCGAGTAGGTGGAGCATGGAATTTGTGATTATATATCTCGCAAGCATAACACTTTTGGACTGCAAGGATACAGTCACGAAAAATGGTGGGCCAAAAATAACCAGCACGTGAGATATTTTGCATGGTAGAGTAACCAGATAAGTGTCTGCCACATGCTCCAAATTGGAAATCATTCAAAAATTTCTATGCCTCCTCGAGGGTGAGACACCTTAGTAAAATTTTATCAATACCACAATGGTAAAGGGTGTTTCTGATAATTAGATAATTTCGATACTGGAACTAGATACGTCAGTTCTTAGAGCGAGAGGTATTAGGTGAGAAATTTTGGGTTTGTAGATAAATTATGAAATATCCATACCATGGGTCAGATGATGATATCAAAAACAATGACCCATCAGGAAAGGAATCTTCATATGAATATTCTGCATCAAGGGAGGGAAGATCACACATTAGTTTGGCGAAAATGAGGGATTTATTTGATTTGGGTTTGATGAATTCTACGTCAAAAACTTGGAGAATAACTATCCATTTCGAGTACTTTCCCCCTAACAATAGGCTTGAGATTATATATTTCATCGGGTTGCAATATGAAAAAACTATATTTTTCTGAAGCAAGATGTAATGGTGAAATATATAAATGGCTTAAACGACCGCCAAAGCCAAATTTTCAACATGAGTATACCAGATCTCGGTATCATTGAGGTTCCAACTCAAATAATATATGGGATGTTTAGTCCCAATGTCCTCTTCCTAGACCAACACCATAGCCATAGCAGATATGGTGAAATCGAGATATAGGAAGTAATCATGTTGATAGTTAGGCAGATATAAGAGAGATGTTGAACCAGTACATATTTCAAGGCATCAAATGCTTTTTTTGCAGTGTCATTCGAATGAAATGGAGTACCTTTCTTCAGTAAGCAAGAAAATCCTTTGGTCATCTTGGTGTAATTATGAATTAATCTCTTCAAGAATTTATCTTTCCCTTGGAGTCTTTGTAACTAAATTAAGGAGGAGGGTGCAGGAAAATCAACGATTTCCTAGACTTTGAGAGGATCAATATGAATTCATTTCTTGAAAATAACAAAACCAAGGAGTCGACTAGAACCAACACAGAACGCACATTTATATTGGTAAATTCAAATGTTATAGTTCTTAAAAAAAATAAAAATTTCTTGTAAATGTAGAGGGTGATCAACCCAATGCTTGGAATGATCACGGAGATTGTCCAAACATGGTTGCATGTGTAATGTTCCTTTTTCAGGAATAGTTGTAGATTGGGAATAATATGAGTTATTACCAATGTGGAGCTACATAAATATGTCTGATATAGATGTAAAAACACTTAAAATTCAGTTAAATATGCAACAAAAACCTTATACAACATTTTATGGGCAAAAAGGTGGGGAAAAGTGATGATTTTGGCCCTAAAATGAGTATATTCAGATATCTGCATAAAAATAAGGGAAATGGAAGGAGGTTATTTCCGATTAGGTAATGAGGGGACTATTCTCCATATTTTATCTCAAACAAATAATTCTATCTAAGTTAAACAATTCCTCCTTCCCAAACTAGGCTAGAAAACCCTAATTTCCCATGGCTTAAATTATGCAGAAAATGGCTGAAGCATGCAGAGCATAATTTCTGAAGGTTTTTACTAAAATAATGCTAGAAAATCAGTATGGAAACTTATAATATGAATCATATGGTTTACATTAGGAAAAACAGAGATTTAGACAAAGAGAAGCCTCCAAATGAGGTGCTGCAACCATGCAATGAGACAAAAGAGCTGAACAATGTAATTTACAAGTGGCTAAAGTAGTGTTTCATTATATTTTAGATATACAATAGATATGAATGGAAAATAACAGATCAGAATGGGATCTATATTCAAAAATACTTTTTTAGTACATTCTCTTTGGGGATCTCAGCAAAAGATGAATAACAATGAATAGATATGAGATCTACACCATAGATCTACAGTAATATTCAGAAATTTCTGAAGAATATGATGCATAGAAGATCAGATCTGAAATAGGACATGGATTGGTTAGCCAATCGATGGATCACCTCAGTGAAGGAAAGGAGCCCTTTCATCGGAGATCTCTCCTCCAAACTGATGCAAAACCCACATTGCAACTCTGCCTACAAAAAGGACACATTTTCTGAAGCTAACTTCACAGATGAAGTAAAATACACTTTGGCCTAGTGCCAAGATACGAATATGAAGCTCTAGTGATCTAGAACACTCTTGCCAATGGGATAGAAGACTTTCCCAGTGAAAAGAGGGGCTAGATATGCATATATCTGAGAAGATCTATCTCCCACTTGTTGCAGCTCACTTAGAAAATGGAAACCCTCATTGGATTTACGCTTCCAAAGAAATATGGAGCTTGGCCAATGCCAGATAGTGGACCAATGCAGCACAATCTCCTCTAAGAGACCCTCAAGGAAGGAGGAGGAATTCCTAAACAGGAAATTCCTCTCTATAGCTAAACAACCAAGAGAGCTTGAGTTGCTCAAGCAATATCAAAATCAGAATATCATCAAAAACCTTTTTCTTGAGCCTTCTCCTTCCTTTTATAAGATGAAGATGTGCAAAACCTAAACCACCTCAAATGAATTGACCCCTTTCACATGGGATCCTCCTTCTAGAACTACGTTGGGTCTTCAAAGTGGTTCAATGTATTTGGTCTGCTTGGTGATTTGGTCCTGTTGACTCGATCAAATATCTCAATCCTGTTCACACACAAGTGGCTTTTATTGGGAAAGCCATGATTTTTCTCTATTCACACCGGGCACTGATTTATTTTTATGTTTTAGGAGCTTTTCATGTCCTCCTTTACATTTTATTCATCAATACATAAAATTATAAACATAGTGAAATGTTCCTATTAGCTTGGGCTAATTAGGAACATTATAGTCCTCCCCTCCAAAATTGTTGCTTGTCCTCAAGCAACTGCAAGGTGAGTGCTGCAAAATCTCCTCCTTGGTGACACCAACATAAGATAAGCTTCCTCCATAAGCCAAGTGCTCACCAATCCATCCATCCATGTCTTGCTCCTCTAATGTTCTCATGAGATGAAAATAGCTCATCCCATAAGGAGAAAATAGATCATATGAAACAAACATGGTTTGCCCCCAGGCTCTCCTTGAAATAAGAAAACATAAAGTACATGGAGAGTAGCCATCCCATGAGGCACATGCCACCCTTCCTTCTTTCCCCATACATCCCCATAACATTACAAGTACATTATTAAGATAGGGAATCCAAACAATGTGCTTGAAAACATAAAATTGCACATATGGAGGTGGGTCATAGTCCCACGTGTGGAACCAACGCAATACAGCCCCTGCTTGCATCAAATGTAGACATGGTAAGTGGTTTTCCCACCACTTACTTTTTGGCCACACCAGATCACCATGGCTGAAAGTGTGATATATGTTTGGTGCTTTGGGGAAGCATCCATCATCTTGCAAAATCTCCCTTTTCCTCTCAAGGGAGTGGCCCAAATCAGAAATTTTTGGGGCCCAATATTGGCCAAGAGGCTCACATGATATAACACTCCTTCTTGGAGCCATGACCTGCAAAAACATGGTGCAATAATGCATGAAATTAGAATATAAAACATGTCTAACATGATCATGTTCTTCACCAATAATCCTTCCCCCATCAATGGAATGTATTCTCTTCCTTAAAAGAAGAAAGAGTGGGCTGATTTAATTCTTTCTTTTTGAATCCTTCCATGCCAAAGGAGTCATATGGAAAGTTTCCCTTCCCATGCTGCTTCAAATCATAGTATAATAAGGGGCCATCCCACCACTTGTTTGCTGAAATAATATTCTTCAAAGCTTGGAAATGATAGAGGATAATGAGTGTTGGCTGAATGGAATTCAAGTAACACATGTCAAGCTCCAATTTCTCCAATGTGAGAGACTTCCTTTCATGACACAAACTCAATACATGACGTTTTTCATAAGAGAACTCAATACCCAATGCAGCAACCATATAAGGTTCCATCCTCTTCTTGAAATACAAATGAATATGGGGAATTGCACTCCCAATGGATACATTCATCCAATGTATCATTCCTCCCCTCATGTTTACAATAAATATTGGAGCATCATTAACATCATGATATAAACATGCTCCCATATACCATTTTATGAGAAGGTTACATCTTCTCCCAACCCAAAGTACATACATGATTATGATATTCATTCTAAATAGAAATACATGTATATACAACATGAACACAAGTATGGACATGAAATTCAACATGGGGTATGAATACTCTCTCCTAATCAACCAAAACAAACATGCCTTCTTATTATGCATTATTTTCTTGAAATAAAGGGCATGAGACAAGAAATTCAAAAACCTTGGGTGGTACCCAAACTCACCCAATAGGAACCAGTGCAAGTGATCTCCTCCCTGCTTAAGATATAGATGTGGTAAGTGGTTTGCATGCCACTTACTTGCTGCTCTTCTCGTTTCACCATGGCTGAAAGTGAAATGTATATTTGGGGCTTTAGGGAAGCACCCATCATATTGCATAACCTCCCTTAGCCCATCAAGGGAGTGGCCATATTTGAAAATAATCTTGGCCCATAGTTGGCCATGAAGCTTGTAAGGTAAAACACTCCCCTTAGGAGTTATGGCCTGCAAATATAAAGTAAGAGAATACATGCAATCATAAAATAAGATGTGATTTACATAAGCATGCTTATTATCCAAAGTCTTCAATGTTTTGTTGGCTTCCCTCTTAGAAAGAGATGACATTGATGCACAAGGTTGAGGGAACACTTTGCTCTTCTGCTCATCATGGGAACTCCCTGGTGGAATTCCTTCAAGTAAGGAGACATCAAGGCATAGATCATGGAAGGATGTATGGACTGATGTGCCCTTTCTTTGCTTGAATATATCTCTTTGCCTTCTTCTTGCATCAATATGATGAAATAAAGAGGGACAAATGTTTCTTACCATATGAAGCTTTCCCTCCTCTTTGCCTTCTGTAATCTTTAGGGTCTCATCCCTTGATAGTGATGGAACATGCTGCCCATAGATGGTGCCATAATATTCATATAATGAGACCTCCTCAATGAGAGATGACTAAATACATAAGTGGAGAAGACACTTCATGCTTCCACTACGCATTCCAATCACCTTCCTAGGTGTTTCACCCTTCTGCAATGGATAGGAATGAGGTTGGCCCTCTTCCTCATATCCTCTTTGTGTCCCAAGGTTTTGCACCTCTTGAATTTCAAGGGCTTTTGAAATGAAATCCCTTTGAGATCTTCAAGAAAAGACCTCTCCTCTTTGTCTTTACTGCTCTTGCACAGCACAGTGCAACTTTGTTGCTCTAATCCAGCATCATACAGAAATGTAGATCTCTTCATACAATGTGCTGAAATGACATCAGATGGATTTTTAATTATACCTTGGTGGGATGTAGAAGAAAGAGCTTCTTCTGCAATTGTGTAGTCTCCCTCCATTACTGAAGGCTGCTCTTCCAAGTTTGTGCCAGCGCTAGTACAAGTCTCCACCCTTTCAATCTCCTTGAGATCTTCTTCAATACCCTTCATGGTTTGGAAAAGGAGCAGGGAGATATCCTCTTCTGTCATCCTTCCAAGTGGTGGAGCCATGCTCTTTTTTTTTCTATAAAATGCATCTTCTTTGTGAGGGTAGGAAGTACATGGATTTTCCTCTCCTTCTTGAAACCTTCTATAGGTCTCACTGCAACTTTCTTCTCCTTGAAACCCTCTAGGAGTTTCATTCTCTTCATCTTTCTCCCTTTTCTGTCTATCCTCTTTGAAGAGGATATTCATGGATATGGAATATGATTAGGTAAAACTCATCTTATTCAGCATTCTGAACTCTTAGTCTTTTCTTTAAAGTTCCCTCTTCAGGAATATAAAAATTCTATTCCAGAGATTGACTGCAGGGTCATTTACTGGATATGTCACCTTTGAAGAAAGGATGAGATCCAGAGGCTACCTGGCCATCTATAGACTTTTTCTATAGAGTTTTAAATCTTCCCCTTCAGGGATTCAGCACTTTGGCTTGAAGCCACAGGCTGAGCCAAATATCATGCTCTGATACCACTGTAATGTTCCTTTTTCAGGAATAGGTGTAGATTTGGAATAATATGAGTGATTACCAATGTGGAGCTACATAAATATGTTTGGTATAGATGTAAAAACACTTAACCTTCAGTTAAATATGCAACATCAACCTTATAAAACATTTTATGGGCAAAAAGGTGGGGAAAAGTGATGATTTTGGCCCTAAAATGAGTATATTCTGAGATCTGTGCAAAAATAAGGAAAATTGCGGGAGGTTATTTTATATTAGGTCATGAGGGACCTATGCTTAAAATTTCAGCTCAAACAAATAATTCTAGCTAAGTTAAACAATTCCTCCTTCCAAAAGTAGGCTAGAAAACCCAGATTTCCCATGGCTTAAATTATGCAGAGAATGGCTGAAGCATGCAGAGCGTAATTTCTAAGGGTTTTTACTGAAATAATGCTATAAAATCAGTATTTCAACTTATAATATGAATCATATGGTTTACATTAGGAAAAACAGATATTTACACAAAAAGAGGCTTCCAAATGAGGTGTTGCAACCATGCAATGAGACAGAAGAGCTGAACAACATAATTTACAGGTGGCTGAAGTAGTGTTTTATTATATTTTAGATCTAAAGCATATCGGAATAGAAAATCACAGATCAGAATGGGATCTATATTCAAAAAGAGCATTTTAGTACATTCCCCTTGGGGATCTCAGCAAAAGATGAATAACAATGAATAGATATGAGATCTACACCAAAGATATGTAGTATTCAGAAATTTCTGAAAAATATGATGCACAGCATATCATATCTGAAATAGGACATGGATTGGTTGGCCAATCCATGGATCATCTCAATGAAAGAAAGGAGCCCTTTCACCAAATATCTCTCCTCCAAATTGATGCAAAACCCACACTGCAACTCTACCTGCAAAAAGGACACAGTTTCTAAAGATAGCTATGCATATGAAGTAAAATTCACTTTTTCCTGGTGCCAAGATAAGAATATGAAGCTCTGGTGATCTAGAACACTCTTTCCAATGGGATAAAAGACTTTCCTAGTGAAAAGAGGGGCTAGATATGCATAGATCTGAGAAGATATATCTCCCACTTGTTGTAGCTCACTTAGAAAATGGAAACCCTCACTGGATTTACGTTTCCAAAGAGATATGGAGCTTGGCCAATGCCAGATAGTGGACCAATGCAGCACAATATCCTCTAAGAGACCCTCAAAGAAGGAGGAGGAATTCCTAAATAGGAAATTCCTCTCTCTAGCTAAACAACCAAGAGATTTTGAGTTGCTCAAGCAATCTCAAAATAAAATATCATCAACAAAGTTTTCCTTGAGCCTTCTCCTTCCTTTTGTAAGATAAAGATGTGCAAAACCCTAAACCACCTCAAATGAATTGACCCCTTTCACATGGGATCCTCCTTCTAGAACTGCGCTGAGTCTTCAAAGTGGTTCAATGTATCTGGTCTATTTGGTGATTTGGTCCTGTTGACCCGGTCAAATATCTCAATCGTGTTCACAAATAAGTGGCTTTTATTGAGAAAGCCCTGATTGTCTCTGTTCACACTGGGCACTGATTTATTTTTATGTTTTAGGAGTTTTTCATGTCCTCCTTTACATTTTATTCATCAATAAATAAAATTAAAAACATAGTGAAATGTTCCTATTAGCTTGGGATAATTAGGAACATTACAACATGATATTCTTAATACCATGAAAATCATAATCCATCGCACATTCAAAAGTGGCCTCTACGTTCTTGAGACCGAATGCGAGACTTTTATAAGAGAAAGTACCCCATGGATAAATAAATGTTGTTTTAGGTTGGTTCGTCGGGAGAATGTTGATTCAATTATAACCCGATAATAAATCCATAAATGAATAGATCCCACAACCAGCGCAATCATCAAAAATATTGTCAATAAACGGGGTTGGGTAGTTGTCTTTCAGACAAGCTCGATTGACCTCTTGATAATCAATGCACACTCTAATAATTCCATGTTTCTTCATTGCATGGAATACGTTTGAAACCAAATTGGTTAAAGAAATGGGGTATTTGAAACCAGCACGAAGAATCTTTTAAACTTCAACTTTTATCCCGACATCCTTCTTAGGATGGACTGGACAAAGGAATTTCCAAATGGGTCTGGCTTCATTATACATTTTAATTTCATGCACCACTATGTTTGGGTCGATACCTAACATTTTTTCATATTTCCAAGAAAATACATCTATAAAGTCATGAAAAAGGGCTCGATAGGTCCCAACTTCAGATGAAAAACAAGATGTGTCAGTGTAAATATTTTCTAGTGTTACTGGTTTGATCTAAATATCAATAGGAATTTTTTATTCAATAATCAATAGGTTATTTTAATATTCAGTCTCATGAATGGAAATAAAGTTCGTAGAGGGTTCGATTATATTCAATAGATTCCCTCTTAGGAAAATTCAGCAATATGGACAAATAAAACGTAGTTTTAGAAATTTACACTATAAAACTCATAAATAACACTGGGATCCCTTATTATATGTAATATATGACTCACATGTAGAAAATAATCAGAAACAAATCCTTTTATCCATAATAAACAGATCTCCCCATCTCAATAGGGCTAAAAAACACCCCAACCCCATGACTTGCACCATTTAAAATTTCTGAAGCATGTGATAGCATAATTCAAAGAGGGTTTCTACAACAATATAATTCACAATAATAGATCTCAGATTATATTACTAGAAGAGATGAAAAAATGGAGATCCAACCCTCTTTATACAATATGAAGCTAACCCGGCAAGGGTTTCATGAAAGCACTAGTAAAAAATGTTAGATATGCAGAACTAGATTTGAAATCATGCATTCTAATGTATCTCTATAGGTATATGGCTGAATAACACAAGAAATAAATGAGAATCCTCCTTACTATCCTTTCTGGGAGAGGGATTGCCCCTTTTCCTAGAAAACTAGCTCACAAACAAGGGTTGGAAACCTCCCACTGCAGCAACATGAAGAATGACGTAGTTTTTGCAATAGACTGCATTGTAGGTGTTGGAGACTACTTGACCCAATGTCTGATAGTGGAAATGTAGCCCAGAATAATCCTCCAAGGTCTCTTCAACAAGTTTCCCAAGAGTGAGTATGGAATTCCCGCATGAGAATCCCTTACACTAAACAATGCAGCAAGCCCAGCTAAATAGCTGAAGCATGCAAGAAGTCATAAGACCCATGCATGAACAATATTCAAAATTCCTTTCATGGCTGCTAACCCTTCCCTTTTATGCTTGGTGAGCCTTCCCATCCTAGGCCCCACTCTTTCATGAGGTTTCTTCCTCCCAAATATTCCTCCTTCAAAACTGTGTTGTTCATACTAGCTCTTCCTTCCCTTTTGGCAGCATTGTTGACTTGGAAAAAATGGATTTAGTCCTCCAACATTTCACCCCTTTCACACCAAAGGTGACTTTATTTTTCCTAGCTGAAATGATCCCCCTTCACATTGGAGGTGTTTTATTCCTACTAAAGAGATTTAAGGGTCTCCCTACCCATTTATTCTTCTTAAATGATCATTAGAGAAACACATAATATTCCAACTAGAAACAGCTAATTGGGAATATTACAGTCCTCCCCTCCCAAAATTTTCTTGTCCTCAAGCAACAATAAATAAGGATGCTAGAAAATATTTTCTCCTTCCCAAGTGGCATCCTCATCAAAAAGATTCTTCTATCAGATCAGATATTCTTTGATTACTCTGCTGCTCAGTTTCCTCTCCTGAGTGTCCCAGATGGCCTCTGGTTGTAAAACTAGATGGCCTTCATCATCAATAGTTGGGAGGTCGCTATTGGCAACAACATGTTGTCCAATAGCCTTCTTAAGGCATGGGACATGGAAATTGTTGTGTATCTTGCTTCCCTTGGGGATCTCCAACTCATATGCTACCTCCCCAACATAATGGACCACCTTATATGGCACATAGAATCGAGGCTTGATAATTTCACCCCCCTTCCCCTTAAGTGTGGATTGTCTATAAGGTTGAAGAAGAAGATAGACCAAGTCATCCTCCTTAAACTATCTCTATACGGCCCATGTCTGCATATGTCTTCTGCTGGTTCTGTGCTATAGAAAGATTATCCTTGAGGGCTCGAAGTATGTCCTGGCTCTCTTGGATCCATTCCCTCACTCTAGGGGCCTTGCTTTCCCCAAACATGACATCAGCAAATGAGAGTACATCATATCCATAAAGAGCCTGAAATGGGGTCATGCCAATAGACATATGGAAATTTGTATTGTAACAATACTCCCCCGATGGAGCCAATTCATCCATGCCCTCTGTTGACAGGAAACATAGTTTCTCAACTAGCCTTCCAGTCACTTGTTGACTATTTCAGTCTACCCATCGATTTGTGGGTGATAGCTGGTACTTGGTGTCAATTCAGTACCCACTAACCAAAAAAGTTCTTGCCAAAAACCACCAATAAAGTGACTGTCCCTATCACTGACTACAGTCTTGGGAAGACCATGAAGTCTAAATACATCCCTGAAGAAAATCTCAGCCACCTGTGAAGTAGTATACCATGTAGAAATGGCAAATAAATGAGAATAATTTGTTAGCCTATACACAACTACAAAGATGAAATCCTTACCTTGAACTATAGGTAGGTCGGTGATGAAATCCATGGAGATGCTTTCCCACTTCCCATTTAGAATAGGGAGTGGTTATAACAACCCTGCAGGATGGCTATGTTCTCCATTGTTTTGCTAAAAAACTATGCACTCCTTGATGTGTTGGAGGACATCCTCCTTGAGACCCTTCCATGAGATTATCTCCCTTATGGCCCATTAATTTTTTGTGAAACCTTGATGCCCTGCAAGTGGGGAATCATGTGATGCTTGCAGAATCTTCTCCTTGAGCTTAGAATTTCTAGTCAAGAAGACCCGATCTCAGTAATAGATGATCTCATCCATCCCTTATACCTCTCATCATTCACAACTCCATCTAGATCTCACATGCAAAGTTGTCTTCTGAATACTCCACCAATAATTGAGCCTTCCAATCTGTATCTATCCCTCTTAGGGACAGCGCTGCTAGCTTCCTAGATAAAGCATCTACCACCACATTACTTTTTCCCTTGAAATACTCTATGTCAAAATCATAAGCTTGGATCTTACTTACCCATTTTTTTTGCCTCTCTTGAAGTTGTTTATGCTCAAGAAATAACTGAAGACTGTTATGATCAGTCTTCACTCTGAATTTGTTCCCCACCAAATATTGTTGGAATTTGGCCAATGCATGCATAATGGCCAGCATCTCTTTATCATATATGGGATATAAATTTTCATGTGGCAGTAACTTCCTACTCTCAAAAGATATTGGGTGTCCTCCTTGCATTATAACTACTCCAATTCCTTCTCCTCATGCATCACACTCCAATACAAAAGGTTGAGTAAAATTTGGTAGGACTAATACCGGCAACTACTCATTACATATTTGAGCTTATAAAAAACACTCTGTGTTGTACGTGTTAAACTGAAAGCTTCCTTCTTTGTTAAGTCTGTAAGTGGTGCTGCTAGTTGAGAGAACCCTTTTGCAAACTTCTGTTAATATGTGCATATGCCTACAAACCCTCCGAGCTCAGTGACATTCTTTGGTTCAGGCCACTCTTTGATAGCCTTGATATTTTCTTCATGAACTCTTACTCCATATACTCCAATGATATGGCCCAAGTATAGCATCTCTGTGAGCCCAAATTCACATTTGGAAATCTTGGCATAGAATTTCTGCTCCTTAACAATGTGTAATACAATCTCAAGATGCTGCAAATGTTCCTCCCATGTGCGTCTGTAAATAAGAATATCATCAAAGAAGACCAACAAAAAATTCCTCATAAGACCATGCAAGGTGTGGTTCATACAAGATTGGAATGTTGTTGTAGTATTATTTAGTCCAAAAGGCATTACAAAGAACTCAAAATGCCCATAGTGAATCCTGAACGCTGTCTTGGGGATATCTTGATCCCTCACCTTGATTTGATGATACCCGAATCTCAAATCAATCTTGGAAAAATATTTGGACCCTCTTAGTTCATCCATTAGTTCATCGATCCTGGGAATTGGGTATCTATTCTTCATTTTTTTCTTATTCAATTCTCTATAGTCAATGCACATCCTTAATGTGCCATCATTCTTCTTTACCAAAACCACTGAAGAAGCAAAAGGACTAGTGCTAGGCCGGATGTGTCCTAGAGCCAAAAGCTCTTGGATGGCCTTCTCAATCCCATCCCTATTGGCCTTTGGATGCCTATAAGGGGTGGTAATGACTGCTTGGATCCCTTGTTCTAACTCAATAGTGTGCTCAAACCCTTGGTCAGGAGGTCTTCCAGGTGGGATGTCTCCAAACACTGTAGAGTACCGGTTGAAAAGAGTTTGTAAATATGGATGTACTGGTGAATCCTTGCTCCTAGATTCAGAAAAAGGGAGTTCTACTGCCCATTCTATGTCTCCTCTGTGAAAATCTACTTCCATTCTGTGGGTTGACACAATCTTAGGAGGATAAGTGTTTATGCTTGGATTTTCTGAAGCTTGCCACGTGCCTTCTCTATCCATTCCATCTCTAATGTTCCCCAATCAGTGGTAACCTTCCCAAGGTGATTAACCACTGGACACCAATATAAGATTGGTATCTGGAATATCTACCACAAATAAGTGGTCTGTCAGTGTATAGGTCCCCATGAATGGACAAGGCTGGAACATACTTAGCACACTACATGGTTCTAGCTCCCGGAACCCATACTAAGAAACCCTAAAAATCCTATATATGAATACCCCTCCTTTGCACTAGTTGTGTGTTGGGGTCCTGTGATTTGGCAGATTGGCATACCAAATGACAAGGAAACATTAGAACCACTTTGGAATCCTAGGATCTAGCCCTCCTGGATTTAGAGAGGGATCTCTCTATATAAATGTTTTAGAAGGATATGCTTTAAGGCTTATGATATGATATTAGGCTAGTTATGAAATACAAGGGGGTTTTTTTGTTTGTTTTGGTTGGGAATAATTAAATGAGAAGGTCATGTGAAGTGAAGGAGGAAATAAGTGGAAGGATGTTTCAGCATGGGAAGATAGGTCAAAAAATAATGCCAAATCATTGGGCCATTGAGTCATAAAAGGGTTTACTTGCACAACAACTATTCAAGGATTTTCATAAGGAAAGTCATCTATATGAGAAGATATTTTAAGTTGATTTTGTGGTATGGAACATTAAGAAGTGTGGTGAAAGGAGAAAACATGTAAGAAAACAAAGGGCAGCCTAAGATCAGGTAAGGAATTTAACCTATCCTGCTTTTGACATACTCTCAATGGGAAAACATTTAAGATAAACATAAAAAGTAACCTAAGATTAGGTAAGAACTTTTAACCTAGCCTGATTTCGGAATAATCTTAAGGGAAATATTCAAAACAACTTTTTAAGACTAAACAAGGGACAGGGCTAACCATAAACTTCCTTAATTAGGACTCTACTTAGCATGCAGTGAAGAGATCATTCAAGAACAACATCTCAAGTTCTACTCAGCAAGACATGGGCTCACCAATATTCCTTGACTGGTTATACTCTATTGAAATCATTCTCAAACACACATTTAGAAGAAAACATACAGGTAAAGCTTATCAGCTAGAATTAGGGTACTTTAGAAGTAAATCCTAATCTATATTTGTTTCTCTTTATCATAGAATATGAACAAAGTGAAAAACATGAGGAGAATAACAATTACAATAAGAAGAACATCACCAATAATATAGACCAGGATCCTGTGAATCTACTTGTGTATTTGATGTGCAAAACCAGTTATATACTCTAAGTCCAATAACTTTTATAGTCCAATACTTCTCTTCCCAGCCTACTATATTAGAACTACTCAATAACTCTTACTCAACAATAGTTCAGCCAATTAACAATTTTCCAACCTTTTAAAATGAATTTTCTGTGAATACATATAGGTGAAAGAGGAAGAGTGCTACAAAAATGGTAATAAATATTAATTAATGCAGAGTGGGAGAGGTATTCAAATGCCCAATCTGCTTAATAACCATATCATTAACTGTTTATACCACTTCAACTACTTTTAGTTGAATTTGGAACCTACTAGGATGCTGGTAATAACTCTGAGGCTTGTCCTTTGAAGCTAACTTGGTCTGAAGTACCCTGTTTGACCTCTGGGACAAGAAAATTTTCATTTTTGGATTTTGTAGCCCCATTTTTTCTTAATAACTATTCTGACAGTTTTAAAGAGGGCTTGTCAGCAGGATGGCTGTCACGGTGTCCTTGAAAGGTAAAGCAGACTGCAGGCGTCCTTTTTTATTTCTTCGGAGTAAATAGCTTTGTAGATGTGGCATTGGATAATTTTCTTCTAATGATATATCTTGTTTTAGCCCTTTAAACACTGATATTTAGCTTTAAAATGTGTTTTTAAGGCTGTATTAGGCCTTCTTGGATCATCTTCTATCTTCAAATTGTGTCTTTGTCTTTATCCTCAACTTGTTGGTTAAGCCTTTGATCTTCGGATTTAAGTTTTAACCTTTAACTTTCACTAATATTATTTGTTTTCCTTTGTGTACAGGTGTCTTTAACTAGCGTTGGAAGGTTTTGCTTTTCAGCAGTGTCCATAAGACGCTGATAAACAACAATAATCAAACCTGAGCATCCCTTTTTTTCATGTCCATAACCCAAGGATTGTCATCCTCGGCCCTACCACTGGAATTCTACTGTGGGATGACTTTATAACTTAATCGCCATGAAAACCTGCAACAAACATTAAAACCTGTTAAATAAAACCTGCGTGGGGGCTTAAATTTCTTCAGAGGACTCAACGGAGGTGGAGAAGTGATGCAGAGGTAGTGCGAATGCAGCAATGGGGATATGAAAAAGTGGTTTCAGAAAACTGGCAGCGGCTTTCGCATGAGGTGAGGTGGTAAGCAGTTAAGGGACTGTGGGAACGTGATACATGCCGATGGTTGACACGTGTCCGTGGAAAAACCGCCTATTTCGCATTGAAAATGGGTTTTATACCGTTATGGAGAAATGGGTGCGAAAAGGAATGCAAGTCGTTGGATCGTGAGGATCAACGATGGAGATTGAATGGGAGCATGATGAAAATCCTAGCGCGGTTGGGTGGGACCGGTGGGATTATATGGGAGATTGAGTGATGGCCATCGAATCTGGATTAGATTAACGGCTGAGATGAACTTGACGGAATGACAATCAATGGGGAAGAGGGTCTGAGAAGAGGGAATTTCAAATTGTGATGTGCCGATGCCGATGGGAGAGCAAGTGCGATGAGCGGAGGACCGTTGGATCGGGATCAAGATCAACGGTGGAGAATACATCGCGGAATCGCACAAGAGTAGGAAAGGTACGAGGGGAGGGGTGAACTTTGATGCGGGGATGGAGCGATGACCGTCTGATCAGGAGGATCGACGGTTCGAGTCATTTCAGAGAAAGCTAGGTGGAAAGGCTTGGACGAGCGGAATTTGATAATACAATGGCTGATGGACGATAGAGGAGAGCACATGCCGTCCAATCAGGATAAGGATCAACGGCTAGGATTCAATCAGATCTTCACATATTGGGGGAGAAAATGTTCAAGGGACAAGGGAAAATGGAACGCTGAAGAGCGATGCGATGGAATGAGGACCATCGGATCAAGATAAGGATCAATGGCTGATATTTACTCGGGGGATCCGCCATCGGTGGAAGAAAATGTAAGGGGAAGGGGGAAACAGGAGCTGTGATGCCGATACGATGGAAAGCGGAGAAAATTAAAAGCGAGAGCTATAAGATCTTGGGGGAAATGGGCGGTCCAGATCTTAATGGAGGATCAGCCATCGGTGGGAAAGGAAGGCAGAAGGGAAAAAGGACCGGGGAAAGAGCTATTTGCAATGAAGCGATCCGCCGATCGCTGTTGGATCTGCGAGATCAATGAAAAAGATTTAATTAGGAGTGAAACCATCATGTGGGGGAGATAATGAAGAAACAAAGCAAAAAAAGGGTGGAGCGACGTCCAATAGCGTGAAAGGGGCTAAGACTTGAGCCAACGGTCGTGGTCCCGGTTATATGGTGGGAAAAGGGGCTGGGGGCTAAACCGAAAGGCACTTAGAACCCGAAGTCGGAAAATAGGCAGAAAAGGGGCTTCTTTAAGGTTTGTAAAGTTTCTGATAGGGTAAAAGAAGGGTTTTTAAACATTATAAGAGGGATTTTACAAGGTTTAAAGGGATTTTTGAGGAAATGAGGGATAAATGAGGGATTTTTCAGAGGGGAAAAGATGGAGCATGAGTCTGAAAATAGTTTTCTTCATGATAACAGCAAGGCTTTGTGAAGACATCAGTGAGATGGATCCTTTGGACAAATAGACACAACAAGGCTTCAAGAAGTCACAGATTTGCTTCAAATTTGTTTCTTGAAGACTAAGACCTGTTTTAGCCATCATAGTATATGAAAATTTTATAGATGGATAACGACAGCTCCAACTTGGGGATGGCAGCTCCTTGGAGGTGTCAACAACCTCATAAATAGTCTCTGGAATGTAGATCAATGTCCAACACTTTGAAAATATTCTTTCTTCTTTGATCATGCTACTCAAAAAAATGATCAATCATTACATCATAACAAATCAATTTTCCCCAAAAAACTACCTACACAACCTACTTTTCCTAACATTTTATTTTTATTTTTATAAGCTGCACTTGGACTTGCAAACCTTTTGACATCAACATTTTATTCTTTTATTGAAAGCAGGAAACTACTCTAAATCTACCCTTATAACTTCCATGAGTCCAGATTAAATAGTTGGACTCAAAAATTATCTACCTAACTACTATCTGTCAAGATTAAGCTGTCTGACAGATTTCATTCTCTATATTCTACAACAAAAATTGAAAACACAGTCAAACCAGGATTAAGCTATCTGATTTACTGTGATTTCTATGACATCAAAAAAAAACTTCACATAGACTTTCATTTGCAGAAAGTAAAACAAAATTTGGAAGGCTTAATATCTGAAAACAATGAGTCCTTCCTTCTTTCTTTCAGCTTTGATTTTGATCTCTTTGAGTTATCTTCTTCTTCTTTTCCTGGTTCAAGTTTCAGCATGTTAGAACCAGTCTTCTTCGTATCTTTGGATTAGGTTTTGATCGTATTAGAGCCATTCTTTTTTATTCTTTGGTTCATATTTTGAGCATGTTTGAACCATTCTTTTCTATCCTAATCTAATCTACCAATAAGCCAAGATTAAACAGTTTGGAAAATCTTCTTCACTAACCTATCATCAGTAAATTGAAATCTATCTAGTCATGATTAGGCTATATGACTAGATAGCAGTGCTTCTATTAGTAATGGCATTTAGGCTTGCACACTTTCATATTTTCCTCTTCTTTTTCAGTATGGGGTTGTACCTTTCTTCTTTTATATCTGCCCTCTTTTCTCTTTTCCATTTTTTTGTATTTTTTCAATTTTTCTTTCAAATAAAAAAACAAATACTAACTAAATGCTCACATGATGAGAAATATTGACATTCCTACCAACCCTAATCTATCTTGGAAATCTCTACTATTTTATATGATACAATAGTGCCACTGCAGCTAGTTAAGCAGTAACAAAAAAGGGTATAAAATCTGACTGCTTGTCAAAGATAACCATAGTGTACTTTGAATGTGGGTCTTCAAATCCATGGCCACCACCAGTGGTGACAGTCTCTTCTGCATTGGGCCTTCGCAAAGAATCCATGCTTGTGAATTGAGTTCATCAGAACCTCCATGTATTCTAATATAGGATCAACAAAAATCTGATGTGGACTTTCTTCTTCTGGGCCTCCTATGACTGATTGATTGTCTGCATCCCAGACAACTTCGTTCACTGCACCTTCAATGTAGCTCTTGAAAACACAATCATCCTCTTCCTGCACATCAAAAATTAGTGAAATTTCCTCTTTCTTAGGGGGAGGGAGACTTTCCAAAAATGCTCTGGGGTCCCTGAATTGGTATGATTGTTCTTGTGAATTCAACATTTCAATATCAGTTTCATACATTTCAACCACCGATTCTAGAAAATATTTCTTAAACTTAGGGTTAGCATTTTGTTTCCTTGAAATGAGGAGAATAGCCTTTGAAAGTTCATCAGTTTGCAACTCTGAATTTTTTTTTGATATTTCATAGCGAGCCTCTGCTATGAAACTTGACTGCATTTTTGCAAATTGTTCAGGGTCTTCTATTAGTGGAGTGATTTGGTATTTGCTATGCTAGGATGTGGAATGGCCACTATGTTGAGTATGAAAGTCCTAAATGACTTTCAATAGATCTTCAGGATGCATGTTTATCAAATCCTCATCATTGTCTATAAGGTATTGAACAATATTCTGAGATTGGTAACAACAGTTTTCAACCCATGATAAGGATGGAGAATTTTCTTTATATTTTTCCTAAAATGCTTGGTGCATGTATTTTAAATAAAAAAATCTCTTAGGTTCTAACCATTCATACCAATCCCTTGCCTTTCCTTCTAATGCTAACATGAACATTTTCATAAAGCAGTCTTCATGCCATTCAGTCTTTGTCTTCCATACATGTATATGAAATCTGATGACATCTAACAATGGGTCATCAAAATTTTCACCTTGAAAAACAGGAAGGTTATCATCCCAAAACACTTGGGTCATCTTATGTGGGAACCTAGGGATATGATCTCTACTCATTGGGGAATATCTTTTTTATATCCTTGGAATCATGTTTGTAAATCAGAAAATATGTCACCATGTCTATTCAACCAGTTCGGGGTCTTTTATCAGTGGAGTCATTTGTGAAACCAGGGGTAATCAGCAGGCCTACTGAACACCAGTGGAGTATTCTGGCATTTTATGAGTTGTGGAGTCGCCAGGTGGATGATTTCAAATGTTTTAAAATGATTTGCTGTCCACCATCAACAATTAATTACCAATCTAAGGCTATTTTTGGTCTTCTGAGCTCTTAAGGATGTCTAAGATGCAATTTACTCAGAATTCCCCAGCGGAGTTGCCATTATGTTGGGGTCCTATGATTTGGCAGATTGGCATACCAAATGACAAGGCAACATCAGAACCACTTTGGAATCCTAGGATCTAGCCCTCCTGGATTCAGAGAGGGATCTCTCTATATAAATGTTTTAGAATGATATGCTTTAAGGCTTATGATATGATATTAGGCTAGTTATGAAATACAAGGGGGTTTGTTTGTCTGTTCTGGTTAGGAATCATTAAATGAGAAGGTCATGTGAAGTGAAGAAGGAAATAAGTGGAAGAATGTTTTAGCATGGGAAGATAGGTCAAAAAACAGTGCTAAACCATTGGGCTATGGAGTCATAAAAGGATTTACTTGCACAACAACTATTCAAAGATTTTCATAGGGCAAGTCATCTATATCAGAGGATCTTTTAAGTTGATTTTGTGGTATGGAACATTAAGAAGTGTGGTGAAAGGAGCAAAAATGTAAGAAAACAAAGGGCATCCTAAGATCAAGTAAGGAATTTTAACCTATTCTGCTTTTGACATACTCTCAATGGGAAAACATTTAAGATAAACATAAAAAGTAACCTAAGATCAGGTAAGGACTTTTAACCTAGCCTGCTTTCGGAATACTCTTTAAGGGAAATCTTCAAAAAAGATTTTTAAGACTAAACAAGGGACAGGGCTAACCATAAACTTCCTTCATTAGGACTCTACTTAGCATGCAGTGAAAAGATCATTCAAGAACAACATCTCAAGTTCTACTCAGCAAAACATCGGCTCACCAACATTCCTTGACTGGTTATACTCTATTGAAATCATTCTCAAACACACATTTAGAAGAAGACATACAAATACATCTTATCATTTATAATTAGGGTATTTTAGAAGTAAATCCTAATCTATATTTACTAATATTTATCAGAGAATATGAAAAAAGTGACAAACTTGAGGAGAATAAAAATTACAGTAAGAAGAACATCACCAATAATATAGACCAGGATCCTGTGAATCTGCTTGTGTATTTGATGTGCAAAACCAGTTACATGCTCTGAGTCCAATAACTTTTACAATCCAATACTTCTCTTCCCAGCCTACCATATTACATCTACTTAGTAACTCTTACTCAATAACAGTTCAAATAATTAACAATTTTCCAACCTTTTACAATGAATTTTCTGTGAATACATATAAGTGAAAGTGGAAGAGTGTTGCAGAAATCGTAATAAATATTAATTAAGAAAGAGTGGGAGAGGTATTCGAATGCCCATTCTACTTAATAATCATAGCATTAACTTTTTGTACCACTTTGGCTACTTTTAGTTGAATCTGAAACCTACTAGCAGGCTAGTAATAACTCTGAGGCTTGTCCTTTGAAGCTAACTTGGTCTGAAGTACCCTGTTTGACCTCTGGGACAAGAAAAATGTCATTTTTGGATTTTGTAGCCCCATGTTTGCTTGATAACTATTCTGACAGTTTTAAATAGGGCTTGTCAGTAGGATGGTTTTCACGGTGTCTTTGAAAGGTAAAGCAGACTACAGGAGTCCTTTTTTATTTCTTTGGAGGAGGAAATAGCTTTGTAGATGTGGTATTCGAGACTTTTCTTCTGCTGATCTATCTTGGTTTAGCCCTTTAAACTCTAATATTTAGTTTTAAAATTTGTTTTTAAGGATATATTAGGCCTTCTTGGATCATCTTCTATCTTCAAACTATGTCTTTGTCTTTATCCTTAACTTTTTGGTTAAGCCTTTGATCTTCGGATTTATGCTTTAACCTTTAACTTTCACTGATCTTATTTGTTTTCCTTTCTGTACATGTGGCTTTAACTGGTGCTGGAAGGTTTTTATATTCACCAATGTCGAAAAGATGCTGATAGACAACAATAATCAATCCTGAACATCCCTTTTTTTCATGTTCGTAACCCAAGGATTGTCATCCTCAGCCCTGCCACTAGGTTTCTGCTATGGGATGGCTTTATAACTTAACCGCCATGAAAACCTGCAACAAACATTAAAACCTGTTAAATAAAACCTATGCAGGGGCTTAAACCTCTTCAGAGGGCTCAGCATAGGTGGAGAAGCGATGCAAAGGTAGTGTGAATGCACCAATGGGGAATTGAAAAAGTGGTTTCAGAAAACCAATAGCGATTTTCGCGTGAGGTGAGGCGGTAAGCGGTTAAGGGACTGGAGGAACATGATACAGGTCAGTGGTTGACGTGTTTCCATGGGAAAACCATATATTTCGCGTTGAAAATGGGTTTTAGACCATTATGGAGAAACAGGTACGAAATGGAATGTGGGCTATTGGATTGTGGGGATCAACGATGGAGATTGAATGGGAGCATGATGAAAAGCCCAGCGCGGTCAAGTGGGACCGGCGGGATTATATGGGAGATTGAGCGATGGTCATCAGATCTGGATTAGATCGATGGTTGAGATGAAATCGGCATATCGGCAATCGACGAGGAAGAGGGTCTGAGAAGAGGGAATTTTAAATTGCGATGTGCCGATGCTGATGGGAGAGAAAGTGTGATGTGTGGAGGACTGTTGGATCGGGATCAAGATCAACGACAGAGAATAAATTGCAGAATCGCACAAGAGCAATAAAGGTGTGAGGGGAGGGGTGAACTGCAATGCGACAATGGAGCGATGACCGTCCGATCAGGAGGATCGATAGTTCAGGTCATTTCAGAGAAAGGTAGGCAGAAAGGCTTAGACGAGAGGAATGTGATAATGCGTTGGAAAATGGCTAATGGAGGAGAGCACAGACCATCTGATCGTAATAAGGATCAACAGCTAGGATTCAATCAGAGCTTCACACATCGGCAGAGAAAAGGTTCAGGGGATAGGGGAAAAGGGAACACTGAAGAGCGATGGGGTGATGCGATGGATGGAGGACCGTCAGATCGGGATAATGATCAACGACTGAGATTTACTCAGGGAATCATCCATCGACGGAAGAAAATGCAAGGGGAAGGGGGAAACAAGAGCTGTGATGCGCCAATGCGATGGAAAGCATAGAAAATGTAAAGCGAGAGCCATCCTATCTTGGGGGAAATGGGCAGTCCAGATCTTATCGGAGGATCGACCATCGGCAGGAAAGGAAGGCAGAAGGGAAAAAGGACCGGGGAAAGAGAGATTTGTGATGGAGCGATCCGCCGATGGCCATCGGATTTGCAAGATCAACGGTGAAGATTTACTCGGCAGTGAAACCATTGTGCGGAGGAAATAATGAAGAAACAAAGAAAAAAAAGGGCAGAGCGACGCCCGATAGCGCAAAAGGGGCTAAGACTTGAGCCAAAGGTCGCGGTCCCGGTTATATGGCGGGAAAAGGGGCTGGGGGCTAAACCGAAAGGCGCTTAGAACCCAAAGTCAGAAAATAGGCCGAAAAGGGGCTTTTTTAAGGTTTTTAAAGGTTCCAATAGGGTAAAAGAAGGGTTTTTAAACCTTATAAGAGTGATTTTACAAGTTTTAAAGGGATTTTTGAGGAAATGAGGGATAAATGAGGGATTTTTGAGAGGGTAAAAGATGGAGCATGAGTCTGAAAACAATTTTCTTCATGATAACAGCAGGGCTTTGTGAAGACATCAATGAGATGGATCCTTTGGAAAAATAGACATAGCAAGGCTTCAAGAAGTCACAAATTTGCTTCAAATTTGTTTCTTGAAGACTAAGACCTATTCTAGCCATCATAGGATTTGAAAAATTTATAGATGGATAACAATGGCTCAACCTTGGGGATGGAAACTCCTTAGAGGTGTCAAGAACCTCAGAAATAATCTCTGGAATGTAGATCAATGTCCAACACTTTGACAATCCTCTTTATTCTTTGATCATGATGCTGGAAAAGATGATCAATCATTACATCATAACAAATCCGTTTTCCCCAAATAACTACCTAGACAGCCTACTTTTCCTAACATATATTTTTTTTTTATAAGGTGCACTTGGACTTGCAAACCTTTTGACATCAACATTTTATTCTTTTATTGAAAGAAGGAAACTAATCTAAATCTACCCTTATAACTTCCATGAGTCGAGATTAAACAGTTGGACTCAAAAATTCTCTACCTAACTACTATCTTTCAGGATTAAGCTGTCTGACAGATTTTATTCTCTATATTCTACAACAAAAATTGAAAACATAGTTAAACTAGGATTAAGCTGTCTGATTTTCTATGATGTCTATGACATCAAAAGCAAACTGCACATAGACCTTCATTTGCAGAAAGAAAAACAAAATTTGGAAGGCTTAAGATCTGAAAACAGTGAGAGTCCTTCCTTCTTTCTTACAACTCTGATTTTGATCTCTTTGAGTTGTCTTCTTCTTCTTTTCCTAGTTCATGTTTTCAGCATGTTAGAACCAGTCTTCTTCATATCTTTGGCTCAGGGTTTGATCTAATTAGAACCATTCTTTTTTATTCTTTGGTTCATATTTTTAGCATGTTTGAACCATTATTTTCTATCCTAATCTAATCTACTAATAAGCCAAGATTAAATAGTTTGGCAAATCTTCTTCACTAACCTATCAGAAGTAAATTGAAATCTATCTAGTCATGATTAGGTTGTATGACTAGATAGCAGTGCTTCTGTTAGTAGTGGAATTTAGGCTTGCACACTTTCAGATTTTCCTCTTCTTTTTTGGTATGAGGCTGTACATTTCTTCTTTTATATACGCCTTTTTTTCTCATTTATATTGTTTTTGTATTTTTTCAATTTTTCTTTCAAAGAAAAAAACCAAAACTAATTAAATGCTCACAGGCTGAGCTTTATTGACATTCCTACCTACCCTAATCTATCTTGGAAATCTCCACTGTTTTATATGATACAATAGTGCTAGTGCAGCCAGTTAATGAGTAACAAAAAAGGGTATAAAATATGACTGCTTGTCAGAGATAACCATAGGATACTTTGAATGTGGGTCTTCAAAACCATGGCCACCACCAGTGATGACAGCCTCTACTACGTTGGCCCTTCGCAAAGAATCCATGCTTGTGAATTTGAGTTCATCAGAACCTCCATGTATTCTAATATAGGATCAACAAAAATCTGATGTGGACTTTCTTCTTCTCAGCCTCCTATGACTGATTGATTTTCTGCATCCCAAACAGCTTGGTTCACTACGTCTTCAATGTATCTCTTGAAAGCATAATCATCCTCTTCCAGCACATCAAAAAGTTTTGAAATTTCTTCTTGTTTAGGGGGAGGGAGACTTTCCAAAAATGCTGTAGGGTCCTTGAATTGGTATGATTGTTCTTGTGAATTCAACATTTCAATCTCAGTTTCATACCTTTCAACCACCGATTCTAGAAAAAAATTCTTAAACTCAGGGTTAACATTTTGTTTCCTTGAAACGAGGAGAACAACCTTTTGAGATTTTATCAGTTTGAAACTCTGATAAAATTTTTGATATTTCATAGCGAGCCTCTTCTATGAAACTTGACTGCATTTTTGTAAATTGTTCAGGGTCTTCTATTAGTGGAGCGATTTTGTCTTTACTATGCTGGGATGTGGAATGGCCACTATGTTGAGTATGAAAGTCCTAAATGGCTTTCAATAGATCTTTAGGATGCATGTTTATCAAATCCTCTTCATTGTCTATAAGGTATTGAATGATATTCTGAGATTGATCACAACAGTTTTCAACCCATGATAAGGATGGAGAGTTTTCTTTATATTTTTTATAAAATACTTGGTGCATGTCTTTTAAAGAAAACAAGCTCTTACATTCTAACCATTCATACCAATCCCTTGCTTTTCCTTCTAATGTTAACATGAACATTTTCATAAGGCAATCTTCATGCCATTTAGTCTTCATAAAATACTTGGTGCATGTATTTTAAGGAAAACAATCTCTTAGGTCATAACCATTCATACCATTCCCTTGCCTTTCCTTCTAATGTTAACATGAACATTTTCATAAGGCAGTCTTCATGCCATTCAATGTTTATCTTCCATACATGTATATGAAATCTGATGAGATGTAACAATGGGTCATCAAAATTTTCACCTTGAAAAATAGGAAGGTTATCATCCCAAAACACCTGGGGCATCTTATGTAGGAACCCAGGGATATGATCTCTACTCATTGGGGCATATCTTTGTTGTATCCTTGGAATAATGTTTGTAAATCAGAAAATAGGTCACCGTGTCTATTCAACTAGTTCAAGGTCTTCTACCAGTGGAGTCATTTTTGAAACCAGGGGTAATCAACAGGCCTACTGATCACTAGTGGAGTCTTTCGGTATTTTAGGAGTTGTGGAGTCACAAGGTGGATGATTTCAGATGTTTTAAGATGATTTTTTGTCCACCATTAGTAATTGACTAGCATTCTAAGGTTGTTGTGGGTCTTCTGAGCTCCTAAGGATGTCTAAGATGCAATTTACTCAGAATTCCCCAGCGGAGTCGCCATTATGTTGGGGTCCTGTGATTTGGAAGATTGGCATACCAAATGACAAGGCAACATTAGAACCACTTTGGAATCCTAGGATCTAGCCCTCCTGGATTCAGAGAGGGATCTCTCTATATAATGTTTTTAGAAAGATATGCTTTAAGGCTTATGATATGATATTAGGCTAGTTATGAAATACAAGGGGGTTTGTTTGTTTATTTTGGTTGGGAATCATTGAATGAGAAGGTCATGTGAATTGAAGGAGGAAATAAGTGGAAGGATGTTTCAGCATGGGAAGATAGGTCAAAAAACAATGCTAAACCATTGGGCTATGGAGTCATAAAAGGGTTTACTTGCACAACAACTATTCAATGATTTTCATAAGGCAAGTCATCTATATGAGAAGATCTTTCAAGTTAATTTTTTTGGTATGGAACATTAAGAAGTGTGGTTAAAGGAGCAAACATGTAAGAAAACAAAGGGCAGCCTAATATCAGGTAAGGACTTTTAACCTATCCTAATTTTGACATAATCTCAATGGGAAAACATTTAAGATAAACATAAAAAGTAACCTAAGATCAGGTAAGGACTTTTAAACTGGCCTGCTTTCGGAATACTCTTAAGGGAAATCTTCAAAATAGCTTTTTAAGACTAAACAAGGGACAGGGCTAACCATAAAATTCCTTGATTAGGACTCTACTTAGCATGCAGTGAAAATATCATTCAAGAACAACATCTCAAGTTCTACTCAGCAAAACATGGGCTCACCAACATTCCTTGACTGGTTATACTATATTGAAATCATTCTCAAACACACATTTAGAAGAAAACATACAGATAAAGCTTATCATTTAGAATTAGGGTACTTTAGAAGTAAATCCTAATCTATATTTTCTGCTCTTTATCAGAGAATATGAACAAAGTGAAAAACATGAGGAGAATAACAATTATAGTAAGAAGAACATCTCCGATAATATAGACCAAGATCCTGTGAATCTGCTTGTGTATTTGATGTGCAAAACCAATTACATACTCTGAGTCCAAGAACATTTACAGTCCAATACTTCTCTTCCTAGCCTACTATATTACAACTACTCAGTAACTCTCACTCAATAACAGTTCAGACAATTAACAATTTTCCAACCTTTTACAATGAATTTTCTGTGAATACATATAGGTGAAAGAGGAAGAGTTCTGAAGAAATGGTAATAAATATTAATTAAGACAGAGTGGGAGAGGTATTCGAATTCCCATTCTGCTTAATAATCATAGCATTAACTGTTTGTACCACTTCAACTACTTTTAGTTGAATCTAAAACCTACTAGCAGGCTGGTAATATCTCCGAGGCTTGTCCTTTGAAGCTAACTTGGGCTGAAGTACCCTGTTTGACCTCTGGGACAAGCAAACTGTCATTTTGAATTTTGTAGCCCCATGTTTTCTTAATAAATGTTATGACAGTTTTAAAGAGCGCTTGTCGGCAGGATGGTTGTCACGGTGTCTTTGAAAGGTAAAGCAGACTACAGGCATCCTTTTTTATTTCTTTGGAGGAGTAAATAGATTTGTAGATGTGGCATTCGATATTTTTCTTCTACTGATCTGTCTTGTTTTAGCCATTTAAGCACTAATATTTAGATTTAAAATGTGTTTTTGAGGCTGTATTGGGCCTTCTTGGATCATCTTTTGTCTTCAAATTGTGTCTTTGTCTTTATCCTTAACTTGTTGGTTAGGCCTTTGATCTTCAGATTTATGCTTTAACCTTTAACTTTCACTGATCTTCTTTGTTTTCCTTTGTGTACAGGTGGCTTTAAATGGCGCTGGAAGGTTTTTCTATTCACCAGTTTCCATAAGACGTTATTAAACAACAATAATCAACCATGAACATCCCTTTTTTGCATGTCCATAACGCAATGATTGTCATCCTTGTCCCTGCCATTGGATTTCTGCTGTGGGATGGCTTTATAACATAACTGCCATGAAAACCTGCAACAAAAATTAAAACCTGTCAAATAAAACCTGTGTGGGGGCTTAAACTGCTTCAAAGGGCTCAGCGGAGGTGGAGAAGTGATGCAGAGGTAGTGAGAATGCAGTAATGGGGATATAAAAAAGTGGTTTCAGAAAACCAGCAGCGGTTTTCACGTGAGGTGAGGCGGTAAGCAGTAAGCGACTGGGGGAATGCAATACAAGCTGGTGGTTGACGTGTGTCCATGGGAAAACTACCTATTTCGCATTGAGAATGGGTTTTATACCATTATGGAGAAACAGGTGTGAAATGGAATGCGGGCCATTGGATCGTGAGGATCAACGGTGGAGATTGAATGGGAGCATGATGAAAAGCCCAGCGCAGTCGGGTGGGACCGGCAGGATTATATGGGAGATTGAACGATGGCTATCAAATCTCAATTAGATCGATGATTGAGATGAACTTGGAAGATCACAAATTGGTGGGGAAGAGGGTCTGAGAAGAGGGAATTTGAAATTGCGATGTGCCGATGTCGATGGGAGAGAAAGTGCGATGAGCGGAGGACCGTTGGATTGGGATCGAGATCAAAGATGAAGACTACATCGCGGAATTGCAAAAAATTAGGAAAGGTGCGAGGGGAGGGGTGAAATGCGATGCGGTGATGGAGAGATGACCATCCAATCAGGAGGATCGACAGTTCGGGTCATTTCAGAGAAAGGTAGGCGGAAAGGCTTGGACAAGTGGAATGCGATAATGCGATGGCTGGTGGCCGATGGAGGAGAGTGTAGACCATCCGATCAAGATAAGGATCAATGGCTAGGATTCAATCGAAGCTTCGTATATTGGCAGAGAAAAGGTTCAGGGGACAAGGGAAAAGGGAACGCCGAAGAGCGATGGGGTGATCGGGATAAGGATCAATGGCTGAGATTTACTCAGGGGATCGGCCATCGGCAGAAGAAAATGCAAGGGGAAGGGGGCAACAGGAGCTGCGATGCACCGATGTGATGGAAAGTGGAGAAAATTAAAAGCGAGAGCCGTCAGATCTTGGGTGAAATGGGTGGTCTAGATCTTATCGAAGGATCAGCCATCGATGGGAAAGGAAGGCGGAAGGGAAAAAGGACCGAGGAAAGAGCGATTTGCGATGGAGCAATCCGTCGATGGCTGTCAGATCTGGGAGATCAACGATGGAGATTTACTCGGGACTGAAACCATCGCCCAGGGGAAATAATGAAGAAACAAAGGAAAAAAAGGGCGAAGCAACGTCCGATAGCGCGAAAGGGGCTAAGACTTGAGGTGACAGTCGTGGTCTCGGTTATATGGCGGGAAAAGGGGTTGGGGGCTAAACTGAAAGGCGCTTAGAACCCAAAGTTAGAAAATATGCCTAAAAGGGGCTTTTTAAAGGTTTTTAAAGGTTCCGATAAGGTAAAAGAAGGGTTTTTAAACCTTATAAGAGGGATTTTACAATTTTTAAAGGGATTTTTGAGGAAATGAGGGATAAATGAGGGATTTTTCAGAGGGGAAAAGATAGAGCATGAGTCTGAAAACAATTTCTTCATGATAACAATAGGGCTTTGTGAATACATCAGTGAGATGGATCCTTTGGGACAAATAGACACAGCAAGGCTTCAAGAAGTCATATATTTGATTCAAATTTGTTTCTCGAAGACTAAGGCCTGTTTTAGCCATCATAGTATATGAAAAATATATAGATGGCTAGCAGCGGCTCCAACTTGGGGATGGAAGCTCCTTGGAGGTGTCAAGTACCTCAGAAATAATCTCTGCAATGTAGATCAATGTTAAGCACTTTGACAATCCTCTTTCTTCTTTGATCAGACAGTTGGAAAAGATGATCAATCATCACATCATAAAAAATCAATTTTCCCCAAACAACTACCTACACAACCTACTTTTCCTAACATTTTTTTTTTATAAGGTGCACTTGGACTTGAAAAACTTTTGACATCAACATTTTATTCTTTTATTGAAAGCAGGAAACATGTTGGGTATGTGTTATATTCTTTCCACGACTAGCCCCATGCACTGTACATTGCGCGGGGCGCAGCAGGGGGGTCACAAGGGGGGAGGCAGCCCCCACTGTTGGGGTCCGGGGAAGCGCCCCGGCGAAAATTGTTTTGGTGTGCAGACTCACTCATAGGCAAACCCACCCATGTTTTGTGCATGAGTTTGCACATGGTTTTGGGGTACGATGGTTTTCAACCCCTGGTATTTTGTAGATCCATTCAAGGGAACTATGGTTATGTTCTAATCCAAGGTTAATGGATTGGGTTTTATGTATGCTTCGGCATGTATATATATGTGTTGTAACACTAAAATTAATATAATGAAAAATAAAGTTGGTCGTCCCGATTTGGGATCCAGAGGAAAATCTCTGTGTTTATCTGTTTTATGTTTTCTTCTCTCGCTATTGTTTATTTTTTGTTATAAGATTCGTGTGTAGATAATTTCTGTTTAGGGTTAAAACCTATATTTGGTATCAAAGTTTTTTTGGCTTCAAGCGGACGCCTTTGCTGCTGAGGGTTTTTTGCTTGGGCCTGAGGTAGACCCTATTCAGTGGGAGATATGCGGGATCGATTCTTATGGTGAAAGAAGATGGTGAGCGGTGGAAAGATAGAGATCGAGAAATTTAATGGTTAGAGTTTTGAGTTGTGGAGGCTCAAGATGGAGGATCTGCTAGTGGATAAAGATCAATGGATCGCGGTATATCTAGGTACTAAACCAACGACAATGTCAGATGAAGACTGGAAGAAACTGGATCGGAAGGCTAAGAGCACAATACGGTTGTGTGTCTCAGATTTAGTATTTTTGAATGTATCTAGGGAAGCTACGACGAAGAATTTGTGGGAAAAACTTGGGACTTTGTACCAATATAAGTCTCTGGTGAATAATTTGTTCCTGCGGAAAAAGATGTATAACCTGAGGATGAAGGATGGAAACTCAGTGACAGAGAATCTGAACACCTTCAATACTGTGGTAAGTCAGCTATCATTTTTTGATATTAAAATCTCAAATGAAGATAAGTGCATTAGTTTGTTGTGTTCTCTACCAGACTCATGGGATAGTCTGGTTATTGCAATAGGTAGCAATACAACTACCTTGAATTTTGATGACATTGTCTCAGCCTTGCTGTCGGAGGAAAAGAGACGGAGAAATATGGAGGGCCAGAATGGAGATGCCTTATCTGTACGAGGAAGGTCACAAAACAAAAACAAGAATAAGGTTTCAAGTGGGATATCCAAATCTAGAAGGAGATCTAAATCTCCTGGAAAGTTTGTAAAGGTATGCTGGAAATGCAGAAAGGAAGGGCACTACAAAAAGGATTGCAGATCTAAAGCTCCCGAGAAAGGAAAGGGATCTGATGATGCTCCTTCTACAAAGGAAAAAACCACCTCGGATGAAGGTGGGGATGTGTATTTTTCTTCTTCTTCAAATACACATGTAGATCATGAGTCATGGTTGATTGACACAGGTGCATCCTTTCACTTCACTCCCCATAGGGAGTGGTTCTGCGAGTATGAGAAATATGATGGTGATGTCCTCCTGGGGGATGATAGGAAGGCCAGAATCGTTGGACATGGAAAGTTCAAGCTGAAGCTGCAAGGTGGAAGGATTGGAACACTTCCTAGTGTTCTGCATATTCCTGGATTGGCCAGAAATCTGATTTCTGTAAGCAAGATGGATGATGCAGGTGTAAAAATAATGTTCGAGAAAGATGCCTGCAAGATGGTTCAGGGAGCACTGGTATTAATGTGGGGAGTTTGGACCAGAAATCTGTACAAGCTACAAGGTAGCACTGTTATTGATGGGTGTAACAATTATGTGGTTCCTGAAAGTGGAGCAGAAACCCTAGCTGTCTCTAGAGAAAATACCATGTTATGGCACCAAAGGCTTGGACATATTGGAGGGAAGGGCCTTTGGATACTGCACAGAAATGGTATGGTAGAAGATATGTCTAATTTCTCTCTAGATTTCGATTTCTATGAAAATTGTGTATATGGGAAGAAGAATCGGGTGAGTTTTCCTTCTGGTGCTAAGAGGGCGAACAAGATATTAGAACTTGTGCACAGTGATGTGTTTGGACTTGTGTCAGTTCCATCACTGGGAAAGTCTATGTACTATGTTTCATTTATAGATGACTTCTCAAGGAATACATGGATATACTTCTTGAGGAAAAAATCTAAAGCTTTTGACAGATTTAAAGAATTTAAGGCTCTGGTGGAAAACCAGACAGAGAAGAAGATAAAGGCGCTGAGGACAGATAATGGTGGGGAGTTCTGCAAGAAGGATTTTTGAAGAGTTCTATAAGAAGTGTGGTATATCACGACATAATACTACTCCATACACACCTCAGCAAAATGGAGTTGCAGAAAGAATGAATAGAACACTGATGGAAAAGGCAAGAAGCATGCATAGTGGTACCGGGTTAGGACAAGAATTATGGGCAGAGGCAGTGGAGACTGCATGCTATCTGGTTAACAGATCACCTTCATCAATGTTGGAGGATAAGACTCCACATGAGGTATGGACTGGTAAGAAACCCTCTCTTTCACATATAAGGGTATTTGGATGTGATGCATATGTGCATGTTCCAAAGGAGAAAAGGACCAAGTTGGATAATAAATCTGAAAGGTGCATCTTTATTGGGTACAAGGATGGTTTAAAAGGTTACAAGATTTGGAACCCGGAAACAAGGAAGGTTGTGTAAAGCCGAGATGTGGTGTTTAGAGAGGTGAAAGATGTTGTTAAACATGAAATAATACCAAAGGAACCTGAATTAGACTCTACAGCAGAAGAATATTCAGAAGAGGAAGAGCCAGAAACTCCAGTTTTTAGAAGATCAGTTCGAGAAAGAAGGAAACCAGAAAGGTATAGTCCATCTGCTTTCTGTTCAGGTTTTCCCTTAACTATAACTAATGATGGTCCCAGAACTGTCAAGGAGGCAGTAGATTCAGAGGATGGAAAACTCTGGAAGGAGGCCATGGTTGATGAAATGGCATCCTTGCACAAAAATGAGGCATGGGATATGGTGGAGTTTCCAGCTGGAAGGAAGCCCATCAGAAGAAAATGGGTGTTTAAGAAGAAGATGAATGTAGAAGGAAAGGTGGAGAAATACAAAGCTCGGTTGGTAGCAAAAGGTTATTGCCAGGTGCCGGGAATTTATTTTGGTGATATTTTTTCTCCTGTTACCAAGGTTACTTCTATTATATTACTTTTATCTATTGTTGCTGCATTTGATTTTGTGATAGAACAGATGGATGTGAAGACAACATTTCTTCACGGGGATCTAGAAGAGCAGATCTACATGAAGCAATCTGAAGGCTTTATGGTGAAGGGTAAGAAAGAACTGGTATGCAGGTTGAAGAAGTCACTGTATGGGTTGAAACAGTCACCAAGGATGTGGTATTAGAAATTTGATACCTATATACGGGGACTTGGCTTCACTAGAAGCAAGGAGGATCACTGTGTTTATTTTAAATTAATTGGTGACCGTGTTATTTATTTTGTCTTGTATGTGGATGACATGTTGTTGATTGGAAATGACAAAGAAATTATCCATGATTTGAAGAACCAGTTGTTCTCCAAATTCGACATGAAGGATATTGGTGCTGCAAACTATATTTTGGGCATGGAAATTAAGAGAGATCGGGAAAAGAGGAAGATCTGGTTAAACCAAAGGAATTATGTCGAGACTATATTGCAGAGGTTCAATATGCAGGATAGTAAACCGGTGAATGTTCCTATTCCTGTAGGTGTAAATCTATCTGCCGAATAGTGTCCCAAGACACAAGAAGAAGAGGAGGATATGTCTCGTGTTCCATATGCAAGTGTAGTGGGTAGTCTGATGTATGCAATGGTATGTACTAGACCAGACATTGCACATGTAGTGGGAGTATTGAGAAGGTTTATGTCAAACCCAGTGAAGGAGCATTGGACACCAGTGAAGCGGGTTTTTAGATATTTACGTGGCACTAGTGATTATGGCTTGTGCTACCAGGGAAGACCAGGATTGGAAAGAATGTTGGACATTCGTGGTTTTGTTGATGCAGACTAGGCTAGAGATCTAGACCAAAGAAGATCTACAAGTGGGTATGTGTTTAGCCTATTTGGAGGTGCAGTTAGTTGGATGAGTAAAATACAGTCTATAGTGGCTCTTTCAACTACAGAGGCACAATACATAGCATCCACTCATGCAAGAAAGGAAGAAATTTGGTTGCAGAGATTGTGTTCAAGTATGGGATTGGTACAAAAAGCTATAAGGATAGACTGTGATAGCCAAAGTGCAATTTTCTTGGCTAAGAACCCTGCTTACCATTCAAAGACAAAGCACATTGATGTTCAATATCACTTTGTTAGAGATATGGTTGAGGCTAAAATGGTGTTGCTGGTAAAGGTGGACACGTTGAAGAATGTTGCAGATGCATTGATGAAGTCTTTGATCACTCAGAAGTTCTCTTGGTGTAGAGAATCAATGGGTGTTGAAGAATTGGCCCAATGACTAAGCTCTCATGTGGCCTCCTGTTGAAAGAAAACAACAAGTGGGAGAATGTTGGGTATGTTTTATATTCTTTCCACGACTAGCCCCACGCGTTGTACGTTGCGTCGGGTGCAGCAGGGGGGTCACAAGGGGGGAGGTAGCCCCCACTGTTGGGGTCCGGGGTAGCACCCCGGTGAAATTTTTTTTGGTGTGCGGACCCACTCATAGGCGAACCCAACCATGTTTTGTGCATGAGTTTGCACATGGTTTTTGGGTACGATGGTTTTTGGCCCCTAGTATTTTGTAGATCCGGTCAAGGGAACTACGGTTATGTTCTAATCCAGGGTTAATGGATTGGGGTTTATGTATGCTTCCGCATGTATATATATGTGTTGTAACACTAAAGGGAATATAATTAAAAATCAAGTTGGTCCTCCCGATTTGGGATCCAGGGGAAAATCTCTGTGTTTATCTGTTTTATGTTTTATGCTCTCTCTATTATTTATTTTCTGTTATAAGATTCATGTGTAGATAATTTCTTTTCAGGGTTAAAACCTACAAAAATAATCTAAATCTACCCTTATAACTTCCATGAGTCTAGATTAAACATTTGGACTCCAAAATTCTCTACCTAACTACTATCTGTCAGGATTAAGTTGTTTGACAGATTTCATTCTCTATATTCTACAATAGAAATTGAAAACACAGTCAAACCAAGATTAAGCTATCTGATTTGTTGTGATGTCTATGACATCAAAAACAAAATGCACATAGACCTTCATTTGCAGAAAGTAAAACAAAATTTGGAAGGTTTAAGATCTGAAAACAATAAGAGTCCTTCCTTCTTTCTTTCAGCTCTGTTGTTTATCTCTTTGATCTATCTTCTTCTTCTTTTCCTGGTTCAAGTTTTTAACATGTTAGAACCAGTCTCCTTTGTATCTTTGGCTCAGGTTTTGATCTGATTAGAGCCATTATTTTTTATTCTTTGGTTCAGATTTTGAGCATGTTTGAACCATTCTTTTCTATCCTAATCTAATCTACTGATAAGCCAAGATTAAACAGTTTGGAAAATATTCTTCACTAACCTATTAGCAGTAAATTGAAATCTATCTAGTCATGATTAGGATGTACGACTAGATAGCAGTGCTTCTCTTAGTAGTGGCATTTAGGCTTGCACACTTTCAGATTTTCCTCTTCTTTTTTGGTATGGGGTTGTACCTTTCTTCTTTTATATCTGTCCTCTTTTCTCATTTCTATTGTTTTTGTATTTTTTCAATTTTTCTTTCAAAGAAAAAAACAAAAACTAACTAAATGCTCACACCTTGAGCTTTATTGACATTTCGAACTACCCTAATCTATCTTGGAAATATCTGTTGTTTTATATGATACAATAGTGCCAGTGCAACCAGTTAAGAAATAACAAAAAAGGGTAGAAAATATGACTTCTTGTCAGGGATAACCATAGTTTACTTTGAATGTGGGTCTTCAAAACCATGGCCACCACCAATGGTGACAACTTTTGCTGCATTGGGCCTTTGCAAAGAATCCATGCTTGTGAATTTGAGTTCATTAGAACCTCCATGTATTCTAATATAGGATCAAAAAAAATCTAATGTGGACTTCTTCTTCTGGGCCTCCTATGACTGATTGATTGTTTGCATCCCAGATGGCTTGGTTCACTGCATCTTCAGTGTAGCTCTTGAAAGCACAATCATCCTCTTCATGCATAACAAAAAGTAGTGAAATTTCTTCTTGCTTATGGGGAGGGAGACTTTCCAAAAATTATCTGGGGTCCCTGAATTGGTATGATTGTTCTTGTGAATTCAACATTTCAATCTCAGTTTCATACCTTTCAACCACCGATTCTAGAAAAATTTTCTTAAACTCAGGGTTAACATTTTGTTTCCTTGAAATGAGGAGAATAGCCTTTGAAAGGTCATAAGTTTGCAACTCTGATAAAATTTTTGATATTTTATAGCGAGCCTCTGCTATGAAACTTGAATGCATTTTTCAAATTGTTCAGGGTCTTCTATTAGTGGAGCAATTTTGTCTTTGCTATTATGGGGTGTGGAATGGCCACTATGTTGACTATGAAAGTCCTTAATGGCTTTCAACAAATCTTCAGGATGTATGTTTATCAAATCCTCATCATTGTCTATAAGGTATTGAATGATATTCTGAGATTGATCACAGCAGTTTTCAACCCATGATAAGGATGGAGAGTTTTCTTTATATTTTTCATAAAATACTTGGTGCATGTCTTTTAAAGAAAGCAACCTCTTAGGTTCTAACCATTCATACCAATCCCTTGCCTTTCCTTCTAATGTTAGCACGAACATTTTCATAAGGTAGTCTTCATGCCATTCAGTCTTTTTCTTCCATACATGTATATGAAATCTGATGAAATGTAACAATGGGTCATCAAACTTTTCACCTTGAAAAAAAGGAAGGTTATCATCCCAAAACACCCGAGGCATCTTATGTGGGAACACAGGGATATGATCTCCACTCATTGGGGCATATCTTCATTGTATCCTCGGAATCATGTTTGTAAATCAGAAAAGAGGTCACCGTGTCTATTCAACCAATTCGGGGTCTTCTACCAGTGGAGTCATTTGTGAAACCAGGGGTAATCAGCAAGCCTACTAATCACCAATGGAGTCTTTTGGTCTTTTAGGAGTTATGGAACAACCAAGTGGATGATTTCAAATGTTTTAAGATGAGTTGTTGTCCACCATCAGTAATTAACTACCAAATAAGGCTATTGTGGGTATTCTGAGCTCCTAAGGATGTCTAAGATGAAATTTACTCATAATTCCCTAGCGGAGTCTCCATTATGTTGGGGTCATATGATTTGGAAGATTGGCATACCAAATGACAAGGAAACATCAGAACCACTTTGTAATCCTAGGATCTAGCCCTCCTAGATTCAGAGAGGGATCTCTCTATATAAATTTTTTAGAAGGATATGCTTTAAGGCTTATGATATGATATTAGGCTAGTTATGAAATACAAGGAGTTTTTTGTTTGTTTGTTTTGGTTGGAAATCATTAAATGAGAAGGTCATGTGAAGTGAAGGAGGAAATAAGTGGAAGGATGTTTCAGCATGGGAAGACATGTCAAAAAACAGTGCTAAACCATTGGGCCATGGAGTCATAAAAGGGTTTACTTGCACAACAACTATTCAAGGATTTTCATAGGGCAAGTCATCTATATCAGAAGATCTTTTATGTTGAGTTTGTGGTATGGAACATTAAGAAGTGTGGTGAAAGGATAAAACATGTAAGAAAAAAAAGGGTAGCCTAAGATCAGGTAAGGACTTTTAACTTATCCTACTTTTGACACACTCTCAATGAGAAAACATTTAAGATAAACATAAAAAGTAACCTAAGATTAGGTAAGGACTTTTAACCTAGCCTAATTTCGGAATACTCTTAACGGAAATCTTCAAAACAGCTTTTTAAAACTAAACAAGGGACGGGGCTAACCATAAACTTCCTTGATTAGGACTCTACTTAGCATGCAGTGAAAAGATCATTCAAGAACAACATCTCAAGTTCTACTCAACAAGTCATGGGCTCACCAACATTCTTTTCCTGGTTATACTCTATTGAAATCATTCTCAAACACACATTTAGAAGAAAACATATAGATAAAGCTTATCAGTTATAATTAGGGTACTTTAGAAGTAAATCCTAATCTATATTTGCTACTCTTTATCAAAGAATATGAAAAAAGTGAAAAACATGAGGAGAATAACAATTACAGTAAGAAGAACATCACCAATAATATAGACCAGGATCTTGTGAATCTTCTTGTGTATTTGATGTGCAAAAGCAGTTACATACTCTGAGTCCAATAACTTTTACAGTCCAATACTTCTCTTCCCAGCCTACTATATTACAGCTACTCAGTAACTCTTACTCAATAACAGTTCAGCCAATTAAAAATTTTCCAACCTTTTACAATGAATTTTCTGTGAATACATATAGGTGAAAGAGGAACAGTGCTGCAAAAATGGTAATAAATATTAATTAAGATAGAGTGGGAGAGGTATTCGAATGCCCATTCTGCTTAATAATCATAGCATTAACTATTTTTACCAGTTCAACTACTTTTATTTGAATCTGAAACCTACTAGCAGGCTGGTAATAACTCTAAGGCTTGTCCTTTGAAGCTAACTTGGTCTGAAGTACCCTGTTTGACCTCTGGGACAAGAAAACTATCATTTTTGGATTTTGTAGCCCCATTTTTTCTTAGTAACTATTCTGATAGTTTTAAAGAGGGCTTGTCAGTAGGATGGCTCTCAAGGTGTCTTTGAAAGGTAAAGAAGACTGCAGGCATCCTTTTTTATTTCTTTGGAGGAGTAAATAGCTTTGTAGATGTGGCATTGGAGACTTTTCTTCTACTGATCTGTCCTGTTTTAGCCCTTTAAACACTGATATTTAGCTCTAAAATTTGTTTTTAAGGTTGTATTAGGCCTTCTCGGATCATCTTTTGTCTTCAAACTGTGTCTTTTTCTTTATCCTTAACTTGTTGGTTAAGCCTTTGATCTTCGGATTTATGCTTTAACCTTTAACTTTCACTGATCTTCTTTGTTTCCCTTTTTGTACAAGTGGCTTTAACTAGAGCTGGAAGGTTTTTCTATTCACTAGTGTCCATAAGACGCTGATAAACAACAATAATCAACCCTGAACATCCCTTTTTTTCATGTTCATAACCCAAGGATTGTCATCCTCGGCCTTGCCACTAGATTTCTGCTATGGGACAACTTTATAACTTAACCGCCATGAAAACCTACAAAAAACATTAAAACCTATTAAAAAAACCTACGTGGGGGATTAAACTACTTCAGAGGGCTCAATGCATGTGGAGAAGCAATACAGAGGTACTGCGAATTCAGCGATGGGGATATGAAAAAGTGTTTTCGCAAAACCGATAGCAGTTTTCATGTGAGGTGAGGCAGTAAGCAGTTAAGGGACTGGGGGAACACAATATAGGCTGGTGGTTGACATGTGTCCACGTGAAAACCATCTATTTCGCGTTGAAAATGGGTTTTAAACCATTATGGAGAAACTGGTGCGAAATGGAATGCGGGCTGTTGGATCATGAGGATCAATGGTGGAGATCGAATGGGAGCATGATGGAAAGCCGAGCGCGGTCGGGTGGGACCGGCGAGATTATATGGGAGATTGAGAAATGTCCATGGGATCTGGATTAGATTGACGGCTAAGATGAACTCAGTGGATCGGCAATCGGCGGGGAAGAGGGTCTGAGAAGAGGGAATTTGAAATTGCAATGTGTCGATGTTGATGGGAGAGAAAGTGCGATGAATGGAGGATTGTTGGATTGGGATCGATAAAAATGGTAGAGAATACATCGCAAAATCTCACAAGAGTAGAAAAGGTGTGAGGGGAGGGGTGAACTGCGACGCAGCAATGGAACGATGATCGTCCGATCAGGAGGATCGACGGTTCGGGTCATGTCGGAGAAAGGTAGGCGAAAAGGCTTGGACGAGCGGAATGCGATAATGTGATGGTCGATGGCCGATGGAGGAGAGCACAGACCGTCTGATCGGGATAAGGATCAATATCTAGGATTCAATCAAACCTTCGCATATTAGCAAAGAAAAGGTTCAGGGGATAATGGAAAAGGGAACGCCGAAGAGCAATCGGGCAATGCGATCGATGGAGGACCGTCAGATCAAGATAAGGATCAACGACTGAGATTTAATCGGTGGATTGACCATCGGTGGAAGAAAAGGAAAGGGGAAGGGGGAAATGGGAGCTGCGATGTGCCGATGCGATAAAAAGTGGAGAAAATGAAAAGCAAGAGTCGTCGGATCTTGGGGGAAAAGGGTGGCCCAGATCTTATTGGAGGATCGGACGTCGGCAGGAAAGGAAGGCAGAAGGGATAAAGGATCGAGTAAAGAGCGATTTGCGATGGAGCAATCTGCTGATGGCCATCGGATCTACGAGATCAATGGTGGAGATTTACTCGGCAGTGAAACCATAGCGCGGGGTAAATAATGAAGAAACAAAGGAAAAAAAGGGTGGAGCGACGTCCAATAGCGTAAAAGGGGCTAAGGCTTTAGCCGACAGTCATGATCCCGGGTATATGGCAGGAAAAGGGGCTGGGGGGTAAACCAAAAGGTGCTTAGAACCCAAAGTTGGAAAATAGGTCGAAAAGGGGCTTTTTTATGGTTTTTAAAGGTTTTGATAGGGTAAAATAAGGGTTTTTAAACCTTATAAGAGGGATTTTACAAGTTTTAAAGGGATTTTTGAGGAAATGAGGGATAAATGAGGGATTTTTGAGAGGGGAAAAGATGGAGCATGAGTCTGAAATTTTTTTCTTCATGATAACAGTAGGGCTTTGTGAAGACATCAGTGAGATGGATCCTTTGGACAAATCTACACAGCAAGGCTTCAAGAAGTCACAGATTTGCTTCAAATTTGTTTCTTGAAGACTAAGACCTTTTTTAGCCATCATAGTATATGAAAAATTTATATATGCGATGGCCGATGGAGAAGTGCGTAGATTTTCCGATCGGGATAAGGATCAACGGCTAGGATTAAACCGGAGCTTCGCATATTGATGTAGAAAAGGTTCAGGGGAAAAGGGAAGAGGGAACACCAAAGATGGATGGGTCGATGCGATGGATGGAGGACTGTAGGATCAGGATAAGGATCAAAGGTTGAGATTTACTCAGGGGATCTGCCATTAGCAGAAGAAAATGTAAGGGGAGGGGGGAAATGGAAGCTACAATGCGCCGATGCAATGGAAAGTAGAGAAAATGAAAAGCGAGAGCCGTCGAATCTTGGGGGAAATAGGCAGTCCAGAACTTATTGAAGGATCGGCCATTGGCAAGAAAAGAAGGTAGAAAGGAAAAAGGCGAACAACGGCTCCAACTTGGGGATGGTAGCTCCTTGGAGGTGTCATGAACCTCAAAAATAATCTTTGGAATGTAGATCAATGTCCAACACTTTGAAAATCCTCTTTATTCTTTGATCATGATGCTGGAAAAGGTGATCAATCATTACATCATAACAAATAAATTTTCCCCAAACAACTTCTTAGAGAACCTACTTTTCTTAATATTTTTTTCTTTTTATAAGGTGCACTTGCACTTGCAAACCTTTTGACATCAACATTTTATTCTTTTATTGAAAGCAGGAAACTAATCTAAATCTACCCTTATAACTTCCATGAGTCCAGATTAAACAGTTGGACTCAAAAATTCTCTACCTAACTACTATCTATTAGGATTAAGCTTTCTGACAAATTTTATTCTCTATATTCTACAACAGAAATTGAAAACACAGTCAAACTAGGATTAAGCTGTCTGCTTTGCTATGATGTCTATGACATCAAAAACAAACTACACATAGACCTTCATTTGCAGAAAGTAAAACAAAATTTGGAAGGCTTAAGATTTGAAAACAGTGAGAGTCCTTCCTTATTTCTTTCAGCTCTGATTTTGATCTCTTTGAGTTGTCTTCTTCTTCTTTTCCTGGTTCAAGTTTTCAACATGTTAGAACCAGCCTTCTTTGTATTTTTGGCTCAGGTTTTGATTTGATTAGAACCATTCTTTTTTATTCTTTGGTTCAGATTTTGAGCATGTTTTAACCATTCTTTTCTATCCTAATCTAATCTACTAATAATCCAATATTAAACAGTTTGGAAAATCTTCTTCACTAACCTATCAACAGTAAATTGAAATCTATCTAGTCATGATTAAGCTGTATGACTAGATAGTAGTGCTTCTCTTAGTAGTGGCATTTAGGCTTGCACACTTTTAGATTTTCCTCTTCTTTTTTGGTATGGGTTTGTACCTTTCTTTTTTTATCTCTGCCCTCTTTTCTCATTTCTAATGTTTTTGTATTTTTTCAATATTTCTTTCAAAGTAAAAAACAAAAACTAACTAAATGCTCACAAGTTGAGCTTTATTGAAATTCCTACCTACCCTAATCTATCTTGTAAATCTCTGCTGTTTTATATGGTACAATAGTGCCAGTGTAGCCAGTTAAAAAGTAACAAAAAAGGGTATAAAATCTGATTACTTGTCAGAGATAACCATAGGGTACTTTGAATTTGGTTCTTCAAAACCATGGCCACCACCAGTGATGACAACCTCTGCTGCGTTGGGCCTTCCCAAAGAATCCATGCTTGTGAATTTGAGTTCATCAGAACCTCCATGTATTCTAATATAGGGTAAAAAAAATCTGATGTGTAATTTCTTCTTCTGGGCCTCCTATGACTGATTGATTGTCTACATCCCAGAAAGCTTGGTTCACTACATCTTCAGTGTAGCTCTTGAAAGCATAATCATCATCTTCTTGCACATCAAAAAGTAGTGAAATTTATTCTTTCTTAGGGGGAGGGAGACTTTCAAAAATTGCTCTAGGGTCCCTGAATTGGTATGATTGTTCTTGTGAATTCAACATTTCAATCTCAATTTCATACCTTTCAACCACCGATTCTAGAAATATTTCCTTAAACTCAGGGTTAACATTTTGTTTCCTTTAAATGAGGAGATCAACCTTTGAAAGGTCATGAGTTTGCAACTCTGATAAAATTTTTGATATTTCATAGCGAGCCTCTGCTATGAAACTTGACTGCATTTTTGCAAATTGTTCAGGGTCTTCTATTAGTGGAGCAATTTGGTCTTTGTTATGTTGGGATGTGGAATGGCCACTATTTTGAGTATGAAAGTCCTTAATGACTTTCAACAGATCTTCAGGATGCATGTTTATCAAATCCTCATCATTTTCTATAAGGTATTAAATGATATTCTGAGATGGATCACAACAGTTTTCAACCCATGATACGGATGGATATTTTTCTTTATATTTTTCATAAAATACTTGGAGCATGTCTTTTAAAGAAAAAATGCTCTTAGGTTCTAACCATTCATACCAATCGCTTGCCTTTCCTTCTAATGTTAACATGAACATTTTCATAAGGCAGTCTTCATGCCATTCAGTCTTTATCTTCCATACATGTATATGAAATCTGATGAGATGTAACAATGGGTCATCAAACTTTTCACCTTGAAAAACAGGAAGGTTGTCATCCCAAAACACTTGGGGCATCTTATGCGAAAACCCAGGGATATGATCTTTACTCATTGGGGAATATCTTCGTTGTATCCTCGGAATCATGCTTGTAAATCAGAAAAGAGGTCATCGTATTTATTCAACTAGTTCGGGGTCTTCTACCAATGGATTCATTTGTGAAACCAAGGGTAATCGGCAGGCCTACTAATCACCAATGGAGTCTTTTGGTCTTTTAGGAGTCGTGGAGTCACCAGGTGGATGATTTCAAATGTTTTAAGATGATTTTTTGTCCACCATCAGTAATTAACTACCATTCTAAGGTTTTTGTGGGTCTTCTGAGCTCCTAACGATGTCTAAGATGCAATTTACTCATAATTTCCCAGCAGAGTCGCCATTATGTTGGGGTCCTGTGATTTGGATGATTGGTATACCAAATGACAAGGCAACATCAGAAACACTTTGGAATCCTAGGATCCAGCCCTCCTGGATTCAGAGAGGGATCTCTCTATATAAATGTTTTAGAAGGATATGCTTTAAGGCTTATGATATGATATTAGGCTAGTTATGAAATACAAGGGGGTTTGTTTGTTTATTTTGGTTGGGAATCATTAAATGAGAAGGTCATGTGAAGTGAAGGAGAAAATAATTGGAAGGATGTTTCAGCATGGGAAGATAGGTCAAAAAACAATGTTAAACCATTGGGCTATGGAGTCATAAAAGGGTTTACTTGCACAAAAAATATTCAAGGATTTTCATAGGGCAAGTCATCTATATCAGAAGATCTTTTAAGTTGATTTTTTTGGTATGGAACATTAAGAAGTGTGGTGAAAGGAGAAAACATGTAAGAAAACAAAGGGCAGCCTAATATTAGGTAAGGAATTTTAACCCAGCCTGCTTTTGACATACTCTCAATGGGAAAACATTTAAGATAAACATAAAAATTAACCTAAGATCAGGTAAGGAATTTTAACCTAGCCTGCCTTTGGAATACTCTTAAGGAAAATCTTCAAAACAACTTTTTAAGACTAAACAAGGGACAGGGCTAACCATAAACTTCCTTGATTAGGACTGTACTTAGCATGCAATGAAAAGATCATTCAAGAACAACATCTCAAGTTCTACTCAGCAAAACATGGGCTCACCAACATTCCTTGACTGGTTATACTCTACTGAAATCATTCTCAAACACACATTCAGAAGAAAACATACAGATAAATCTTATCAGTTAGAATTAGGGTACTTTAGAAGTAAATCCTAATCTATATTTGCTGCTCTTTATTAGAGAATATGAACAAAGTGAAAAACATGAGGAGAAACAATTACAGTAAGAAGAACATCACCAATAATATAGACCAGGATCCTATGAATCTGCTTGTGTATTTGATGTGAAAAAATAGTTACATACTCTGAGTCCAATAAATTTTACAGTCCAATACTTCTCTTCCCAGCCTACTATATTACAACTACTCAGTAACTCTTACTCAATAACAGTTTAGACAATTACCAATTTTCCAACCTTTTACAATGAATTTTCTATGAATACATATAGGTGAAAGAGGAAGAGTGTTGAAGAAATGGTAATAAATATTAATTAAGATAGAGTGGGAGAGGTATTCGAATTCCCATTCTGCTTAATAATCATAGCATTAGCTGTTTGTACCACTTCAGCTACTTTTAGTTGAATCCGAAAACTACTAGCAGGCTGGTAATAACTCTAAGGCTTGTCCTTTCAAGTTAACTTGGTCTGAAGTACCCTGTTTGACCACTGGGACAAGAAAACTGTCATTTTTGGATTTTGTAGCCCCATGTTTTCTTGGTAGCTGTTCTGACAGTTTTAAAGAGGGCTTGTCAATAGGATGGCTGTCATGGTGTCTTTGAAAGGTAAAGAAAATTGCACGCGTCCTTTTTTATTTCTTTGGAGGAGTAAATAGCTTTGTAGATGTGGCATTTGAGACTTTTCTTCTACTGATCTGTCTTGTTTTAGCCCTTTAAACACTGATATTTAGCTTTAAAATGTGTTTTTAAGGCTGTATTGGGCCTTCTTGGATCATATTTTGTCTTCAAACTATGTCTTTATCTTTATCCTTAACTTGTTGGTTAAGCCTTTGATCTTCAGATTTATGCTTTAACCTTTAACTTTCATTGATATTCTTTGTTTTCATTTTTGTATTGGTGGCTTTAACTGGCATTGGAAGGTTTTGCTATTCACTAGTGTCCATAAGACGCTGATAAAAAACAATAATCAACCCTAAACATCCATTTTTGGCATGTCTGTAACCCAAGGATTGTCATCCTCGGCCCTGCCACTGGATTTCTGTTGTGGGAAAGCTTTATAACGTAACCGCCATGAAAACCTGCAACAAACATTAAAACCTATTAAATAAAACCTGCATGGGGGATTAAACTTATTCAGAGGGCTTAGCGGAGGTGGAGAAGCGATGCAGAGGTAGTGGGAAAGCAACGATGGGGATATGAAAAAGTGGTTTAGGAAAACCCGCAGTGGTTTTTGCATGAGGTGACGTGGTAAGCGATAAGGGACTGGGGGAATGCAATACAGGCAGGTGGTTGATGCGTATCCATGGAAAAACCGCCTATTTCGCATTGAGAATGGGTTTTATACTGTTATGGAGAAACGAATGTGAAATGGAATGCGGACCATTGGATCATGAGGATCAACGGTGGAGATTGAATGGGAGCATGATGAAAAGCCCAACACAGTCGGGTGGGACCGGCGGGATTATATGGGAGATTGACCGATGGCCGTCGGATGTCAATTAGATTGACGGCTGAGATGAACTTGGCGGATCGGAAATTGGTGGGGAAGAGGGTCTCAGAAGAGGGAATTTTAAATTGCGATGTGCCGATGCCGATGGGAAAGCAAGTGTAATGAGAGGAGGACTGTTGGATCGATATCGAGATCAACGATAGAGAATACATCGCGGAAACGCACAAGAGCAGGAAAGGTGCGAGGGGAGGGGTGAACTGCGTTGCGGTGATGGAGCAATGACCATATGATCAGGACAATCGACGGTTCGGGTCATTTCAGAGAATGGTAGGCAGAAAGGCTTGTACGAGTGGAATGCGATAATGTGATGGCCGATGGAGAAGTGCGTAGATTTTCCGATCGGGATAAGGATCAACGGCTAGGATTAAACCGGAGCTTCGCATATTGATGTAGAAAAGGTTCAGGGGAAAAGGGAAGAGGGAACACCAAAGAGCGATGGGTCGATGCGATGGATGGAGGACTGTAGGATCAGGATAAGGATCAAAGGCTGAGATTTACTCAGGGGATCTGCCATCGGCAGAAGAAAATGCAAGGGGAGGGGGGAAATGGAAGCTACAATGCGCCGATGCAATGGAAAGTAGAGAAAATGAAAAGCGAGAGCCGTCGAATCTTGGGGGAAATAGGCAGTCCAGAACTTATTGAAGGATCGGCCATTGGCAAGAAAAGAAGGTAGAAAGGAAAAAGGACTAGGGAAAGAGTGATTTACGATGGAGCGATCCGCCGATGGCTGTCGGATCTGCGGGATCAACGACAGAGATTTACTCGGGAGTGAAACCATCGCACGGGGGAAATAATGAAGAAGCAAAGGAAAAAAAGGGCAGAGCGAAGTCCGATAACGCAAAAGGGGCTAAGACATGAGCTGACGGTCGTGGTCCCAGTTATATGGTAGGAAAAGGGGCTAGGGGCTAAACCGAAAGGTGCTTAGAACCCAAATTCGGAAAATAGGCTGAAAAGGGTATTTTTTAAGGTTTTTAAAGGTTCCGATAGGGTAAAAGAAGGGTTTTAAAACCTTATAAGAGGGATTTTACAAGGTTTAAAGGGATTTTTGAGGAAATGAAGGGTAAATGAGGGATTGTTTAGAGGGGAAAAGATGGAGCATGAGTCTAAAAACATTTTTCTTCATGATAACAACAGGGCTTTGTGAAGACATCAGTGAGATGGATCCTTTGGAAAAATAGACACAGCAAGGCTTCAAGAAGTCACAAATTTTCTTCAAAGTTTTTTCTTGAAGACTAAGATGGCTAACACTATGTATCAATGAAGTTATGAGTAGCTCCACTATCTACCGAAATAGATACTATTTGCCCCATAATAGTGCCTCTGACTCTCAAGGTTATGCACTTGGGAACCCCTCTTAATGCTGCAAGAGCCCCTCCTATGGGAGAAAAGGCTTTCACTGCCTATTTTATGGAACGTACATCGCTGGATTTCTCCTTATCATCAGAAAATATCTCAATCAAATGTGCTTTCCCTGCAACACATTGGTGATTTGGCTCCCATGGTTCTTGACAGGAAGAACGAAGTTCCTTCTTATTGAGACTATTATCAAAAGGTGTCCCTCCTTGATTCTTCTTTGGCCATGAAGAAATTTCTTGCTGCAAAGGTGCTCCAGCTTTAGGCAATGCATGTTTCATAACCCTAGCCTTCTCTATAGCCTATAGAAGTGTAGAAGGCCTAGTATATTTCACCAACCCATGCAAAGGTTCAGCCATTCCATAAATAAACATGCTCACCATCTAGTCCATAATGAGGTTAGATACCCTTACTGAAAGTTTTAAGTACTCAAAAATATAAGCTTCTATTTTTCCTCCTTGCCTGAGCTTGGTTAGCTCAACAAAGTGATCCTCTGGATCTCTTGGGTCAAATCTCTCTACCAAACTTCTGGTAAAATATGAATATGAAGTAATATGAGCATGCCCAAGTGTAGAAAATCCATGAAAGCACCATTCATGAGCCTGACCTCCCAGGTGCAGCACTGCTATTTTGATAGCTTCTATTTCAGAAACCTTGTTGAGTTGGAATAAGTATCCAACTTCTCCACCCAAGCTTTGGATGTGCATTTGGGTGATTCATCATAAGAGGGAAGGAAGAACCTTCCCAAACTACATTGTAGATCCGAGCTCTGCATAAACCATTTTCTTTTATGGTGATGAAAAGACCTCCTCCCATCCTTGATCTGACAGAACTCCTGAAAGCTCAGATGTTCCCTGAATCTTTGGGACTGAGATTCATATTCCACAAAATATTCCCCTAGGGTTTCTTCCTTCCAGGGCCTTCCTTCCTTAAATTCCTTAGATATGAATCTGGGCATAGTAGAACGTTGTGAAGAAGTTTGTGCTACTGTTTTCCCTAAAAAATGTGATGTGTCAGAGCTTTCCCCATGATAAAATCCTATTTCCTCAGCTCCTTGATATCATTGTCAATGTCTTGCACAGTTTGAAGAAGAAGATTTGGAATCTCTTTCTCCTCCATGGCTGTAGATAAATTTTCCCCGCAAGCTGAGCCAAGAACAGAGCTTTGATACCACTGTAATATTCCTTCTTAGGAAAATTCAGTAATCTAGACAAATAAAACACAGTTTTAGAAATTTACGCTATAAAACTCAGAAATAGCACTGGGATCCCTTAGTATATGTAATATATGACTCACATGAATAAAATAATTAGAAGCAAATCCTTCTAGCCATAATAAACAAATATCCCCATCTCAATAGGGCTCAAAAACACCCCAACCCCATGACTTGCACCATTTAAAATTTATGAAGCAAGTGATATTGTAATTCGAAGAGGGTTTCTACAGAAATAGAATAGGAAATAACATATCTGAGATTATATTACTAGAATAGATGAAAAAATGGAGATCTAGCCCCTTTTATACAATATGAAGATAACCCGGCAAGGGTTTCATGAAAGCACTAGTACAAAATGATAGATCTGCAGAACTAGATCTGAAATCATGCAGTATAATACATCTCTATAAGTATATGGCTGAATAACACAAGAAATAAATGAGAATCCTCCTTACTAGCCTTTTCGGGAAAACCCTTCCTATAATACTAGCTCACAAATGCCCCTTTTCCTATAATACTAGCTCACAAACAAGGGTTGGAACCCTACCACTACAGTAACATGAAGAATGATGTAGTTTCTGAAAGAGACTACACTATAGGTGTTGGATACTACTTGACCCAATGTTTGATAGTGGAAATTTAGCCTAGAATACTCCTCCAAGGTCTCTTCAACAAGTTTTGCAAGAGTGAGTATGGAATTCCCACATGAGAATCCCTTGCACTAAACAGTGTAGCAAGATGAGATAAACAATTGAAGCATCCAAGAAGTAATAAGACCCATACATGAAAAATATTCAGAATGCCTTTCATGGTTTCCATCCCTTCCCTTTTATTCTTGGTGAGCCTTCCCATCCTAGGCCCCACTCATTCATGAGGTTTCTTCCTCCCAAATATTCCTCCTTCAAAACTGCTCTGTTCATACTAGCTCTTCCTTCCCTTTTGGCAGCGTTGTTGACTTGCTCAACATGGATTTATTCCTCCTGCATTTCACCCCTTTCACACCAAAGGTGACTTTATTTTGCCTAGCTAAAATGATCCCCCTTCACATTGGAGGTGTTTTATTCCTACTAAAGAGATTTAAGGGTCTCCCTACTACATTTATTTTTCTTAATTGATCACTAGAGAAACACATAATATTCCAACTAGCAACAATTAATTGGGAATATTACACATGCTAGTGAGATTATCTTCAATGGAACTGGGAAGAGAGGAACGATGATGATGCTCCTCTCATGACATGTATTCTAACATAATGATCTCCATGATGCTTTCATGGGTTGATAGTATAAGCGAGAAAGGATCAAATGACATGACATAATTCAGGGATCGATCTATCCAATTGATCAAATAAAAGGTATGGGGTTCACTAGCAAAGTACATGGCTTTGTAATATTGCTCAACGGGGCTAAGCGCCATCTGGTCTCCAAAACTTTGGATGTTAGTTTCATCCGATACAATCCATGGATTGGCTAGAATCGTAGAGGATGATATCATATTGATATAAGCAACTGAAGGTGGGGAGTTGGAAGGGGGAGGAGGGGGGAGGGAAAAGGTCACCATAAGTGATGAATCCTTCAATAATCCAACTCCAACATGCTAATAGGAATGTAGGGTGTTAGTGTGAATTCTAATCGCAAGCGTACAAAAAAAATCTCACTTTAGTTGTGCATAACAAACAGCCCTAGCATCAAATGTGATTGTCAATTTCCTTAGATTTGTAGTAAAAGATCAAAATAAATGCTACAAAAATCTAGATCTATGCAGTTAAGGACATTAAACAACAATAATAAGCAAGAGTTTTCTCCATACATCCAATGGCCAAGACAAGAATTTATAAATAATTTTTTGTATTATGAAACCTGGGAAGGGAACATAGAAATATGGTTCCAGTACCCCTCAATGGGATGGGTTCTTGTATGTTCTCAATGCTTTAGATACAATATCTCTCTCTCTCTCTTGATGGTGCAGAAAAACCAGACAAAAGTGAAACTCAAAGAGAGATCACAAGAAAAAGGTAGAAAAATATGACAATGATGGAGGATCAAAGTCTGACCAAAAGTATAGATCAAAAGGTGATCTCAAGGCAAAAAAAGTTAGTGAATGAATGGAAAACCCTTCTATTTATAATGTAATGTTCCTACTTAGACTTGGCTAAGAGGAACATTCAATTTTGCTTTAATTTATGCTTTATGAATAAATGAATAAAGGAGGACATGTAAAACTACTAAAAAGTCTGTATAAATCAATGCCCATGTGAACAAAGACAAATCAGGGCTATGTAAATAATCACTTGTACCTATGAAAGAGGTTTAAGCTAAAGACTGGGTCAACCTTGACTAGATCAACGATGTTTTCTAGGTTCATTGCATCTCCAAAAGGGACAGTGCAGTTCTAGAAGGGAGACTCTAATGTGAAAAGGGCTAACTCATCAAAGTGGTTTAGGGTTTGCAAGAGCTTTCTCATATTATAAAAGGAAAAGGAGGGCAGCAAGAGAAGGTTGTTGATAGATCATATTTCTAAAGTATTTGTCTCCTTAGACAAATACCATTCTCTGTTGTTGAGTGGAGGATTGTATCTGGAATTCCTATGCAGGAGTTTCACCTCTTCCTTTGATGATTCAAGGAGGAAATTTTGCTGAAGTGAACCACTATCAGGCTTGAGGCCAAGCTCCTAATTACATTGGTAGTGTTGATCCAGTGAAGGTTTTGCTGTCTCTGCCAGCTGCAGCAAGTGGTGATCTAGATCTGCAAAGATCTAGTGTATTTTGAGAGTCTCTCTCCATGGAGTGGGTCCTTTGACCTCCTAGAAGAGAGTACCATTTCTTTTACTTTAAGATATTCTATTATTCATTATTTTTCTATATCTCTTGAGCTACAGTGTTGTCCCACTTGGAAAACTGCGTTATTTATGTATGAGGGTTTGCAGGTTGTCTTTCTCATTGTTTAGATCAGAGATCTCTTGTGATGGGCTTGCCTCCCACTTGGTGATCCATGGATTGGCTTGCTGATCTATGTTCATTTTAGATCTGATCCATTGTAATGTAATGTCATCTTCAAAAATTTACTGTAGCAGTTTCTAGATCTACTACTTGTTTCTCAGATCTACTCTTATTTATGCATGCTCTTGTCAAAATTCCAAGTGGACCTTGTACAGAAAACTATAGAGTTTCCAGATCTAATATAGATCTGATATTTTATACATAGATTTTCTCTAGATCTAATTTTTAACTCACATCTTTTGAACCTCCTAGAAAATAACGTTGTTGAAGCATTTCTGCAAATTTACATGTGCATCTGCTCTCTTTTCTGAAGATTTATTGTTGTATTGGCTCATGCTTTCCACTGTATAATGAAAGGGCTTTGTCATAATGATTATTTTCTGTTGTAATACTGATATATCAGTCCTCTTTCTGATATCCACTAAACATTAGCTAAAACTGCGTAATTCTTGAAGCAGTGCTTGCATTTTACTGTAGCCTTCCCCTTTGGGTGCCTTTTAGCTAATCTACTTTTTGGGAGATTTGTTTAATGTGCTTAAACTGATTTTTTTCTGATGAAATTCCATATATAAGTCACATACAACATAAAAGAGGGGAAACCAGCGCTGATCTGCATTATTCTTTCTCATTTTTACTTATACAATGTTTTCCTTGAAGACCTAGTTGAAATTCCTTAAAAGGGGTTATTCCAAGTTCTATAGACAGAGTCTACAGTTGGCCAGGTAGCCTCTAGATCTCACCCTTTCTTTGAAGGGTGAAATATATATTAAATTTCTTTGTATTCCATATCTAAAATAGAATCTTGAGAATCCCAAAAAAGGATCATTACAGTGGTATCAGAGCTCCACTCTTGGCACAGCTTGTGCTAGCATTGGAGCACCAGTCATGCTACATTCCAAAGATGAAGATCCTCTTTCTGAGAGGGAGAGGAGATATCAGAATAGAAGTCATAGAAAGTATGAATATACTACTATTGACCTTGACAAGGGTCAAGACAAGGGGAATGCCCCTGAATCTGTGAATGATAAAGATAAGGAAGCAGAGGAGTTTGCAAAAACTCTCTTTGAAGCTATGCAAGATCTGTCCAAGGAAATAAAGGAGATGAGGGTAGATATAATGAGGGATTCCCTTGGGATATTCCATCAAGGATAAATTTCTTATATGTCTCAATTTGGGACTAGTCAACCTGTGATTTTGCCACAAGCTCCCCAGGCCTCACAAGGCTCTACAATGCCTACCTTATTGGCTGTAGAGAATGAAGGGCTGCAAGAGACAACCTATTTGGAAGGTTACTTTGTAGAATATGACTCACAAATTTAGAGGTTAAAGGATAACTTGAGCTTTCAAGACTTCTTCCATCTCAAGGACCGAAGGAGGCCATGGCGACAGTACAGAGATGGAGGTTTCCTTCATGGGAGACACCACACTATGGGCAGGTTATTCTTACCTAATTTCGATGGATCACTCTCTTGTTCTACCAAAACATGGGTGGAGAAGCTGGACATCTATTTCCAGTTGAATAAAGTGCCTGAAGCAGAAGCCATCAAGATTGCTATGCTGCATTTTGAGGGAGAATCCCACAACTGGTGGTTTCATGGAATATCTACTTTGGGTCACAGCAATGTGTCCACATATGCTGAGTTCACTAGGAGACTAGTGGAGAGATTCGATCGGAAAGATCTGGAGGCCCCTTTCATAAGCTTGGAAAAGCTTAAACAGACAGGAGATGCGGAGGCCTATATCTCTGAATTCCTGAGGTTGTCTGTAATTTTCCTTGATCTATCAGTAGCAAGGAGAGTCTGCATGTTCATTGATGGCTTGGAATAACCTTTGCATGGGTTGGTTAAGTCTACCAAGCCCATCACTCTGCATGATGCCATTGAGAGAACTAGAGATCTCCAAGATGCCTTGCCAAGGGCAAAGGAAACCTTCCCAAGAAAATCCACTCAATCTTCTAAGGGGAGGGAGGGGAAAGCTACTCCACCCAAGGAGAGCTCACTGAAGAAACCTCTTTACATTGATCTCTAGAGGGAGTTGAGGAAAAATAAATTATGTTTCACTTGTCAAGAGCCATGGGTTCCGGGACATAGATGTGGTGCTAGAAGAGCACACTATATTTAAGTCTTCTATGATTTTGAGGAGGAAGAGGGAAATGATGGACCTAGGAGAGGTCATAGCATTGGTGATGATGAGGAGGAGGATCAATCATCATCCAGAGAAGAAGGAGCCTTTGCTCCCACCAGTGGGACTCTTTCTTCTTTGAGAGGAGGTCCAAAGTATTTGACCCTTAGAGTGCAAGGTTCAGTTATGAACCAAAAGGTGTCTATTATGATTAACAGTGGGGAAACCCAAAACATTATTGATGCTCACCTTGTGTAGAGGAGGGGGATCCCTACTGATACTTCTGATGGGTTCTGTGTTTTGGTTTTGGGAGATAGAACTATGCATTGCATGCAGTATGTTTCATCACTTTCTGTGACTATGGGAACCTACACCTTGAAGGACCATTTCTTTGTAGTGGACATACCAGACACCAACATCATCTTGGGTTTCCAGTGGTTGATTATTTTGGGAAAAGTCGTCAATGATTGGAAGGCCTTACATATGGAACAAGTGGATTTGAAGAGTGAGAAACAACAAATAATTCAAGGCATGCACACCTACCCTTCACCTGATGTTTCCACCCACACAACAAAGATGGAATTGCGTAGTGGGGGCAGGGACCTCACATTTCCTTCTCTCATGTTTATGATAATGCTGCAAGGAACATTCCTACATCATGGCAAGCCACTTTGGATGCCATTAGATTCTATGGGGAAAGCCTCACCAAGTGTTGAAACAATGGAAGAGAGAGCCACAACGCTGTGGGAGGAAGCAAGGGGGAGGATCAACCTTCCCATAAATAATTTTGGCATGCATAATTCCCAAGAAACAAGCAGCAGCAAAGAAAGCACCAACATAGATGCATCAGCAGCGTTGTCTTTGTTGAGATGTGTAGATCCATATTGGAGGTCTCATCTCCTTATGGAGTACTCCAAAGATATGCACACTGGGATGATATTAGATGGCATGAAGCAAGGAGGAGGCTATTTGGTCCATGAAGGGGTCATATACCATCTTGGTAAAGTATTCTTGTCTCAATCTTCCAAGCTTAAGCAAGAGATAATACAAATAGCACACAAAGAGTTCCTTTCCAGCTATATGCAGTCAGCAAAAATCTACTCCCTAATCTTGAAGAGTTTTGATTGGGAGGGTATAAAGGAAGAACTACATCAGCACTATGATTGGCAGGAACTACATCAACACTTACAAGAGTGCAATAGCTATGAGGAAATGGGGTAGCCAAGGGATCTTATGTAGGAGACATTTCAACTATCTCTTTCTTCTCTTAAAAGAGGAGAAAATCCCATTCCTAAATCTATGTGTGTGGGAGACTTTAATGGTAAAGAATCTGATCTTATGGAGCATGTTTATTTTTCTGAGTTGGCACATTCTCTTACCATATGTATGTAGGACATGGCTCCTACAAGGAGTGATATTACATGTAGATCTCATGGCATTGATGAGGCCAATAATAATTCCAAAGCTGGCCACTCCCTTGAGGTGCAAAGGGAGATTATCTATCATGATGGGTGCTTCCCAAAGGCACCTAATGAGGGCTTTAGTTTCAGCCATTTCAAAGTGACCCATGCAGCAAAGATGTGGTGGGGGTACCACCTATCACACTCAGATATACTCAAAATAAGGAGTGCACTACGTTCGTACGTTATGTGGGATTGTGACCCACCTCCTCAAGTGCAAATTTTAGTTTTCCTATATGTGATTTTGCTTCCATACATAGATAACATATTGGTATTGTTTATGGGTTTGTATGGACAAGAAGTAGGCAGTGTATATGTACCACATGGGATGGAACTTTATCCTTTACTTCATGATACATGTTTTATATGTGACATTGCTTCACCCATGTTTATTTCTATTGAGTTTTACACTCCTGAAGGGATAGACTATGTCCCTATCATGTTAGCATTAAAGGAGTAGTTTCTAATGTATTGGCTTGGTGAGCACTTAATCCATGATGGAAGCCTGATCCTTGATGGTGTCATAAATGAAGAAGGAGAAGAACTATAGCTCTTACCCTGTTAGTTTCTTGAGGACAAGCAACATTTTGGAGGGGAGGACTCTAATGTTCCTACTTAGCCTTGGCTAAGAGGAACATTAAATTTTTCTTTAATTTATGTTTTATGAATAAAGGAGGACACGTAAAACTCCTAAAAATTCTGAATAAATAAATTCCCATGTGAACAAATACAAATTAGGGCTATGTAAATAATCACTTGCAGGTGTGAAAGAGGTTTGAGCTAAAGACTGGGTCAACCTTGACCAGATCAACAACACTGTCTAGGTTCATTGCATCTCCAAAAGGGACAGCGCAGTTCTAGTAGGGAGCCTCTAATCTGAAAAGGGCTAACTGATCAAAGTGGTTTAGGGTTTGCAAGAGATTTCTCATCTTATAAAAGTAAAATGAGGGAAGCAAGAGAAGGTTGTTGATAGATCATATTTCTGAAGTATTTTTCTGCTTAGACAAATACCATTCTCTGCTGTTGAGTGGAGGATTGTATCTGGAATTCCTATGCAGGAATTTCACCACTTCCTTTGAGGATTCAAGGAGGAATTTTTTTTGAAGTGAACCACTATCAGGCTTGATTCCAAGCTCCTACTTACATTGGCAGCGTTGATCCAGTGAGGGTTTTGCTGTCTCTGTAAGTTGCAGCAAGTGTTGATCTAGATTTGTAGAGATCTAGTGTATTTTGAGAGTCTCTCTCCATGGAGTGGGTCCTTTGAACTCCTGGAAGAGAGTACCATTTCTTGTACTTTCAAATTTGCTATTATTCAGTATTTTTATGTGTCTCTTGAGCTACGACGGTGTCCCACTAGGAAAACTGCGTTATTTATGTATGAGGGTTTGCAGGTTGTCTTGCTCATTGTTTAGATCAGAGATTTCATATGCTAGGCTTGCCTTCCACTTGGTGATCCATGGATTGGCTTGATGATATATGTTATATTTGGATCTGATCCATTTTAATGTAATGTCATATTCAGAAATTTACTGCAGCAGTTTCCATATCTGTAACTTGTTTCTCAGATCTACTCTTATTCATGCATGCTCTTGTCCAAATTCCAAGTGGATCTTGTAGAGAAAAATATAGAGTTTCTAGTTCTGATATAGATCTGATATTTTATCCATATATTTTCTCTAGGTACAATTTTTAACTCACATCTGCTGAACCTCCTATAAAATAATGTTGTTGAAGCATTTCTGCAAATTTACATGTGCATCTACTCTCTTTTCTAAAGATTTATTATTGTATTGGCTCATGCTTTCCACTGTATAATGAAAGGGATTTTTTCATAATGATTATTTACTACTATAATACTGAGATATCATTCCTATTTCTTATCTCCACTAAAAATTAGCAAAAATTACGCAGTTCCTGAAGCAGTGCCTGCATTTTACTGCAGCCTTCCCCTTTGGGTGCCTTTTAGCTAGTCTACTTTTTGGGAGATCTGTTTAATGTTCTTAAACTGATTTTTTTCTGATGAAATTCCATCTATAAGTCACATAAAATATAAATGAGGGGAACCTCACCCTGATCTGCATTATTCTTGCTCATTTTTACTTATACAACGTTTTCCTTGAAGACCTTGTTGAAATTCCTGAAAAGGGGTTATTCCAAGTTCAATAGACAGAGTCTACAATTGGCCAGGTAGCCTCTGGATCTCACACTTTATTTGAAGGGTGACATATCTAGTAAATTCCTCTGTAGTCCATCTTTGAAATAGAATCTTGAGAATCCCAAACAAGGATCATTACATATAACAAAATATTGAGTTAGTCTAGATATTGGTGCATAATGAAAATATTATTAACCAAATCTAGATCCAACGTTTATGGAATATTTTATTATTTTTGTTGGAGGGAAAAGGAATTTAAATTTGGTCAAATCCTTTTATTAGAAATAATAAATAAATAAATGATTTTTTTATTTTTTTATTTTAAGAATGTGATTAAGGAATAATTAAATAAATAATGATTATTCAATTATTTATAAATGATTTAGTCAAATTTAACAAGGAATATTATTAAATAATGATTTAAATAATTATTCCTAGAAAATAATAAGATAAATGATGATTTATCTAATTAATTTTCCTGTTTTGGGTTAAATATGACCAGGAATATTAATTAAACATTGGTTTAGTTAATTATCCCTAGAATAAAATCAAACAAATAAGGATTTATTCAATTATTCCTCATGGGGTTTCCTATTTAGACCAGGAACAACTTAATAAAATATGGGTTATTAAGCTATTTATCATAGTGAAAGAAATTTTACTGTGGAAAAATTGGTCTTACATGGTGTACTTTAGTCCATCTAATAGTAACAGGTTAGATGACCAAAAATTGGTGTAACAGATTTCCCCCCAATGTGAAAGCATTAGAAGCTAATATTATGACCAAAGTACGTTGTAAGAACTCAATCACTAGACACCGATGGGGAGTCAGAGAGACAGAAATATAAGACAGACTAAAGCAAGAGAGGACAAGACCTTGAGGAGGTGAGACTTACAGGTGCGACAAGTCTCTTTTATGAGTGAGTACCTGATTTGAATGAGGCGAGGGAGGCATACCTATGCCCACTGAGATAAAAAAGTACAAAGAATAATGATGTGCCCAACAAACATTGGAGTGAACTATATAGTACATGTTGGAATAAACATGGGCCAGATAAAAAACATAATGGATCCCACATACATACTATGCCTAGGACAATAGCTAGGACCAATACAATAATATCTGAGTACATGAGATGTAAGTAAAAATAAAGAGGCCCTATAAAACAAGAAAGGGATCTAAAAATATGAATGATACATGAAAACTAAAAAATCACTGCAAGTGACTAAAGTCGAAAACATCAAATTTGTAGAGTTGCATCCAAGGCTATAGGAAAGAGGTCATTCGGGCATGTGGGCGTCTACCTAAAGGCCCACCCCCTCATGAGGTCTAAAAACATCTCACACACACCTGGGAATCGTTGGTACACTCTGTTGCATCACTGAACCATCAAGTATACAAATCTCGATCATGCCATAAGGAGCTGGAATTGAGAAAAAAATCAAGTCAAAGGGCAATAAATGGTCCCTTTGTCTGATCTGAGGCACCGAACAAGAGTGGAAGCTGGAACCAAGGTACACCACCCTATAGAATTGTCTTCTGGAATGAATAAGCTGATGTCGACAAAAGGAGGTCCACCATAGGTAAGGCAATAAGGGGTCCTCAACTAAGGCACGAGGTATAATAGTAGAGCGGCTGATAGATTGACACTAGGGATGATGGTGGAATGGGGGGGTACTGAGTAGCAGGTTGACGACTTCTCTTGTTAGATCATAAAGGGCATGGATGACCTGACAGCTACTGACTCGACTCCGGAGGGGATAGGGGACAATATGACTCGAGGCCAAAAGGTGTGACACGAGAGAGGTACAAAGCAATGAAGGATGGAAGACTGTGACGAGAAACAAAGGGAACTAGGGATAGATTGCATGGATGCAATGCTGACTCAACTCGAATGCTCTAAACAAGGGTGACTCGATGATGTTGCCACATAGAAGAGGCTTAGTGGGGACCATAAAAAATGAGTACAAGATGGTTACTCATGACAAAAACCAACACGAGCATCAACAACTATGAAGGAAAAGTGGTGCCCCAAGTACAAGTGTCGCAAGTGAAGAAATTCGATTTTGAGAAGTGGTGAAGTGACCCTTCTTGGAAGAAAATGCTTCTAGGTGAAGTATCAAATCACCAAAAATGAAAGGATACCTATTTGATTTCTCGGTGAGAGCTTTCCAATGGTGTTGGTGGCTTGTCAAATCGGGCTATGGTTTGGTTGTAATTGGCGAAAGAAAAATCTTAGGCTTCTCTTCTTTATAAGGCATTTTCCCTCCAATTTGATTAATTTGCAAGTGTAGCTGTGGTGAATGTAGAGAGGAGAAAAGTACCTAATTCTTGCAGCGATCATAGCAGACAAACCGACCGTTGGAATCGATATTCGACAGTTGCAGGTAAGAGGCCTAACCATACTTTTTCAATTTAGTGGATTAAAGTTTCATATTAGGCACCCAGAGCTCAGGAACATACCCCTGCTGATATTCACAGGTGGGGCGCACTTTTTTGGGCCTTGTTTGCAACTTGGGTAGCAGGTATTGGGAAGAAAACTACGACCTGTCCTAGGAAATGGCCTAAAAAGTGTGACCTGTCAGAGAAAGGGGTTTCAATGCTATTTTTTGGCTAAGAGCTAGGATTTTATGGTTATGATGCAGTCTTTCCTTTATGTATGCTGACAAACATGATGGTTTTTTGAAGGTATGGAAAAGTTGAGGATCAGCTGGAGAGAGAGAGACCTGGACACATTACATTCTGAGATCTGAGAGGATCGTGCAGTCCATGCTGCATTGGCTAGGTTTTGGATCCTTAAATTTGTGGAGAACCCATTGATGAGGGCATAAGAGCACTTGTTAGCCTGGATAGTTATCAATTGGGACATGAATCATGAGATATTTATAGTGCAAGGGCACCGGATCGAGCTGAAAGTTCAGAATATATATTTCTTGACCAATATCCTGCCATTGGGGATGGTGGGAAACACACAACCAATGTTACTGCGAGGGTGGACCATCATGGAATTTGTAGAGTTCCTGATCTGAAATGGGTGGCTGACTTTTTATACTATGCAAGCACCTCCCACTCAGGTAAAAAAATTAAGATCTTGCTTATACTTGATAGTGCGGAATTGAATACTTGAATTAGGTGTATGTGTTTAAATTGTTTTAAGTCTTTATTTGTGATAAATTAAATAATTTTTAATGATAATAAGCATGTACAACAAGATTAAATTATAGTAAAATCATCATCAACACGTAACAAAAAATTTAATAAAGGATTTCACCCGAATGTCGTGGGCTACATCTCCTTGAGCCCTTGTCAATTGATGTGGCTCTTTGGGATTATGATGGATAATTTCTTTTACAAGTAACTACTCAACTCCAATGGTTGTTTGAACTGTACCACTAAGTTGAGAATACCATCATACCCCTAGATTGGCTGCTATATCTCTGGAAATGGACCTAGGCTCCCTTTGACTTGACCTCTTATGTCAGTGCCCTTAAGCTTCCCTGAGATTCTCTTTGGCACAAAATCCCTTAGAATTTATTTTTCAGTCCTTGAAACCTTTTATAATACCTCCAAAATATATCATATATCCAAAATATGTTGTACATTTGCTCAACATGAGCTTTGGCTCCCTAATATAAGCCTTCAACCCTTGATGGCCCTGGGCTGCTAGAAACTTTTCTGTGGCTTATTCGGCTCTAGAGGTCTCTTAATGGATTTGAAAATACCTCCAATGGATTTATAATGTCTAACATAGTCATAATAGACTATTCACTTGCTGAAATTGGCCTCTGGCTACTCGTGTTACGCTTCCAACCCCTAGTGGCACCTTGTGGCTTTGGGCTCACTGAAACATTCTCTGTAGCATATTGGCCTTCAGAAGTCTCCAAAAGCTTCTAAAAATCCTTCCATTGAGTTTATATGGTTCAATATATTCATAATAGACTATTTTTTTGCTGATAATTCTCTGTGCCTACACTGGCTAGGCCTCATTCTCCCGCTAGCTCCTAGTGGCCCTGGTGGCCCTTGGAACTTCTCTGAAGAAAAATCGTGCTCAAAATTACTTTTTTGGCTTTGAAAACCTCACCAATGGCTCTATAATTTTTGAAACATCTAAAATTGACTATTGGTTTCTTCAGAATGGCGTCTAGCTGCCTTGGCTAGGCCTCATTCTGTTTTTGGCTCTTGGTGGCCCTTGGAACTTATCTGAAGAAAAATCATGCTCAAAAGTCCTATGATGGCTCTGCAATCCTCACCAATGACTCCAAAATTCTCCAATTAGCTGATAATGACTCTCTATTCAGTAATAATGGTCAAAAATTGAGTCTCCAACTCATTTTCCCAGTAACACCTAGGAAAGCTCCACTAAAAGTGGTGTACTCCACTTAACTGGAGTCAAATTAGGAAATCCGCACAAATTTGGGTGCACTGGCTAAAATTTCACCAATCTTAACCGTGGAATTTAATTTTACTATCAGGTGATTGGAAACATGTCACCCCATCCCGCAGTTATAGTGGCAGTTGGTGGAACTCCGAGCTCATAATTGTGGTTGGAACTGTTTGACACTCCAGTTATGGTGGATGGTTAACAAAAACCGTGCAGAGTTGACATTAATTTTGGCCATATGACAACTATTGTGAATGGTTACTCATTGTATTTTTATCACCGTCATATTTCTATCAGCGCCTGGTCCTAGGCTATGGCCATATGGGGAGGGGGATGGCCCCCTCCAACCCCCAAATACAAATTATTCAAACCTTAAATAGAATTCACCACCATAAGATGTTAAGAAAAACTTGAGTGGCATGTTGGAATGTGGGCGCGCTAGCCAGGGGAAGGTCAGGGGTTGGAGCCCTGCCTCCCATATAAAAATTTTCTATCCATTATTAGGCCCACGTGGCGGCCTCCAAGATTGTCACGTGGCGCTCTTTGATTGGCCCGTCAACCAACGTACAACCCATCCATCCAATAGGATTGCGCCACTTGTCATGATCGGGTTGGCCGAAAGGAATATTCTGGGGGAATATTCCAAGGAATATTCTAGGAATATTCCTTTTTTTAACTGTACAATTTTCCAGTCAACCCCAGTCAACTGTTGAAATTTGCAGTTTACTGTACTTTTCAAATCGCGATAAATTCTTCATATCATGTTAGGTTTTCGAATATTTCATGGCATGATCGGAATCAAGAAGACGAGATCTATCCAGTTACTTAGGTTTGGCACACTTTTGAACACTTTGAAATTTGAGCTATCACTTAGGTCCTGATCCAAATCTGATCACTCCTCCCCATTTGGAATCTTTTGGACCCCAGAAGACTTGATTACCTGTTCAGTAGATGAGAGTACAACTCCCTCACCTTTCCAGCCTCCATCCACTTTTCCTTTCCTAGCTTAGCTCCTTTGAGCCCAAACTCAAAGGTAGTCAACACTTCCCCTCATTAATACTCATGTCCTCCTATCAAGAATTGTATCTTCCTTGAGCTCATCCAGAAATTATGGCGAGAAATCTTCAATTAAAGGTAGTTGAACATCATTTCCTTAATCATCAATCAAAGGTGGCTCAAACAAACATAAGTTTTCAACAAAATACATGCATACATGACTTAAATTTGCATATGTACAAATGAATGTATGTCTTACTGGGTCAAGAAGTCAGAGAACTTCTTACCAAGCCACTTCCATGATGAGTTTTGCTACTGAAAATCTTCTTCTTGTGAATCATCTGGACTCACATCAATGATGGAATCTTTGTTTCCATTTTCGCCAGTCTTTTTATCCTCTTGCTTCAAATTCTCGGGATGGTTGCTTGGATGCAATATCCAACATTGGGCAATGAAATGTCCCTTTTTCTCGTAACGTGTGAAAGTCTTTTGCATCTTTTGTGCAAGTTTCCTTCACTTCAATTGTTTCCTATATGCCTTCAATCTCTTCCAACATCTTGAAACTTCATGGTTAGACAAACCACAATAGGAACAAAAACCTTTTATTCCATTCATGCATGCAGATTTACCATTCTTAACATATTCATAATCAACTTGACTATGGGAAGAATTATACCTCGAATTTTTCTTTGCATGTCCATATGTTTTGCCTTCTTGAGGAGATGAACTTGAAGAGGTTCCAACTTTCTTTTGAATACCAACATCAGTGTTCATGTCTTGATAGCTATCAAAACTCTCTTGCTCACCATAAGCTGCATGTCTACAAACATCTTGCTGCAACATAGGCTTTAAACAATGGCAGTCAACTTGAAAACAAACTTGACATGTTTGTGGGTTTGAACCAGCAAAAAAAGTTCTTTTTGGAACTGTCTCAAGTGACTTCATGGCTTTGGAGTTTTCTCCATAAGATTGAATATAGCCTAGACCAAACTCCTTATACGTTTTCTCAACCATAATAAGTTCAATCATGCCTTGTGCATGTTTGCCTAGACCCTTTCCTTGATATCCCATTTTTAACATCAACTTGGACCCTATACCTCTAGTGAGTTTTTCAAATGAACCTACACATTATTCTGAAGAGGAAATTGAATGCAAATTTGATTTACTTCTGCTTCAAGCATGTGTTTGGTTAAGGACTCTTGGGCATAATGGAGCTGCATCTCCATCTCATGAATTCTTTGAAGAATTCCTTATTTCTCTTGCTTCATAGCAACCAATTTCTCATGAAGTCTAGTGATTTCCTTTCCATATTCATACAGACTTTGCACCATATCCTTCAGCATGTAGAAGTCCTGCTTCATCTCTTTATAAAAGAGTCTTGTAAAGGAGGAGGATTTTGAAACCTCACTTGATCAAGTTGTCATCCTTATGTAAATGAATTAAATAACTTCAAAAATAATTCACAAAGCTTCAAAAATAATTGACAAATATTCTTAACAATATGGCTATAGATTCAAGCACTTCTCTACATCTTGTATCTCTTCTTCAAGCAGCCTATTTTTGCAAACTATCCCTCTTGTGCTTCAAGAGTTTCCTTGAGGTCCTTTGGGTAAGGAGAATGATTTTAGCCTTATTCATTATTGTCCTCTTCTAGAATTAGCTAGCAGTAGCTCCCCTTCACCTGTAGCAAACTCAAACCTGTAAGCATCAATCAATTTGAAAACAGTTAAATTCTTTGCACTGTTAAACACCTTTCAAGTCAAACAAGAAAACTAGTGCTCTGTGAAGCAAGAAATCTAGTGCTCTATCAAGCAAGCAACCTAGTGCTCTAATACCACTTGATATGAAATGGGTGGCTAACTTGTTATAATATGCAAGAACCTCGCACCTAGTTAAACGAATTAAGATCTTGCTTATACTTGATAGTGTAGAATTGAATACTTGAATCAGGTGTATGTGTTTAAACTGTTTTAAGTATTTATTTCTGAGGAATTAAACATTTGTTTTTTTCTAAAAATAAAAATGCACAACAAGAATAAATTTCATAAAAATAATCATCAACACGGAACAACAAATTTAATAAAGGAGTTCACCCGAATGTCATGGGATACATCTCTTTGAGCCCTTGTCAATTTACTTGGTCTTTGGGATTATGATGTATAATTTATTTTACAAGTAAATACTCAACTCCAATGGTTGTTTGAACTATACCAATGAGTTTAAAATACCATCATACTCCTGGATTGCTTGCTATCTCTCTGGAAATGGACCTAGGCTCCCTTTGACTTGACCTCTTCTCTCAGCGCCCATAAGCTTCCCTGAGCTTATATTTGGCACAAACTCCCTTAGAAGTATTTTTCTATACTTGAAAATTTTTCCACTATCTCCAGCATATATCATACATCCAAAATAGGCTATACATTTGCTTAAAATGAGCTCTGGCTCCCCAATCTAGGCCTTCAACCCTTAATGGCCTTAGGTTGCCCGAAACTTCTCTATGGCTTATTTAGCTCTAGAAGTCTCTAAATGGCTCTAAAAATCCATCCAATGGATTCATAATTTCTAAAATAGTCATAATAGACTATTCACTTGCTGAAATTGGCCTCTGGTTGCTCTGGTTACGCCTCCAACCCCTGGTGGCAACCTGCGGCTCTAGGCTCATTGAAAAATTCTCTGTAGCATCTCGGCTTATAGAAGTCTCCAAAATATTCTTAAAATCCTTCCTTTGGATTCATAAGTTTCAATATAGTCAGAATAGACAATTGTTTTGCTAAGAATGCCATTTGGTTTCCCTAGCTAGGCCTCTTTCCCCTGCTAGCCCCTAGTGGCCCTAGTGGCCCTTGTAACTTCACTGAAGAAAAATCATGATCATAATTCCTATGATATATTTTAAAACATCACCAATGGCTATATAATGTCTGAAACATCCAAAAATGACTATTGGTTTCCTAAGAATGGCCTCTATCTGCCCTGGCTAGGCCTCATTCTGTTGCTGGCTCCTGGTGGCCCTTGGAACTTATCTGAAGAAAAATCACATTCACAAGTCCTCTGATGGCTCTGAAACCCTCACAAATGGCTCCATAATGCTCCAATTAGCTAATAATGACTCTATGTTCACTCGAAATGGTCAAAAATTTAGTCTCCAACTCATTTTCCCAATAACACCTAGGAAAGCTCCACTAAAATTGGAGGACTCCACTTAATTGGAGTCAAATTAGGAAATCCACAAAAAATTGGGCGCTCTGGCTAAAATTTCTCCAATCTTAACTGTGGAATTTAATTTAACTAGTGATCAGTTGGACACATGTCACCCCATCCCACAGTTACAGTGGCGGTTGGCGGAACTTCGAGCTCATAAATGTGGTTTGAACTGTTTGACACTCCGGTTATGGTGGATGGTTTAACAAAAACCACGTGGAGTTGAAATTAATTTTGGCCATGTGAAAAATATTTCGAATGTTTAGTCATTGCACATTTATCACCGTCAGATTTGTATCGGCGCTTGGTCCTAGGCTAAGGGCATATGGGGAGGGGCTTAGCCCCCTCCAACTCCCAAATACGAATTCTTCAAACCTTAAATAGAAGCCGCCACCATAAGATGTTAAGAAACACTTCAATGGCATGTTGGCACGCGGGTGCGCTAGATGGGGGGAGGTTGGAGTTTTGAGCCCTACCTCCCATATAAAATTTTTATATCCACTATTGGGCCCACGTGGCAGCCTCCAGACTTGCCACGCAATGCTCTTTGATTATCCCGTCAACCAATGTACAATCCATCCATCCAATAGGATTGTGCAACTTGTCACGATCGGGTTGGCCTGGAAGGAGTAATCCAAGGGAATATTTCGCGTAATATTCTAGGAATATTCCCAAGGAATATTCCTTTTTTTTTACTATACAATTTCCCAATCAACCCTGGTCAACTGTCGAAATTTGCAGTTTACTGGACTTTTCAAATGGCGTTAACTTCTTCATATGGTGTCGGTTTTTCAAACCATTCCTGGCGTCACAATCAGGAAGATGAGATATATCTAGTTACTTAGGTTTGGCACACTTTCGAACACTTTGAAATTTGAGCTATCACTTAGGTCCTGATCCAAATTTGATCAATGCCACTGTCTACCCGGTGTCCATGTGAAAGGGACGTGGATACCGATCGGAGATCTAGAGAGGCTAGAGACTTGTGCTATGGCTGCAATGGTACTATGGATCCTAGGCAACCAGGCACTCCACCACATCATTGGGGGGGGCAGATGATGCTAGTTGAGGAGTATTGAGTGGGACCTACTATGGGTGGGCCCATATGTGGCTGTCGTTGTTGAAATCACAGTTGTCATTGTGCAAGAAGAAAGTGAACAATGACTATGCATATGGCACATTACTTTCCTCACTCTTCTTTAAGAAGATCCCGACACTTTGGCCTCATATACAGATCCAGGATGGGGGCCGCGAGAGCCTAGGATGCATTGCTGGGGGCGGTTGTTGTGTAGAGGTGGAGGTGGGGCCATCGTACGATGTTCCGACCCTAGTTTTTTGCACATTGGTATCAGATACCATTGTACATAGATGAATATCCCTATACTGGGATAAACTATCATGGGGACCCAGACTTTTCACTTCTGCCAACTCGAGCATGGGGGCTAGAAGGTAAGTGAGAAGTTTCTTATCTTTTATGGTGCATGTTAAAGTTTCATAATATTGTATATGGTATTGATTCTTTTACTTTTGGTATGTAGATATAGAACTAGTGAAACCAGCCAGGTATATGGGACGACCTGCAGTGTTAGGAGTTGTAGGACCTAGTGGATCGAGGGCAATGTAGAATGACGATGTAGTGGCCCTTCGGGGCATGCCATATGTATTAGAGTTAATGGACTCCAAAACATTGTATATTTGAACGATACATATTATGGATATGCATCCTTTTATGGTTTATGGTTATTGTGTTGTGTTAAATGCATGTGATAAATGAAAATCTAGAATAGTGTTTGCAATGCTATCCACATAGTGATTCTGGGCTCTAGGTACATTAATAAATGTAATTATTTCAAATTCAAAAATTAAGAGCTTCACTCGTAAATATCTTCTAAAAAGGACATGATTATCCACACAATAAACACCATTCAATTGCATGACAAGAAGCAAAGAATCTAAACGAACATGAAGGTGAAGGATGCGATGGTTAAGGCAATTGGCTAAAAAACATATCACTACATAATATTCGGTCTGGTTATTGGTGGCAGCACCAATGCATATGCTGTTAGAGAGAACAAGAAAATGCAAGGGGGTGAAAGTGGCCCACGCTTCCGAGGCTAGATTCCACGAGTAGTGACTTGCACCATCGACATAACCGATATACGGTATGGGTGGGGGATCCATATGAAAGGTGTCATAAGACAACATATGAGAGGATGATGAACAATGTTGGAAACCTAAATGCAAGGCAAAAATCAAAAAAGCATTGCTAGGGGGAATGCTATGAGTAGAATTTCTACCCCCAACACATTGAATAGTGGATGGTGTGGGGGAACTGCCTTGGGGACAACTTGTGCTTAGGTCACGAAAGTCACCATAGACATGGATGGTGCCATTTATCTTATGGGCTAGATAGATAAATTTAGGGGTGGTAAATTCTTCCATAATGTCTTCATCACAATAGAAGATGGGGTGACTAGTGGAAGGATGACCACATGATGTGGTGAAGCTACCTGACTCATCGTCATGAGAAGTGAGGGTCATATGCGCATCATCACGGGGGTGAGAGAAGAAAAAGTAGATGATGAATCCACCGATGTTGAGCCCAAGGTGATTGCTGAAGGGAGGTCAGGAAAAAAATAAGGGGATGCCCCAGAGGGGTCTTCCACCATGGATAACATAGATGATGACAGGTAGAGGATAGCGGTCGAAGGCTCTGTCATCTCGACATCAGGAGGGGGATTTCAATGGGAGTGGATGTTTCCTCTGGTTATGTCGAAGCAAAAATCACAAGTAAGGGAGAGGTGGACTTGTTGCATTAGGCCTCGAATTGGCAAACCGCTTCCAAGTAGGTGCGGTAATCTACGAGGCAGGGACAAAGGTAAGTATAGTGGCCATGGAGATCACACAAGGCATAGGGGTGATTTGTGTGCATAGTCTTCAGTTTCTTTGTTGTGAAACCAGCTCCAAAAATAGAAGAAAAGAGATATCAATGCATTAGAAATAAGCCACTTCGAGGGGGAAACCTCCAATACATTACATGAATGAAAAATTCTTGGATTATTCAAATTACAAAACCTCCTTTCTATATATAGGAGTCCATGGGGCCACAATGTAATCCTAGCTAACCTAACAATAATAATTTAAGGGCAAAATAGTAACAATATGGGGGTTACATGGGTACAATAATAACAATAAGGGGGTTACACTAACAACAATAAGGGACTATACTAGTCATATAGGGACCTAACATGCCCCTGTCCTTCAAAAAAGTGTTTTCCTCAATGCTTGAGTAGCTCTGGGTGCTTCTCTATAAAATTCTCATCCTCCCATGTAGAATCTTCAGTGGGTATGTTCTTCCACTTGATGAGATACTTTGAAATTGATCGATTTTGTAGGTGTCGAGTTCTTGTTTCTGTGACCGCTTTAGGTTCCAATATTATTTTTCCTTCCTCATAAAGTTCTGGAAATATTGCTTGAACTGGAATATTTTCACCTATAACCTTATTTAAGCATGAAACATGGAAAACTGGATGCACTCGTGAAGAAGTAGGAAGCTCCAATTTGTATGCCATAGTACCAATTTTTTGCAACACCTTGTAAGGACCATAGTACTTTGGTGATAATTTATTATCCTTCTTAGCTTGCTTAAGGGACTTTTTTTGTATGGTTATAGCCGTAAAAATACCCAGTCTCCTACATCAAAACTTCTCTCGTTGCGATGTTGATCTGCCTGTTGTTTCATTTGATTTTGTGCCAAATTTAGGTTATCCTTTAAGAGTTGGAGAACTTATTGTTGATGCTCAATGTGATCTTCCACTACTTTAACCTTCAAATTTTCTCTTAAAGATGATGTGATGGATGGTGGATGATATCCATAAAGTTCCATAAATGGGTCTTTTTTGCTGCAGTATGGAAGGAATTGTTATACCACCATTCAGCGAGAGGTAACCACTTGACCCATTGTGTTTGTTTATGAGATAGGAAACAACGAAGATATCCTTCCAAACATTTATTTACTATCTCAGTTTGACCATCGGATTGAGGATGATAAGATGAGCTATGAGCTAATTGAGTACCCAAACAAGACAATAACTTCGTCCAAAAATTTCCAGTAAAAATTGGATCTCTGTTCGCTCACAATAACCCTTGGGTTTCCATGTAGCTATTGAGTTGTGTCCATAAATGTAGTAGCAATTGTACTTGCTTTAAATGGATGAGATAATGCACAAAAGTGTGAATACTTGGTAAGTCTATCAACTACCACCATGATGACATTCTTTCCTTTAGACTTAGGTAAACCTGTGATAAAATCCATTGAAATCTCCTCCCAATGTTGACTTGGAATGGATAAAGGTTGTAGAAGACCTGGGGTCTTAATTGTCTCAACTTTATTTTGCTGGCAAACCAAACATTCGGCCACAAAATTTTGAATATCAAATTTAAGTCCATCCCAAAAAAAATATTTCTTCACCCCGTGGTAAGTTTTTAAAAATCCTGAGTGTCCTCCTAGAGGAGAAGCGTGAAATTCAAAAATAATATTTTTTTTTAGTTGGGAATTATTACAAAGATATAAGCAATCTTTGTACCATAAGGAATCATTTTTCCAACTAAATGTATCAGATGTACTAGGATCTTGCTACAACTTTTGAATGAGTGTCCACACTTCTTCATCCTTCTTCCATTCATCTCTTGCTTCGGTTATCCAATCTGGTTGAATAATAGAAATGGGACAAAGCAATGCTTCCACCTCTTCATTCTTTCTTGAGAGTGCATCTACAACAACATTTAGCTTCCTTTTTTTGTAGATTATTTCAAAGTCATAACCCAACATATTTGTGACCCATTTTTGCTTCTCTTCTGAATATAGTTTTTGTTCCAAAAATCGTTTAAGACTATCATGATCAGTTTTTACCTTGAAGTGTCTTCCCATTAGGCAAGTTCACCATTTCTTTAGTGCATGCAGTGTTGCTAACATTTCCTTCTCATAAATAGGTTTCTATAAATACTTTCCTTTGATTGGATGAATTTCAAAAGTAATGGGTCTTCCTTCTTGCATTAAAATAGCACCAATTCCATTTCCTGAGGCATCACATTCCACAATAAAGGTTTTTGTGAAGTCTTATGTAGCTAAGACTAGTGCTAGGAACATTGCCTCTTTAAGATGTTCAAAGGCCTTAGTTGCTTTAGGAGTCCATGAAATTGCATCTTTCTTCAATAATGTTGTTAGAGGTGCTGCTATTATCCCATAATTCTTAACAAACTTGTGATAATACCTTGTTAACCCGAGAAATCCTCGCAACTTCTTTATGGTTATGGGGACTTTCCATTCCTTAATGGCTTTAATTTTGTTAGGGTCTACCTTAACACCCTCGTGAGATACAATATGACCCAGATATTCCACCTCTTGTACTCAAAAGAAACATTTGGATGTTTTTGCATATAATTGTTTCTCCTGCAATAGTTTGAGCACCCTGTCAACATGTTGAACATGATCCTTCCAAGACCTATTGTAGATTAGTATATCATCAAAAAAATACTAGCACAAATTTTCTAAGGAAGGGTTTGAAAATGGAATTCATCAACCCTTGAAATGTAGAAGGTGCATTGGTAAGGCCAAGAGGCATGACCAAAAATTCATAATGACCCTCATGAGTTCGAAATGTTGTTTTTGGAATATCTTCAGTCTTCATTCTAATTTGATGATATCCTGAACGAAGATCCGACTTGGTAAAATAAATTTCTCCATGTAATTCATCCAATAATTCATCAATCACAGGAATGGGAAATTTATCTTTAATGGTGAGCTTATTGAGCTCCCTATAATCCATACACATTCGCCATGATCCATCCTTCTTGTGTACCAATACTACAGGAGCAGAGAAAGAACTTTGACTAGGTTGAATTATACATGCCTCTAACATTTCTGCAATCATACGTTCAATTTCGCTCTTTTGGACATAAGGATATCTATAAGGCCTGATGTTTGGAGGAACACTTCCTAGAATCAAATGAATAACATGATCATGATCACAAATAGGTGGGAGTCCTTTTGGAGTTTCAAAAACCTTGGAATGATTGTCCAAGACTTTTTGGAGATCTGCAAAAATAGATGATTTTGATGTTGGAACTTCTAGTGAGCATAATTGTGCAATTACACCTCATTTTTCTTTCTTTAGAAGTTTTTTCATGACATTAGAGCTTATTATCTTTCCCAACTTCCCTACAATACCCTGTAATTTGACTTCCTTTCCTTCTGAAAAAAATTTCAAGAAAAGTTCTTGAAAATTAAAAGCTACCGTCCCCAAAGATTGTAACCATTGTACTCCTAGTACAACATCAGCACCTCCCATAGGAATGGAAAGCATTGGAATATTCAATACATATTTCCCCATGGTTAGCTTGATATTATGGAATTTTCCAGAGAAATTTATAGTTCCTCCATTTGCAACCATCACTTGACATTCTGGTGCTGGGTATAGGAAACAATTCAATTCCTTGGCTACCTTACAATGAATAAAATTATGGGTGCTACCTGAATCAATCAACACTATTACCTTTTTCTTCTTAATATGTCCTTCTATCTTGAGAGTTTGAGGAGTGGTAATTCCTGCCAGTGCATTACACGATATGGTCGGATTCATTTCTTCCTCTTCTAGGGCTAGTTCCTGGTGTATATCCTCTTCTTGTTCATTTTCTTCTTCCTCTTCACACTCTATGTAAAATAATTTCTTCTCAGCACACTTATGACCTTTAGTGTATTTGCTATCACAACTGTAGCAAAGCCCTTTTGCTCTTTTTTCTTCCAATTGTTGTGGTGTCAACCTTGTAGGTTGTGGAAATCTAGGAGTAGCAACACTTCCCTCTTTATAGAAGTGAGTGGTAGGATTCCTTGTCGCCATAATTTTACATTCAATTTTTCTTGCCAACTTGAATGCCTTCTCCAATGAATCAGGTTCCAAAACGTGAACTTCATGTTGGATGTTATCCTTTAAAGTACCTATGAAGAGATCAATCATGTGTTCCTCTGGAATATTAGTTACCATTATATTCAATTTTTGGAAGTCCTCAATGTGCTCCCCCACTAAACCCTTTTGTTTGAGATTTATCAATTGGCTAAAGAATGTGTTGCTCTTTTTATCCTCATAATGTGCTATCATTTCCTCCATAAAAATTGACCAAGTTACAATTTTTTTATGGGAGAAAAGACATCGATACCATACAAATGTATTTTGTTCTAAATGTAAATTTGCAATGCGTACCTTTTGTTTGTTTTTCACATTATTGAGATCAAAATATTGCTCCATCTGTAGTATCCATGTTACAGGATCCTTTCCATCAAACTTCCTCATATCCATTTTTGGAATATGGTGGTTCTTCCCACCAAAATTAGAGTTTATGAAATCATGATTAACATTTATTTTGTTCTCATCGTGAGTTTCCTCCACTATCTTTTCACCATTAGGAAACATTTCTTGTATCAACTTTGTCAAACCTTCCATGTTTGCTTTTAGATCATTCTTCATGTTTTCCATTTTTTCATCGATCTTAGCTTCCATATCATCCATATTAGATTCCATGCCAGCTTCCACGCCATCTATATTAGCTTCCATGCCATTCTTCAAACCATCCATCTTAGGTTCCACGCCTTTCTTCAAAACTTCCATGTCATTTTTTGTTGCTCTTTGCGAGAGCGAAATTTGTTGCACTTGCTCTTGTAATTTTGATATGTCATGTTTCCATTCTTCGTCTTCATGAGCCATAGTAGAACCTTATGAAGGCTTAATGGGTGTTGAATTCTTTTTAGGGGCCATTTTAGAATCCAATACTGATATCTATTCTACAATATTCCCTTGGAATCAATTCAACTTGATTCTTCAAACAAGACTTATGCAATTCGGGAAAAAAAATACACACCTTTTACTTGCTTTTGAGGAGCTCTATATTGAAATTGACTTATCTCTATACTTTTAGATCTTTAATATCTGAAATTCAACCCTGTATTATTCCACTGAAGCTTCTTTCAAATTCCATAGGTGTGACTTGATTTGGATTCTTCAAGGGAAAGTTATGTCCAATCTCCCACAATGACCTAATTATGGACTGGTTCAGTAGAGCGAATTTGTACGACTTTCCACGTGTCAATTTTTGCCCCTTTGGCTCTGAAATTTAGAGACAGGAAACTACATTCTGTGTACTTCCATCACTTTTTACATAGTTCCAATCCGATGGTCAGAGAAAGAGTTATGAATATTTTCCCATGATCACCTCTTTGATATGAAATTCAGGGTCCTGAAAACGACCTAACTTCCACAGATCATATCTCCAAAAATATTGCGAACCAAGCTCTAAAATTTTTCAATGATGTTCCTCAGGATTTTGGCTTTGTGCTATGAAAATTTCAGCTTCTAAACCTCTGTAGAAAAAAAATTATAATGAACATTCTGCGATGACATTTTTTAGTGAAATTTAGGAGCCTGCAAAAATCCCTAACTTCCACAAATCATATATCCGAAAATATTGCGAACCAAGCTCTGAAATTTTGCGACATTGTTCCTTGGGATTTCTGCTTTGCACTCTAAAAATTTCAGCTTTTGAACCTTTGTAGAAAAAAAATTATAGCAAAAATTCCACGATGACTTGTTTGGAGCAGCAAAACCATAGAATCCAAAGCTCTGATACCAAATGTTGTGAAACCAGCTCCAAAAATAGAAGAAAATAGATATCAATGCCTTAGAAATAAGCCACTTCAAGTAGGAAACCTCCAATACATTACATGAATGAACAATTCTTGGATTATTCAAATTACAAAACCTCCTTTCTATATATATGAGTCCATGGGACCACAATGTAATCCTAGCCAACCTAACAATAATAATTTAAGGGCACAATAATAACAATATGGGGGTTACATGGGTACAATAATAACAATAATGGGGTTACAATAACAACAATAAGGGACTATACTAGTAATATAGGGACCTAACATTCTTGGCTAAAGTCAGTAAAGTAACATGGACTTCTGGGATATCAGACTCAAGAAACACGAGGTTGACCATGGGTTTGATACGAGGCAATTCAGGACAATGATGGGTGGCATGACTGTCAGAATCACACAAAGCGCACAGTGGTGTATGCTTTGGAGGCTTAGAAGGAGTAGGAGTTGTCTGGGAAGATTTATCCTTAGGTGACTTTTTGCGGGCTTTGCCCCCCTCACCTAAGGTTTTCACAATACGAGTGGGTTCCTGTTGAGGTGGTTGAGGCACAAAAGAAAAGGGAGGGGTCTTGGCAACTAATTGGACCAAGGTCAAATTAGTGTAATATTTGAGCTGACCAGGTGAGGTATTGGCTGGGGGATCAATGGACCAGACTCGGATCCCTAAGGTCATGTTGGGAAGGGTCAAGGTAGCCATAACAGGCACCAAAAATACTCCAGAATGGGGAGCAAGAATGTAACATTCCCAAATTTTCACGTCATATTTCAAATATTAAAGTTCCTAATTTTATTAATAAATTAGGAAAATAAAAGGGTGGAGGGACCCACAAACCCCAAATATGAATAAAATCCACTTTTAATGTGTGAATGTGGATATTTTAGATCTAGATCTAGAACATGGAGTAGTGGATCAGCACCATTAATGGAGATCATGTCTCATTTATGATATAGGTTATGGAGGATTAATCCATCAAATAATATCATAAATATTAAATATAAAATCATGAGGATATTTAATAAGGTCAATTGAGATCATAATGCATTCAAAGAATATCATAAAGAATTTATGATAAGATAGTGGAGGAAGTGATGCATTTAACGCATGCATGATGGAGAGGGTGATCACCCCATGTGACATGATGGAGGGCATGGATCAACAGCATAGTCAACCTTGGAGACTTTTTATACATGCACAACGTATTATTGGAGTGGGCCTAGGCTATGGAAGGCTCTTTCATATAATGAAGGTGAAGGCAGAAAGGAAGGCATGATTTGGATTATCCATTTCTTGATATGTTTAAATCTAGATTTGTCTTAGGACATTTATGTGCAAGCTTGGGTTGTTTAGCAGAGATTGCAAGGTGTTCCCAAGTGGGAATCCCACCTCTTTCTTTGAGTAGATCTGGAAAGAGGATTTTTCTTCATTCCATATTAGGCATTGGTGCCATCTTCAGGAGGTTGTTTCTAGTATTTAGCTAGAAAACTAGTGGAGGATTTATCCTACCACCTTGTTCTTCAGATCCAGCCTTTCAGGAATAGTAGATCTACATCCGACATTCAGGCCATTGGGTTTCACCTCCATTCTATAGTAGTCCCTTCAAGGATTGCGCAGTTCAGTCCTATAGGTCTATTGGAGGGAGGAAGTTTCCAGTATTTCAGCTGAAAATCCTGTGAGGGATAACCTCCTCACATTGGATCTATTGTTTTCATCATCCTGGAGCTGATTTGACATATCTAACAGTAGTCTATTGAGCCTCCCTCTCTGACATCGTAGTTTTATGAATCTATTTCTCTTACTGCATCTATTTTCATTGGAGGAGATTGGAGGAGCTAGATCTTGAGCTTTTAGCCCAAGGATCTAGTGAAGGGATTAGCCATTCTTGCTTAGATATGATTGTACATCATTGCAGCCATCATATCATCATATCTAGCTTCAGATCTACATTCCCAATAGCATATATGTGAAGCCCTAAGAGGGTTTTTTTCTTATACTTACAGATCTAAGAAATCCCTCCTGGGCTATCTTGGGAATCCATCATAGAGCCCAAATCTATAATTTTAGCATCATCGGAGCTCTCGTTATGCCTAGATCTGACTTTCTATCTTACAAGCAGTTGCAGTCCCTACTACTACAGCAGGGAAAACACAGTTTACCTTCTAGCAGAGCAACATTTATGTAGTCCCCCTTGGGATAACATTGTAGGGTCATTCTAGCTCACTTTTGTGGCTTGAGTGTCTCAAATCTTGAGCACTGTTGTACTTGCTTTTTGCACCTCCAAAATAATAAAATGACTCAGCTATTTCTGTGTATTCTGATGTGTATATAGATTTATTTTTTACTTTTTTTTAGTTCTCATATTTTTTTTTAGTATTACTGCATTATCCCTTTTGAGATATTACAATGGTATCAGAGCATGATCTTTGGCTCAACTTGTGGACACTTCATCTTTTACATCAAAGGAAGAAGCAGATATATGAGATCTATCATGGAGGATGATAATTCTACCACTCCTTTCTTTAGATCCATGCAAGATGTCCCCAAAGAGGTCAGTCCAATGAATAAGGAAGGACAGAAAGAAGATCCAAGAAGAAGAATTGATGAGGAAGGATCAAGAACTTCCTATCAACAAACAAGAAAACTGGAGAATCCTAGATCTCTTCATAGATCCACTATGCCAACTTTCTTTGGAGAAGGTGAGAGGTGTAGAAATGAATAAAGTAATGGACCTGAGACTCATGAGATTCTTATTCTATATCTTGAAGACTAAAAAGCACAGTCTAGAGCATTCAAGGAGAAGCTAACTCTCCAACAATTCTTCAAAATCAAAGAAGAAAGAGGATCCTATAGCAGCAACAAAAGAAAAAGGCATAACAGATTCTATTTTCCTACATTTGATGGATCTTCCTAAAGAATTTTTAAGGCTTGGAGGAGGGAGTTAGATGCATTTTTTAGGCTACATCCTGTAGCTGAAGGAGAGGCTATTCAAATTGCAGCACTTCATCTTTTTGGTGAAGAAAATGATTGGTGGTTTGGTCACATGGAGCTTGCAAAGGTGACTAAGTATTCAGATTTATTTCACAAGTTGAGAAAGGAATTTGATGTGAAGAAACCAGAGATGTGTCACAAAGTGACATTTCCTAAGGAGGAGGATATAAATCTTGTCACTCGGGACAAGAAGTCACTACATTCACCACTAGCTGCAGAAGTACTTGCATCTGGAGAAGGGACACTTGCAACTTTGCAAGATGTTCTTTAACTCTTGACACATAGAGTCCCATGTATGATTCAAGAGATGCATGAGGAAGAGGAGGGAGATTCCAGCACTGGTACACTTGGAGAAGAGAAGCCATATTTCTTACCAGCAGTTGGAGATACAATTGTCCCGGTTGGAGGAACTCTTGTGTTCTATCAAGAGGTTCCCACATATCAGTTGATCCAAGGTGTCCATACACATTCATCACATATTGTTTCAGTAAATATTATTGAGACTTTTGGGGACATTCTTTCAAAGCCAATGCATAACCAAGTGTTAGAACATAATTTTGATTTGGAGCAGCAACATATCACAGCATAGAGGACCCTTGATCTAATCAAGGAGGAAGTTAAAAACTATCCCAGTTCATCACTGATGAGCTACATTCATCCCTTTGAGTTGAAATGTAGAGTTTCAGAAAATGGGAGGAGAATAATCTTGTGTACAATAACTGGTTATAAGATTAGTATTGTGCCTTTCTTTGAGATAGCACATATATTATCATGCAGATCTACAGTGCTATCACTTAGCAGCTATGAAGATGAAGAGGACCCATAATTCTTGGAGCATTATGAAGTTAGCTTCAATCGTGAAGCAATGTAGATGAAGATGACAAAGAGTAGACATCTGGAGATGAGAAAATTTTTCTCCTTTCCAGATGACACTTTCTCAATGAGCATTTCTCTGTGCAAAGAGAAACTGCTACTTGTAGTAAACCCAAAACTTATTTGGTTTTGAAGGGCCTTGGTTTTGAAGGGGTTGCATGACCACCTGCAGATTTATGACATGGGCCAGCAAGCTTGGTTACATTGGTTTCCCTTGGGAGATTTCTATCACTTCCCAAAGTCTCCTTTTTCTTTGATCCATGCCCTGAAAAACACTTATGAAATGAAGAAGGAGGCATGACTGCGCTGGTTGCTCTTGGGTGAGTATGGTTACCACCCAATAGCTCATATTTTTCTGATTCATGCCTTGTGTATCAATGATAGAATGCAGAAAGAGAAAGCATATTCATTTTCATTTCCCTTGAGTGAGTTTGACCACCACATGACATTTCCTATGTCTATGTGTTTTGTATTGGGTAAAACTTGGCATGATACTCTCATTATGTTTATTAATGGTGTTGGTTTGTATTGGGATGATGTGACATTCCAAATGTCAATCAATATGTTTTTGCTCCATGATGCACATGAGGAGGAGAGGAAGAAGCATGATCTCTTGTTGCTTTGGTTGCTTTTAGGGGAGTTTGGCTTGTCCATCTTACATGGAGGAGATGGAGGATGTTAGAAAAGTGAATTACTACGGTGGTTGCTATTAGGAGAATATGGTTTGACATATTTATCTACCCATACAACTCCTTTCCTTATTATTTTGCATAATTTTGGAGCGATGCTTAGATCCAACAAAGCCAACAGGGCTAAGGAAGAAAGCATATTAATGCTTAATCAAATTTATGAAGCAAGGGATGGAGATATGTATTGTGAGTTGGAACTTTTCCTTTATGGAGGAGGCCACATTATTTTATGTATCTCTTGTGTTAATGATGGTGTTGAACATTATATAGTTGTCACTTGGCACTTCACGGTTGAAGGAGGACATCTAACCACATAGTTAGAGGTCATTATATGTAATTTCGAAAGACAACTTTGGAACCAAACATAAATAACACATTGCAGCAAATGGAGGAAGCCTTCCTTATGTGGATGCCATTTGGGAGGGAATAGATGGCTTTGCATCTACTTTTGGAGTTTCTTGAGGACAAGAAACATTTTATCGGGGGGACTATAATATTCCCAAATTTTCACATCATATTTGGATTATTAGAGTTCCTAGTTTTCTTAATAAATTAAGAAAATAAAAGGGTGGAGGGACCCACAACCCCAAATATGAATAAAATCCACTTTTAATGTGTGAATGTGGATATTTTAGATCTAGATCTAGAACATGGAATAGTGGATCAGCTCCATTAATTGAGATTATGTTTCATTTATGAGATAGATTATGGAGGATGAATCAATCAAATAATATCATAAATCTTAAATATAAAATCATGAGGATCTTTGATAAGGTCAACTAAGATCATAATACATTAAAAGAAGATCATAAAGCATTTATGATAAGATAGTGGAGGAAGTGATGAATTTAATGCATGCATGATAGAGAGGGTGATCAACCCATGGACATGATGGAGGACATGGATCAACAACGCAGTAAACCTTGGAGACTTTGTCTACATGCACAATGCAATATTGGAGTGGGCCTAGGCTATGGAAGGCTCTTGAATATAATGAAGGTGAAGACACAATGGAAGGCATGATTTGGATTATGCATTTCTTGATCTGTTTAGATCTAGATTTGTGTGAGGAAATTTTTGTGCAAGCTTGGGTTGTTTAGCAGAGCTTGTAGGGTGTTCCCAAGAGGGAATACCACCTCTTTATTTGAGTAGCTCTAGAAATAGGATTTTTCTTCATTCCATATCAGGCATTGGTGCCATATTCACGAGGTTGTTTCTAGTATTCAACTAGAAAACCAGTGAAGGATTTATCCTACCACCTTGTTCTTCAGATCCAACCTTTCAGGAGCAGCAGATCTACATCTGACATTCAGGCCATTGGGTTTCACCTCCATTCTATAGTATTCCCTTCAAGGATTGTGCAGTTCAGTCCTACAAGTCTATTGGAGGGAGGAAGTTTCCAATATTTCAGCTAGAAATCCTGTGAGGGATAACCTCCTTACGTTGGATCCATTTTTTTCATCATCCTGGAGCTAATTTGACATATATAGTAGTAGGCTATTGATCCTCCCTATCTGAGAGCACAGTTTTTTGAAGTTTTTGTTCTTACTACAGCTATTTTCAGTGGAGGAGATTGGAGGAGCTAGATCTTGAGCTTTTAGGCCAAGGATCTAGTGAAGGGATCATCCCTTATTGCTTAGATATGATTGTACATCATTGCTGCCATCATATCATCAGATCTAGCTTCATATCTACATTCCTAGTAGCATGTATGTGAAGCCCTAAGAGGGTTTGTTTTCTTAGACTTACAAATCTGAGAAATACCTCCTGGGTTATCTTGGGAATCCATCATAGAGCCCAGATCTACAATTTTAGCATCATCGAAGCTCCCATTCTGCATAGATATGACTTTATATCTTACAGGTAGTTGCATTCCCTACTAATGCAGTAGGGATAGTGCAGTTTACCTTTCAGCAGAGTAGCAGTTATGCAGTCCCTCTTTGGATATCATTGTAGGTTCATTCTAGGTCACTTTTGTGGTTTGATTGTCTCAAATCTTGAGCATTGTTGTACTTGCTTTTTGTACCTCCAAAATAATAAAATGACTCAACTATTTCTATGTATTATAATGTGTATATAGATTTATTGTTTACTTTTATATACTTCTCATATTGTGTTTTAGTATTACTGCATTCTCCCTTTTGGGATATTACAAAGAAATGGTATCTGACCGGAGGGGTGATGGCCAGGTGGAACAACTCCCAGATGGTTAAGGCTAGGGGGAACCATTCTAGGAGGAAAGATAGGATCATGGACACCAGCTAAAGATTAAGGGCCTTGGGGAGGAGGTCTTGAAGGCTGAGTTGAAGTACTTGGAGAAGGTTGCAAAGGGAGAGGTTGTTGACTAGTCGAACCAAACCGTTTGAGGTCAGACCGAGATGATTGCATCATGCAAACATTCAACGAGCTAGGGTCAGAGATAAGAGGGGGAAAACCATGGAATGAACCAAGAAAAGAGTAATATTTATATATTCCGGATGAGACACTGTTCGGAGGTTCAACTATTTTTTTACTGGCCACCGAAGAAATAATGGACTCTAGAGAGGTCTGAGACTTTGGTTCATTATATGTCAGCTGATGTATAGTGCCGATATTTAAGTTCTGAGGAAATCACATCTTATGGTGAACCACAGATGAGACAACATACATCACATAAGTGTATCTATCACCCAATATAATGTTGTAGTCTAAGGGGATATCGATGACTTCAATGTCAACACAAATAGTCTTGCCCGTAAGAGTAATAGGACAGTTGTGGAACATGCTAAGGGGCTCAGAAGAGTGGCCATCCCATGCACAAAGGGTGATAGTGGAAGCAGATAACTTGGGCGATCCGATATTTTTCCAAACATAAGTGGACATCACATAGGTGGATGCTCCCTCGTCAATGATAAATCGAGAGACGTTGGCATTCCAAATCTTGACAGGTATTTGGAAGGAAACGGATGCAGGAAGGAATGGATGATCTGACTTGTCTACATTAAAGACAATCAAATGATCATATAAAGGATCCAGAGCACCCATAGCATTTAGTATATATTTTCGTTGTGAAGGGCACAAATAGAGGACTTCTAGCGTTGACATGGCAGTAGGGGATTGCGCCATGTCATATACTATACTATAAGTGCGGGCAGATTTACCAGAAGCATTGTTTTGGTGTAGCATTCCTTTGGGGATCTTGGTATGTACCTAAAATTAGGCTGAGAGATCTCTAAAGGACCATTGGGTGTCAAAATTGGCACTGTGGGACCTGAATACGGGGAATCAGTTGCGGACATAGTGGGAGGCTTGGGGTATTATCCCGACCGAGTCTGGAGATTTAGATCAACACTATTGTCCTCTTCAGAGTTCATCATGAGGATCTAGTAATCATAGGTACCATATGGAGGAGGTTGAGCAGCCGCCTGACCTTCAGGGGGTTGGGCAGCCACATATCCTTGCCAGGGGAAAGGATTGGTAAACACAACCAGTTGGATAGGCATAGCATTAGGAGGAACCGAAGAAGAGGCTTGGTATCCTTGAGATGTTGCTTGAGCTTCCAACATTTGAAACATTTGAGGTAAAAGGGGACAATCATGGGTATAGTAAGCATGGACACCGCAACAAGAACAAGGTTGATTCGTGAAAAGAGGCCTGTCCTTCTTGGGTTGAGCACCCTATTGCAGGGTTGCAGTGTTAGATGTATTCTCTTGGGGATTATTTCTTGGATTACATAGAGCGGGTTGTTTATGGTTTCCTTTACTCTTATTTTTGGAAGTGGTAGGATTAGTTGCACTTTTTTGCACATACACTTGACCCTAAGGGGGGGATGGTTTCTGCTACGGAGCTTGAGAAAGCATGGGAGGCGGAGGTGCTTGTGTTGGAGGAGCTGGAGCATCAGGGCTATGGATAAGAACAGTAAGGAGTTTGAGCAACATTAGGGTAAAAAAGTTGGGAAAAAGCAGGCCCTGGCATCAGAGGATGTGGTTGGGAAAAAGCGTGAGGCATGTCGTGTCCTAGATACATGCTACAGAGAGGGGGAAAAGTGCTAGAGGATCTAGCTCGTCTATGAGGGAAACCATAACCCATAGGAGGATGTGTGTATGGATGTGAAAGGGATCTAAACATACCATTGGTGGCATGGGATGCCCTCGGTGTTTTGGCACCACAAATTCTAGGGAGATCAGGTAAGACGGTATAAACATAACTAGATTGTGCTTAGATCAAGTCATATTTCAATGCAATTTCGAGGGATTCTTCCTTAGTATGAGGAAAGTGAGATGCGAAATATTTACCAATAGAGGGAAAAAGGGATCCGAGAAACTATTCCATGTAGACACGGTCTTTGAAAATGGGGGCTCAACATATGCTTTTCCTTCTGTGCCATTGGACATGATTAGATAGGCGGGTGGCAGAAGTCTGACAGAGAGCGATCAAAATTTTGGTACCGATGTCATAGTGGAGGGGAAGATGGAAGTAGGACAGAAATGCCTTTCCAAGAGTCGCAAAAGTAGTATGAGAGGAAGAGTCTTGGTCGACATACCACTTGGAAGCTTCTCCAGTAAACGTACACTAGAATAACTAAATATGGACAGAGTCATCAATGATAGAGTTGGACGAACACCATATGTGGAAAGAATGAACATGGTTTGGTAGGTTCCTCTCCAGCATTTCCTTCAAACTTAGGGATGTTTGAAGGAAGCTTGGTTTGCATAGCAAGCCAACCTGGGTCATGGTCTATAGGTTCATTAATCAACTGGTTGAAATCGAGAAGGCTCAAGCTTGACATATAAGGAAGCAAGGGAGTAGTTGAAATCATTCTTGTTGCAGCTCCACTAGTAGCAGTTGTAGCATTAGATCTTGGGCCACAACCAGAGTTAGGTCCTACATCAGACATGATGAAGGTGAAAATTGGAGGAGAACCGAGGGTAGAAACAGAAGGGGAACCCAATGAACCAGAATCAGATTTGGAATGGGGACTTGGCGGAGGACTAACTTGAACCCTACATGGTGGGGTAAGTCTTCCTAATGGAAACTGAGCATGAAGGCCTTGGAGTGTCTGGGATAAATGCCTTGGGGAACAATTATGGAAAAGAGACATGGAACCCAATAAGGAAGAGAGGTAAACAAGGGCAGGGATGTGAAAATGAATTGATTACAATGTTTAAGTCCTGGTCTGGAGGTTTAAACTAGGTGCTCTTCGCATTAGGTGTGCGTGTGTGTGATAAGTGTGTTAATTTTAATTAATCCAAGACTTATGTAGAGAAAAATAAAAATATTTTTTATAACTGTAAATAAAACTGCAATCGATAGTAAAATAAACAGCTAAAGATGCATAATTTTAAACCCAAAAAGGAGGGCTTCCCAACAACTAGTCTAAGGGTGGGCGGAATCTACTCAAAACACACAATATGGCCAATAGATCTAAGGTAAAAAGGGACAGGGATCTAAAGGTCATATCTACTGAAAAGAGGTGCAGAAAACAGCAGGAAACCAGAGGGAAAAATGTTGAAAAATAAGTGGCAAAAGGCTACAACCTAAAGGGAAATGTAGGGGACCCTAAAGGGAGGACCAAACAAAACTGAAAAGAGGTTCTTTGGATGGAAAAATAACCGATCTGAAATGGATCTGAAAAGGCAGGTTCAGATCTAAAAAAATGGCTGAAAAACACTTAAATCTCAAAATACCTACTTTAGCTAAACTCCTAAAAAGGTGGAAGCATATCGAATCCCTAAGGGGCTTGGTTCCTACTTTGACGAGTAAAACTAAGTAAGTACAAGTCTAAGATGGGTAAAGATGGAGGTCAGAAAACCCTAAACAGTGCCTTCGGAAAACCCTAAAAATTTCAGAAAAAATCCTGCAAAAAATTACAGGTCACGGGTTGTGACCTGGTTTCTTTTGAGGTCACAGTTTTTGGGCAATTATATGCTACCTGAGAGTTAAGGTTGCAGGTTTTGGGCCAAAAAGTGTGACCTACACTTGTGGCTATCTTAGGGGCAGATTTCAAAAAAAAGTGTCATCTTTGTCACAACTAATACCTGTTACCTCCGCAAAACGCCCAAAAAAACATGGAAGTTAGAATTTTTAAACTTTTAGGGGTAAAAGGCTTAAAAACAACATCAAGGAATGAAAAATAATAAGTTGAAGAAAAATCCTAGGGGCTTAAGAAGCTGGTCATGCAGGGATCTGAAAAATGACAGAGGTTGTAATAAAAAACCCTTGTGGAGTTGCCAGTTGTTATGCATAAAAAACAACCCTAACATCAAATGTGGCTTTCAATTTCCTTAGATCTACTGTTGGCTCGAGGGTTCCTGACCCAGAGAGAGAGAGAAGGTTAATAAAAGGGAGAACGTTCAGATCTATCAGTCCTACACTGAATAAGCCCCTAACCTAGGATCCATAACAATAGATCTAACAGAATAGTTCATGCACAGAAGATAACAATTAACCAAGAAATTACGTAAACCAGATCTATGCATTCAGAACATCGCATCCACGTGCGTATCATTAAAAATCATAACCACAAATATATATTTAAGCAATAGATGCACACAGAGTCCACAAAATAGTCTTCTCATGTAATTATAACCAGATTCCACTTACAGACTACTTATTGGCCCGCGCACACAGCCAGCGGGGTCTGCACACAGTAGGACTCAGGGTCTCCGTGCACACAGCCAACAGGAACCCTTACCCAGAAAATCAATGCAACAGGTTCACAGTTTTTAAATCAATTCTATATCTATTCTTTCCTACCTCTAGACTCAATTTTCTCGTCTATTTATATCATGATAGCCTGCGCTATCCTATGGTCCGCAAACCGTGGTTTGTGGACCCTTGGTTTACCCTTTTGACCCATTACAATGATTGGGGGTTTTGATCCATCCCAAAATCCCTTGCGCTAGACTAAATATTGCAAAATATGATAAAATTGGACAAAAATGAGGCTAGAAGACCTGTTCCAATAGTCCCCCAGCACAATCTTGTGACTCATCCCGATTCACAGCGCGGGTTGGGTCTTCATCCTATCTTTCAGTTGTTCCAATGCAGCAGTAAGCGGAGCCAACACGAGACGACTCTGCATGGTGGAAGTCTGCGATATCTCCTGCAATTTCTGAGATTTTGGTCCCTCCATGGCAGCAGTGACACTATCAAGAACCTGGTTCAAATGTTGTACCGCACCGTCTATGTCCTAAAAAAGCTTGAGGGAATCCTTTGACTAGGGTGTCAGACGGTCGCTGAGGACCTCACTCTTGCATTGGAGCACAACAATGTAACTGGGAAGCACATGGTTAGTTTAAAGCCATGAAAAGCACTGAGATGGAACAAGGGTGTACATCATAGCTTCCAACTGCTCAAAGTCTTGTTCCTTATGAGTCAACTCCTGATTGATCTCGTGGAGAGGATCGTGCTACACTTAGGACCAAATTTCCATAGCGTTCTCGAGCAGAGTGACACCCTGATTGATCTGCGTCATAATAGTAGTTGTGGCTTCTTTAATTAGTGCAACTCACTGGTCACATACCTCTGGGGGGGTTTCAGGATGGATTCTGGCCTACAACGATGCAATCTGAAGTTCGAATTCAACCCTGATAGTCAATACCTCAGTCCAAGACACCTTCAAGACAGTGACCAATATTTTGACCTTGGCATGTGGCTTGACGGAAGCAGGAATCACTTCTGGCATATCTTCATAGAGTCAATTGATCAGTTGTTCCAAGGCAACTTGATGTACGATAGTGGCGACATGCCAGCCTCGATCTGGGCAGCTTCAACAACTTGGGCCACAGTATTTCATTCGGCCTCTCTAAGGTGTTTTTGTGCACGGATTTCTTAGTGCTACAATTTACTAATGATGGCAGTAAATAGCTCGCGTAGTTTCTCATTGGCCAATTGAATAACATTAAGGTCGACTCGGCATCCCTGGACTTGGTTGCATAGGTCAGCAGCTTCCATTGTAAGGGCAACACCTAGGAGCTGGCAAAGTTGATTGTCCACAGTGGTTGTTATGGCTGTAATGGGGCTTGGCTAGCCCAGTTGCCTTGCTTGATCCTCGCTTGATTCTTCTTCGCTTGATCTATGCTCACTTGAAGGGTGTCCACTTTGAGTCGGAGGGCTCGCAGTTCTGTTTTCAAAACTTCCATAGTAGCATTGTGTTGTTCTTCCCAAGTAATCCATTGATCAACAACCACAGCGGTGGAAACATCAACAATGTTGTCAAGATCATCTTCCATTAGGTTAACTTCCATGTTGGTGTCGGTCTTAGTGGCTTTCCACTTCTTGCGAGGCCCTTGAGACAATTCGCGGGGTCGTTTGAGACTCTATAGGACAAACGTACCAACCTTTTCTTCATTGTTTATGTTCTGGTCCGGTGGGGAGTCTGACTCAGGCTGCATGGTAGTACTTCTGGGGGTCACCTACATTGTGACGGTAGGAATCACCAACGTTGTTGCTGAGCTAAGAGGAACGGTTGGTTTGGATATTGTATGGTGGCCAGACATACCTGTTGTGTCTAGGGCAGTGGGTGGGCTAACAACCTTCCATTCCAGCAGCCAAGTAGTGATGACCTATTCAATTTCAGCCTCTGTAGTCATATATGGAATATTATGCCAAGTGTGCTCCTTATGGGCCTGAATTTTCACATTATGCATGGATACCTGAAATGCAGCAATGTGCTTATTCTTTCCATAGACAGTTGGGGATAGGCACAATTGGGAATCAATGGCTGCAAAGATAGCACCATCATAGAGTATCCAGAATGTCTTATTTTCCTCAATCTACTGGGGGTCCTTGGAGTCCCAGAGGTTGGAAAATTGTGCCCCTTCACACATGCAAGGCTCCAGAGGGGAAAATATTGCTTCTTCCGGGGTTTCCCAGGAAACTAATACTATCAGCATGATTAGCCATGAATAGTAGAATGCTTTTCCATGCTCCTAAACCTCAAGCACATTGTTGAGGAATTCTTCCACCAGGTACTAGGACCAGTTTTAGCAGATGCCCTTTTCACACTGGCCTGCTACTTCAATTACATGAGCAGGGATAGATGCTGCCGAAATTTCTGCATCATCTTATAGGTAGGGATCTGAGTACCCATGCACATTCATGGGCATTAATTGTATCAATCAGGAAGCCCCGCTTGTTACGATGGACCTTGTACTTATCCCGGACAACTTTAGTGAGGTGATGCTCGAATTTCTTGCCCATGTCCAACGGCTTAGGTACATGCATAGGAAGGCCAGTAATGCAGTGAATGAGAGCAACATCAATTGTTATTCGGCCTCAGAGCCACAAGTAGCCATCATGAATAGGTGCTAGCAATTGGTGAATGACTAGGCTGGTGATGTTGTAGAGACCGAAGTGAGGAATGTGCAATAGGTTCAAAATTCTAGCGTCGGCTAGTCCCTTGACCCAAACCATTGGTTCCACTTTGGGCACACCATCTTCGATGACATGTTTCAAGTACAGGTGTGGAGCTAGCGAAGGAAAATAACTTGAGTTTCCCAATTCATGATCATCAAACGTGATGTGGGGGAGGTGGCCAGCCATATCCCCAAGATGAGGCACTTCTTTGGGGACCAATGGCATATGAAGACAAGAATGGACAACATCCACATTAGGAATTTGTGACACTGTTCTGTGCGGCTGAAAATAAGGTAGTAACCAGGTCAAAAGAGTCGCTTGTAGACCTTCTGCCGTGAGCGCCATGGGGTTCAGAGGGATGACCGAAGATTTCTTCTTGGGAAATTTCCTAGGGGAATGTTGAATCCAGGGGGAAGTGCGAGGTTTTTCACCTGCCCACTATGCCTGTTTTACCTTTTATTTTCCTTTTCAAGTGGCTGAGGTGGAAACGACTTCCTCTACTACAGGGGTTACTTCTTGAACTTCATCAGATCCCTCATCTTTAGACGTCATCTCAGGTGGGGGGCCAATGGGGTTGGTAGCAGGCATACTATCTTGGAAGATAAATTCAGCGGTGCTACTATTGGAGGGTGCAGGTAGGGTATTCATGAGGACAATAGTTAGCCATAGAAGACAACATATATCTGAGTAGTCAAAGGGTAACAAGCTAGACCAATATGTGACCCCCGTAGGCTGAACATTCCCCATCTTATAGCTGTCCCAGGGGAAAACCAGCTCATAGATCCTTAATTTCCCCTCATTATTATGGAAACGGTAAAAATTCCTCATAAGTCGCCATATTAATTTCCTATTACCCACTCCCTTAAAAGGAAAGTGCAGTTTCCCAAGTGCCCACCCCATTCTAACGGATAGTTTTTCTGACTGCGTACCCCACCTGTGCAGATGTTGCATCCTTTGCACATCCTCCCTGTGCATCCATCCCAGCACACCAGCCCTGTGCATGATGTTCATTACATAGCTACTCCATCCATATAGTTATTTGATGGGCATGGAGGAGTCCTGATAGGGCTTCAGTCGACTCCCGTTAACATATCCTGGCATAAGATTGTCGTGCAATGTAGCTAATCAGATGGCTCCTTCGTCGGTGATTTCCTTTACCATATAGGGACCTAATCAATGATGGTGGAACTTCCCTAGGTGTTTCAAAAACTGACTATCATATATCAGGACCAGCTCTCCTTCCGAAAGTACCTTCTGCCGAATATTTTTATCATGCCCTGCTTTCTCCCTGTAATATTCCAAATTGGAAAATGTAGCAATACAAGACATAATAATGTAAAAAACACCAAATCTGATCATGATATAAGAGGGATCAATATGTATCCATTATTTTAATAATAAATTAGCAACAATGTACAAAAATATCATGAGGGACAAGCCACTGAAGCAATAAGAACAATCCTCCAATGATCAGAACAATGAGCACATAAGTTGCTGCAACCTGTATAGAATGTTGGAAAGCAGTGACAGTGTTGTCTATATTAGTGTAGCTACCTCTGTAAACATACATAAATGTAATATGGCTGATAGAAAAAAAATAAATTCCCAGCAAATAAGATATGGGCTCTAATACATGATTTCTAGCTGACCTTGAAAAGATTGCTAAAAATGCCAAGAAATATACAATGTGACAAATAAACCTAGGGTTGAGATGTCATTGAAAAATAGATCTGAATAGAATGAGGCTATGAAATATCTGAAAAGATGATGTCCTCCTATAATAGTATTTCTAAATAGAAGGCTAATCCCTCTACTCAGAAATAGACCCTCCTGATGAGCTCAATGAGCCCTCCCAGCAACTGCCTCCAGAATTAACGCAGTTCAGAAATGTGACAGCACTATGAGGGGTGGTGGATGGATGGCCTAATTCCAAAGATGTGAAAATATGCTCAGGAGCCCTCCTTGATGATCCTCCAATGGATAGGCTACCTCTCCAATGAAAAACAAGTCCAGAAATGGCTCAATGAGATCCTCCTTTGCTACACCTTGCAACAAAACCTAGCTCTAAACAGAAATTGTGCTATAGTTGAAGGAGGTAGCTTGGAAACAATTCTGGAATGAGGAAATGCAGCTCAAGAACCTCTCCTTCCCTGAGAATGAGGTAGGGATTCCAAATCAGGAACACCCTTGTGCTACACAGCACAGTAACCCTACTAAACAACAAGAGGAAGCAAAGTCTAAAAGACCAATATCAAATGATAATCAAAACATGAATAAATTTTTTTTCCATCTCCTCCATATATAGAAATTCAACCTCATCACATTGGTTCCCATCCATACTTTCCACCAAGCTCATGCAAGTTGTCCTCCACTAAAACTGCACTGTCTCGTCATAAAGGCCACTCCTCCATGACAACGTTGTTGACTTGGTCAAAATTGACTGAATCAACATGATCCAATCCCTGTAAAGGTGCTTAATCCAATTGCTTATTCTTCATCTTTTCACATTAGGAGTGTTATTATTCCTTCCAAAGAGTTTTATGGGCCTCCCCACCCATTTATTCACCTACCTAGTGAAAAAACAAACTATAATATTCCATTTAGATGAAGGCTAAATTTTTTAATATTACAGTCCTCCCCTCCAAAATGTTGCTTGTCCTCAAGAAGCTGTAAAGGTGGAGAAAAATTCCCCCTTTCTTCCCCTTGTGTCCTCCTCATCAATAGTCCCCATCACTGCTCAAAATAATCTGCGATAAATCTGCCCTCCAATGGTGCCTCCAAAGTATGCAAAACCAAATGGCTCACATCATGAAAAGGTGGAAGGTGTAAGTGGAAACCTTCTTGCTTTCCAATGGCCTCCTCAAGGTATGAGTGATGATAAAAATTGGTAATCTCATCCCCAAGGAGATTCTCGCATTCCCATGCTATCATCCAAATGAAATGAGCCATTCTAGGTAGCTCATCAAAGAAATCCTCAACCCCCAGTTTAAGCAATGTTTTGGGGTTGCATGGAGAGATTAGATTTTTCCACCCAAGTTGTTTCTCTCTCCATTTATGGTATATATGGGGCTATTGCTGATCTTGGGCTCAAATATCATGGCCTCCAAGAATGGCTCAATTTACCCCACCAAACAAATCAACCATGAAGTGCCTCCCCCAAAAACTCAAGTTCTCCAAATGGCTCCTCCCACATGAAGAAAAGAGATGTAGTATGGAAATCATGGTTTGCCCATTGTTTCTCCTGAAACATGAAACATGTAAAATATGGATAATGATACTCCCAATGGGCACCTTCAAATTTTGTGCCACTGTCCCAACAAATCTTCCCATAAGCATAAGAACATCTCCAATATGTGGAAGCAAAAACCAATGAAAACAAGTTGCCATATGACAACCGGGAGGTGGATCATGGTTCCTCATATGGAACTAGTGTAGTGCATCCCTTGACTACATCAAAAAAATTAATAACAAGTTTCTTTCCAGCCACTTGTTTTCTGCCACAATCATCCTATAAGATATGATCATGGAAGAAAAATGTGGTGCCCAAGGTGCACACTAAGAATAATGTGGCTTCCCCCACAAACCACCAATAGAATGGCCAATATCAATGCTTCAAGTAGCCTCAAGTGCATCATCATATAATATTCAAGAAGGGATAATCCTCCTTGTTACAACATCCTACACATATAAAGTAAATAAGTACAAAACATAATGTAAAATTGTATCTTCTCCACCATGTATTCTGGACCTTGAGCTGAAATGGATCAACCGGAATTTCTCCCTCACCTCCAAAGATTAGGGAAGTGGCTATGAAATATTCTCCATCACCATCTAGGCTATGCATCTCTCCATATGCTGATATATATCTTGCTAGATTCCCTCCCAAGTGAAATCCTCCATCAAAGAATAAAATGCATCAAAGTTGACGGAAAGAAAGTCCACATGTGCTGCATGTAGTAGCTTCCTCTTGAGCTCAAAAGCTCTAGTCAAGAAGAATCTACCATAAGAATAGATGACCTCACTAACCACCTTATCATCTTCCTCTGGGTCATCTAGAATCATGCAAACACAAAGATCCTTGGAGTACTCTACCAAAATTTGAGACCTCCAATATGGATCAACCTTCCTAGGGAACAACGCTGAAGATATGCAATGTGAAGCTCCCTACATGTTGTTGTCTCATCCTTTAGCATCCCCCATGCCAAATTCATCCTCCCAATGGTACATCATTGTTAGCTCTTCTCTGCTCATCCTCTTCATCAATGTTTGAAAATGCACCATCATCAATGAGAGACCCTTGATCTTGGTATTCTCCTGAAGGAGGAACCTTCATGTCTTCACCTATAGAAGAGGGCTCTTCAAGAAGTGGGGATCTTTCCCTTGGAAAATAATTCAACAAAAATATGGAGTGGAGTTGGAAAAATATATCTCTCCAACTCATGCAAAGGTTTTGAGTTTTTGGGTTCAACAATTGATGTTTCACAATGTTTAACATCAAATCATCTCACTAATCTCTTAGTGAACCCAACATAAGTGTTTACATTTCCATGTTTAAATGAAGCATAACTACAAAACCGCAAATCATGGGCCATACCTTTGAGGTGCAGTGCTGCTACTCTGATGGCCTCCTTTTCTCAAACTTGGGGTAGCTAGAAATAGGCATCTAGCTCCCTCACCCAAGCTTTGGCTCTGCACTTTGCTAATCCATAAAATTTAGATAGAAAGATTCTACCTCTCTTGCTTCTATTATGGTTGCTAGATCTTCTATCCTCATTGAGTTAGAAAAACCCTTGGAAGTCCAAGTGCTTCTTGAATCTCCATGATTGAGACTCATGCTCCTGAAGATAGTCACTCAAGGTCTCCTACCTTGGTGCATCTTCTTCCTCCATCCTTCTTGCAGACTATGTGGGAAATAGACTGCGCTATGGATCTGCATGTGTGGCTAAATTTCCACACCCAACATGTGAATATCTAGGGCTTGATTCACTTTCAAACCCTCTTGGAGCATTTCTGAATTTCTCCCCTTTCATCTCCTTGAGATCTTCTTTGATATTTTTCATAGTTTGGAAAAGAAGATGGGAGATCCTCTCTTCATTTCTCCCAATAATGGATTCTTGCCTTTGTTTCTTCTGTAAAACTTCTCCTTCCTATGAGAATAATATTCTTCTTCAAATGGCATAATGTCTTGGATGCACAGGCTGAGCCAAGATTATGCTCTGATACCACTGCAATATTCCAAATTGGAAAATGCAGCAATACAAGACATAATAATGTAAAACACAGAAAATATGATCATGACATAATAGGGATCAATATGCAGCCATTAATTTTTTAATAAATCAGCAACAATATACAAAAATATCATGAGGGACAAGCCAGTCAAGCAATAAGAGTAATCCTCCACTGATCAGAACAATGAGCACATGAGTTGCCACAACTGTATAGAATGTCAGAAAGCAGTGACAGCGTTGTCTATATCAATGTAGCTTCTACCATAAACATACATAAATGTAATATTTTTGATAGAAACAAAAGAAATTCCTAGCAAAGAAGATATGGGCTCTAATACATGATTTCTAGCCAACCCTGAAAAGATCGATAGAAATACCAAGAAATATACAATGTGACAAATAACCTTGGGGTTGAGATGTCACTGCAAACTGGATCTGAATATAATGAGGCTATTATAGATCTAAAATGATGATTTCCTCCTCTAATAGTATTTATAAATAGAAGGTTGATCCCTCTACTCATAAATAGACCCTCCTGATGAGCTCAATGAACCCTCCCAGCAACTACCTCCAGAATTAACACAGTTCAGAAATGTGACTACACTGTGAGGGGTGGTGGATGGTTATCCTGATGCCAAATATGTGAAAATATGCTCAAGAGCCCTCCTTGTTGATCCTCCAATGGATAGGCTACCTCTCCAATGAAAAACAAGCCCAGAAATGGCTCAATGAGATCCTCCTTTGTTGCACCCCACAACACAACCCAACTCTAAATAGAAACTGCGTTGTAGCTAAAGGAGGTAGCTTGACCAAAATGCATAAATGAGGAAATTCAACTCAAGAACATCTCCTTCCTTGAGGATGAGGTAGGGATTCCCGATCAGGAACACCCTTGTGCTAAACAACACATCAACCCTGCTAAACAATAAGAGGAAGCAAAGTCTAAAAGACCAATATCAAATGATAATCAAAACATGAATAACAAAGGCTGCCATCCTCTCCATATATAGCAAGTGAACCTCATTACATTTGGTCCCATCCATACTTTCCACCAAGCTCATGCAATTTTTTCTCCTCTAAAACTGCATTGTCTCATCATAAAGGCCACTCCTCCATGACAACATTGTTGACTTGGTCAAAGTTGACTGAATCAACATGATCAAAGCCCTGTTCACACCCAAAGGTGCTTAATCCAACTTCTTATTCTTCTTCCTTTCACAATATGAGTGTTATTATTCCTTCCAAAGAGGTTTATGGGCCTGCCTACCCATTTATTCACCTACCTAATGACAGAACAAACTATAATATTCCATTTAGATGAAGGCTAAATTTTGGAATATTACACTCCCGTGCCTTCTGAACCTGCTGGTGGAAGTGGGCTATGAACCGGTCTTCTTCCAATGCTACTAACTACACCAATCGTTCCTCCATGATGTCTGGATCCACCATATTAGTGAAGAATGAGATGCGCAAACTGGGAACAATGTATTCCATAGGAATAATAGCTTCCTTCCAGGTAAACCATGTGAAAGGGTGTTCATCCTGTGAAATTTTTACACGTAGTTCTATATGCCCAGAGTACTGAGGGGATGCGAACATCCCAATCGCTCCATTGTGCATTACAAAATTTGGTGAGCGCTTGTTCCAAAATTTTATTGAATGCCTCCACAACTCCATTCACCTGTGGATGATACAGGGTGCTCTTGGCGTGGTGGATCTAGAATTCCTCTGTCAGAGCTTTAATTGTTTCGCTGACGAAGTGTGTTCCTCTATCACTCATTAGGATTTTTGGGCATCCAAACCTGGTGTTTGGTCAATTTAGTGTGTCCTAAATTGCTACATTAATTTTTTAATCCGGAATTCGTAAGCTGACGAAGTGGGCGCACTATATGTGCAAGATAATCTATCTCTTACTTTTTGTCGTTTTTGGGTTTTTTATTTATCTTGGGGGTTTTTATCTTGGTTGGTTTCCTAATGTGAGATGGAAATTCTAAAAGACAAGTATGGATATAAATGTTCAAGGCAATGATGTCCTTTATAATGATTTCCCAAACTTCAAACTTAAAAAGGATTTTAAAATATGCAATGAAAAAATTAATTCCTAAAAGAAAATGAAAATGTGCCACTATTCTAGTTAAACAAACAGTGAACTATTGATCATGAAAACCATTACCCTTGCTACTGTCTAAACAAAAAAGAAACTGTTACTCAAAGAAAATATTGCAAGTAAAGTAAAACTAAAATCAAATTACATCAACTCATATTCTGACCCCTCACCATTAGTCTCGCTATGGATTTCGGAGGTAATCATAAACAACTTGAGCAATCTGATATCTAATTTGCAGAAAAATAAACTAATATCAAATTACACACTCATACTTCAATCCCTCACCATTAGTCTCGCTATGGCTTTCGGAGGTAACTGATAATGACATGAGAAATTTAATATCTAACTTACAGAAAAATAAACTAATATCAAACTACACACTCATACTTCAATCCCTCACCATTAGTCTCGCTATGGCTTTCGGAGGTAACTGATAATGACATGAGCAATTTAATATCTAACTTGCAGAAAAATAAACTAATATCAAACTACACACTCATACTTCAATCCTTCACCATTAGTATCACTATGGCTTTCGGAGGTCACTGATAATGACATGAGTAATTTAATATCTAATCTAACTAATAAAGCAAATGTACAAAACTGAAATAAATAAAACAGTGCTGGAATTAAAAGCTAAGAAAAATAAATCAGCAGAAGGACAAGATTGATTCCATGTCATTAGTAATTGTAAAACTATGTGCAAATGCCCGAGATTTCAGAAAGCAATCTAAGTAAGGAAATATGACAAAACAGAATTGAAAGCAACTTATCTAGAAAATATGCAAAACCTCCTTGAATAGCAGGGGCCCTCTGCTACCAATTTGGTGTAATCCTTCTTCAGCTCCTTAAAATTGTAATCAAAACACCATCAAGGAACTTCTTTATTGAAAAAATTCACAAATCTACATTCCATTCCATCTTAAGCTTTGTTACAAAACACTCTCTATTTTCCTTCTCCTATTTTTCACTATTTTTTCACTACCTTCTCATTACCTATGATAGGAGAAAGCTTCTCCTATTTATACAAAATATGAGAAGTCATCTCATTAATGGGAGTCCATGAATCTCTCCCTTCATCTCTAGAGTTACAATCAAAATAGGAAATGATAAGACACATGTCTTTCTAGAGTTTCAACACAACTAAGAAATGAGACACATATCCTCTTAGAGTTTCAATACAACAATGAAATGAGACACATATCCTCTTGATCCCATAATCTTCTCCAACCAAATTCGAATTTGGTCTTAGAGTGCCACATAAGGGTCTTCTAGAAGTCTCTTTTTGACCTACACATGTCACAAAACTCATAACACATATATAGATATATGAAACTATGTTAATTTTCTAGTTTCTAATCATAAATTCACTTAAAATACATAAAATAAATAACTTTGGAAAACAAGGATCCTAACCCATATATTTATGAAAATAATTACTTGATGTAGGGTTTTAGGTCAAATGGCTATGAAATAAGAGCTAAATGGTTATGACATAATGGAAATATGTATGAATATGGAAAACACTTTTGAGACTCTACATACCCCCAACTCAGTTGGTGTGTCCTCATGAAACTATTGCAATGATTCATTTGTCCATGAGTTTATCCTTTATGAGTTTTGACTCATATAGATTCGTTCCAAACTTTGCTTCTTGATATTTTCTTTTTTTTTGGCATAGTATAATACATTTGATTGCAACATTTTTTTTTTCTCAATGGTTGGTTCTTGTGTGACAACATTTTTTTTTTTTTTTTGAGCAATGGTTCTTGTGTAACAATGCTTTATTTTCTTTGTTGCATCAAAGTTCATGAAAACATTTAGAATCAATTACTTCATCAATGAATTGATCATTTGCAAGGCATATAATCTTTTGGATCATGTTGTAACAATAGTTGGTTGGGAAGTATATGTGGGTGGAAATGAAATGAAAATGTGTGATAGTGTATGACATGTGGATATGAAATGATGTCTCTTCCCCCCCAACTAAAGATATGACAATGTGAAAAAGGGAGTGAGGAATTTTTCCAAAGTTACAATTTTAGCATTCTAATGAATTACATGACTAAAAATTAGAAAACAACATACCTTCACTTACCTTAAATGTGGATGAGTTATGTATGTGTGGTCGCTGCAAAATTCTGATCATATTCTTCTTCAAGTGACTGAACAAGAGGAGTCATGGATAAAGAGATAAGATGACTTTTTATTGCTTCTACTAAAACTTGTTGAATCTGCTCCAAAATGCTGAAAATAATAGTCTTTATGTCTTCAAAACTCATTGGCATAATTCCTACTATATGAAAATATGTTCTGATGTCGAACATAGTAGGAAATTGTTGACTTAGTGGCCATTAACGGATACCACTAGTCAACACGAGAACTCTCACCATTGATGAAAATGAGAGTCAATATGCCCAAACACATCTTGCTAGGTACGAATGATTTTGCTGATGTCGAGTCACCTAGAAGATCTGACGAACAAGGGACATAAATGTATTCCCATTGTTTGTCAGCATGAGAACTTGCCATTAAGGCATGCAAGCCTCAAGGTGTTTTTACAAAGAACTTAGACTCAAAGGACTATGGACTCAATAATTTTCATTGAAGCAGGGCTTATTTGCGGAATGAAAATGACAAGAAATGGAAGATGGCAATGGAGAGTAGAAATGGCAATGGGCAATAAGCATGTGAATGAGTCTCTTACTTTTATTTGTGGTTATGAATGGAAAAAAAGAAATGGAAAGTGGATGTGAATGTAAATGGAAAATATGAAGTGAAATGAGGTGAATGGTTTATTATGAGGTATGGATGTGATGGAGACAATAGTATCTGAAAATTTTTCAAATGTTTGGATCTGATTTTACACCAGCATATTTCCTCTTTGTTGCCGATTATCCTCTTATCAAACAAATTGGTCTCTTAGAGAGACACCATTCTCTTGTAGTCATTTGTCCTTCCTCCTAGAACCTGAAAAAAAAACTAATACTTCTTCTGCAATGGAATGTAAGATTATCAAAGAAGAGAGGTGATCAATCTCTCTAGTTATGATATTTACACACAAAACTAAGAATTTGTATTAATGAAACAAGTTCTCAAAGGAAAAATCAAAAGAATTTATACCTGTTTTGGAATTAGTGCCCCAAGTTGAATGTTACTTCTTTTCAGCAATTTATTTCATTATTTACCATTTCAAACTCTAATGATGGATTTCTCACTGTGTAGATCTTGTTGAGACCTTTCCAATGATACTTAAATCATCAAAATATGATTTTGTATGAGAAAGTTAGGTTGATTTGAACAATGAGGTTTTTCAGCTGCAGAATTGGAGAACAACTGCGGAATTGGACTTTAGCTGCGGAATTGGACTTTAGCTGCAGAATGTCGACGGTTTCTGTAGCTAAAAATCTTGAATAAAAAGTTAGCCATTCATATTTCATCATCAGTCCAAAATTAATCAATACCTTTAGAAAAGTGAGAAAATAACTTATTCATTTCATTGATTCAAAATTATTGATTTTTTTATTTTTTATTTTTTATTTTTTAATCAAAACAAAATTGAATTTTTTTTTTATTTTTTTAATAACAAAATTGAAAAAGAGAAATGCAATTTTTTTTATTTTTTTTTAAACCTCCTAATTCAAGCTTTATTCACAACCTAACAACTATTTTTCCATCCTACCTTCTTTACAACCTCATCCCTTGAAACATTACCTATAATGTGGGTATTGCAAGTTATAAAAAGAACATCTGTAGCCTGGCATTGATTTTAAAGTGTCCCGTCTAATAGGCACTTGGAACATAACTAACCAATGAACTCCATTGAAAGGATTTAGGTACAGAAGAGGCACGTGAAATGTGCAGTCACTTTTTCAATGTCCGACTCAAAAACCATGTTCCCCAAAATCCAGTTCTACTCCACTATGGCATACATATTGATCTAACTTCCATAGTAATTTTATGGTGTAAATCTGACATAATTATTAGCCTCAAAATACCATCTTTGATGAAGCATAACAACATGAGCCAAGTCAACGTAGAGAGAATTTATGGAGTCTCAAAACCAAAAACTCTGAACACACCTTCATCTTGCATGTACTTATTTTTATCATCTCCAGCAAATGCCAAGAGATTGTGTTTGGGATTCCACTCAACACTATTCATCGCTGCTCGACAAGATATTTGATGTACGGTCCGTCCAGTCTGAACGTCAATAATATCAATAAAAAGATCCTCACTCGCAGAAGCCATGTATTGCCCATCATGATTGAAGCTAATTGTCTGCACTGGCCACTCGAGTTTGGTAAAAGTTCGAACACATAACATCTCAAAAATATCCCAAAGGCTTACAAGGGCATCTGCACTTCCAACAGCAAAGTACCTTCCTATAGGATCAATGGCAATACAATAGCAACCCGCAGTGTGAGCAACAAGAGTATGAAGAACTTGAAGAGAAGGATATGACAGTACTTCAACAGTGCCAGATACCATGCAAGATGACGGAATGTTGCCCTTCGAATCCTCAGATCTTCCGTTCCTATGAGTTTTTCCACCATCATTTCCATCAACTACAGACATTTCTCCCATATCAAAATGTAGACGTGCCGTGTTCAAACAATGTACTCTGCAAAAATCGTTTTTCCTCACGTGGCAAACAAACATGGGCTTTAAAGAACCGAGAAATTCTTTCGTACCGCCATGAATTTCTTAAAACGATTTCTGGGTTATCTAATTGCCCCCTTTCCCGGAAAAACCCATGTCTCGGTTTTTTGAAATTTTCCTCAGTTTGCTCGAAATTCACGTTTTAAAATCATGTTTCAAATACAGTTGCGTTTTTCTGGGAATGAAATACGACTTCTGGTTTTCTAATTTCCACATGCATCAATTAATTGAGTTAAATTCGAAACCAACTTGGCTTCCTGAAGAACGGTCTCTCTAAATCACGGATTTGTTAAATGATTATGACTTCAGTTTGGCTGTAAATTTCTCATTTTCTTTGGCTTTCCTCTCTGCTTCTCTTTTCTTATTTAACGAATTTAAATCTGAGAGTTTTGAAAGGCTTGGAAATGTACACTAGTCTGTAGTTCTACTTCGAACTGGTGAAATGGCCGGAATCTGCTTTGACAGCTGGGAACTGATCATAATTTCTCAGAATTGGAACAGTAGAAACACCCCTAGAAATATGTATATTTGATTTTTCGTGTGGCGCATGTGTGGATGAGTCACATAAAGACCATAACTGTTCAAAAGAACCAGCTTGAATCATAGGCTACACTTCTGAATAGCTATACTGGTCAAGACTTTTCTTAAATGTATCTGTGAATAAAGTATCCTAGATATACAAATTATCATCAAAATAACTGCCTAGCAGAAATTCACGTAGGCTATTGAGTTCTGCTTCAACCGTAGCATTTTGAATGGAAGTAGCATTCGTTGAGAGCATGTCAATAGAATCTCCTTCATTAGCAGATTGATTAATTTTCTGAGTTGCTGAACAAGTCTCCGGGATATTTTGTTCATTATTGCTTGATGACATGTTCAAAGTTTATGTTGTCTCCATCGAGTTGCTTTCTAAAGAACTTGTTTTGCTTCCAGGAAATCTTGTAGCCATGATACTGGGGCCAGTTCCATGAAGATGTTGTGAGCGCCAATGAGAGCAGGAGAAAAGTACAACATATCTCATTTTATTTTATGCTTTAATTTTATTTTTTTATTTTTTTTTATTTAATAAAATGACATATGTTGTATTTTCAAAAACTAAAAATATACATATGTATTTTACTAAACAAAATAATTTATTCAATTTTTTTTTTTTTAAATGATTTGTTATTAAAATTATATATATATTTTCAAAAATTTAAAAATATACATATATATTTTAGTAAACAAAACAATTAATTTTTTTTTTTTATTGAATCAATTGAAATGATGAAGTTTATTTTGTTTCCCTTTTTTTTTTTTTACATAACAATTCTTTTTCTGATCCTCCAGATCACACAAAGTGCAGGAGGAGAACATACTCAAGAATTATTAATTTTTTTTTTTTTTTTTACATAACAATCATTTTTCTGATCCTCCAGATCACACAAAGTGCAGGAGGAGAGCATACTCAAGAAATTATTGAACCAATAACTCTCTTTTCTGATCCACCAGATCACACTAGGTGCAAGAAGAGAGCATACTTCAAGAAGTTATCAATTTTTCCCTTCTTTTTTTTTTTTTTTTTTAAGAAATTGGCTACCTAGTTACACTTCTCTGGCAACGGCGCCAAAATGTTTGGTCAATTTAGTGTGTCCTAAATTGCTACATTAATTTTTCAATCCGGAATTCGTAAGCTGATGAAGTGTGGCGCACTATATGTGCAAGATAACCTATCTCTTACTTTTTGTCGTTTTTGGGTTTTTTATTTATCTTGGGGGTTTTTATCTTGGTTGGTTTCCTAATGTGAGATGGAAATTCTAAAAGACAAGTATGGATATAAATGTTCAAGGCAATGATGTCCTTTATAATGATTTCCCAAACTTCCAACTTCAAAAGGGTTTTAAAACATGCAATGACAAAATTAATTCCTAAAAGAAAATGAAAATGTGCCACTATACTAGTCAAACAAATAGTGAACTATTGATCATGAAACCCATTACCCTTGCTACTGTCTAAATATAAAAGAAACTATGCTCAAAGAAATCCAAGAATTTCAAGCAAAGTAAAGCTAAAATCAAATTACATTAACTCATATTCTGACCCCTCACCATTAGTCTCGCTATGGCTTTCGGAGGTTATCATAAACAACTTGAGAAATCTGATATCTAATTTGCAGAAAAATAAACTAATATCAAATTACACACTCATACTTCAATCTCTCACCATTAGTCTCGCTATGGCTTTCGGAGGTAACTGATAATGACATGAGCAATTTAATATCTAACTTGCAGAAAAATAAACTAATATCAAACTACGCACTCATACTTCAATCCCTCACCATTAGTCTCGCTATGGCTTTCGGAGGTAACTGATAATGACATGAGCAATTTAATATCTAACTTGCAAAAAAATAAACTAATATCAAACTACACACTCATATTTCAATCCCTCACCATTAGTCTCGCTATGGCTTTCGGAGGTAACTGATAATGACATGAGTAATTTAATATCTAATCTAACTAATAAAGAAAATGTACAAAACTGAAATAAATAAAACAGTGCTGGAATTAAAAGCTAAGAAAAATAAATCAGCAGAAGGACAATATTGATTCCATGTCATTAGTCATTGTAAAACTATGTGCAAATGCCTGGGATTTCAGAGAGCAATATAAGTAAGGAAATATGACAAAATAGAAGTGAAAGCAACTTATCTAGAAAATATGCAAAACCTCCTTGAATAGCAGGGGCCCTCTGCTACCAATTTGGTGTAATCCTTCTTCAGCTCCTTAAAATTGTAATCAAAACACCATCAAGGAACTTCTTTATTGAAAAACTTCATAAATCTACATCCCATTCCATCTTAAGCTTTCTTACAAAACACTCTCTATTTTCCTTCTCCTATTTTTCACTATTTTTTCACTACCTTCTCATTACCTATGATAGGAGAAAGCTTCTCCTATTTTTACAAAATATGAGAAGTCATCTCATTAATGGGAGTCCATGAATCTCTCCCTCCATCTCTAGAGTTACAATCAAAATAGGAAATGATAAGACACATGTCTTTCTAGAGTTTCAACACAACTAAGAAATGAGACACATATCCTCTTAGAGTTTCAATACAACAAGGAAGTGAGACACATATCCTCTTGATCCCATGATCTTCTCCAACCAAATTCGAATTTGGCTTTAGAGTGCCACATAAGGGTCTTCTAGAAGTCTCATTTTTTATCTACACATGTCACAAAACTCATAACACATATATAGATATATGAAAATATGTTAATTTTCTAGCTTCTAATCATAAATTCACTTTAAATACATAAAATAAATAACTTTGGAAAACAAGGATCCTAACCCATATATTTATGAAAATGGTTACTTGATGTAGGGTTTTAGGTCAGATGGCTATGAAATAAGAGCTAAATGGTTATGACATAATGGAAATATGTATGAATATGGAAAACACTTTTGAGACTCAACACCTGGTTAGGATATTCTCAAAGATAAAGTGTGTCACCATATCCGTAGTGCAGTCCTTGACGGCTTTAGCCTCTTCCCACTCGGTAATGTAATCTGTGGTCGTAATGATATACTGGGCACCTGTCTTCTTTCCTGGGGGGTTAATGGGGCCTAAAAATTTGATGGCCCATTTTTCAAATGCTTGCAAGGTCATCTGCGGCTGGAGGGGAATCTTGTCCTGTCGTGAGGGCTTCCCAGTTCATTGGCATGTGTCACAGGCTTGACAATAGTTACATGCATCTGTGTGTAGTGTGGGCCACCAGAGCCTAACCCGTAATATATTTTGCGCAGTGTATTTACCTGCATAATTAACCCCCTCGACTCCTCCATGAGCCTTGGCAAGAATAGTCGGCCTCTCATGTTTGAGAACATACCTCTGCAGTACCTCATCCATCCCCAACTTGTAGAGCTGACCTGCGATGATAGTGAAGTCGGCTATGCGAGTGACCAACTCTTTATTCTGTGGCACAAAATATCCGTCTGGGACTATACCTATAGTCAAGAAGTGGATAATATCGGCAAATTGCTCATCACTCACCCTAATAGTGAATAGTTTTGCATCAGGAAACCCTTCATCCAATTTAGTTAGCTCTTCCCCATTCTCAATTCTAGACAAGTGGTCTAGTCTAGCATTCAACCTTCCTGGCTTTAAAATCATTTCATATTCATACTCCTGAAAAAGAAAAAACCACTGATAGATTTTCCCCCCCAACACCAACTTATTGACCAAGTATTTTAAGGCCGAATGATCTATGAACATCTTGAAATGTCCTCCTAGTAAATAATTTCTTTATTTCTGTAGGGCATCTACCATTTCCAATCCTTCTCGTTCTATGGTAGAATAATTACGCTCCTCGTTGGACAACTTCATGCTAGAAAAGGCCACTAGGTGATCTATATCCCATTCCCTAGGTTGTGCTAGGATAGCCCCCAAGGCAATCCCTGATGCATCCACATGGAAATGGAAGGTCTTTGCCCAATCAGGAAATATCAAGATAGGTACAGTCACCATTTTTTCTTTTAGCAGCTCGAAACGTTTCTGAAATTCGTCATCCCAGAAGAAAGATACATCTTTCTTTAGTAGCTTTTCCATCAGAGCAGTGATCAAAGCATACCCCTGTATGAAATTTCTGTAATAACCTGTGTGACCCAGGATGGACCGTAGCTATTTCTCTGTGGTCGGAACAACCAAATTATTGATAATTGTGACCTTGGTCGGGTCCATCATCAGCCCTTGCTGACAAACCACGTGTCCTTACAGAATTTCAAATGGGACACAGAAGATGCATTTCTTGATGTTCAAGGAGTTCTGGCATTTTCTACAGGCATGCAGCATCATGCGCAGGTCAAATACATGGTTTTTCACTAACCTTAACATCATCCAATCATCAAAATAAACTTCCAAGAAATTGTACATGAACTCCCTGAACACAGCCACAAAAACTCATGAAAAGATGGTAGGCGCATTATTTAACCCAAAGGGCATGACAGTATCCTGAAAGGAGCCCCACTTTGTTGCGAAAGTTGTCTTGTTGCGATCATAGGGGGCAATACGTATTTGATGGTACCCTAAAAATCCATCAGTAAACAAATAAGCCTCCTGACCTCCTACATTATCCAAGATCTCGTCGTAGAACGGTGCGAGTAATGGGTCATGGACGCAGGCGTTGTTTAGCTTATGTAGGTCGATGTAGATCCTTATTTCCCATTTTGTTTTATTCTCCTGGACTACCATGGGGCTTACCCATTCGGACTGCTCGACTAGTTCGATGATACCTGTGGCCACCATTTTCTCGAGTTCCTCCTTGACCTTTTGCTTGTATTTCGGGTTTAGGTGATAGGATTTTTGTTTGACTGCCCGCACATCCAGCTTCAATGTTATCCTTATAACTCCCCTATCATCCAAGATTCCCTTAAGTTCCAAGAACTTGGTTGGAAATAGGTCTTGATATTTAGTTAGCAGCTCCGCAACATTTCCCACCATTCCGTCGTCCCAGTAGAACCAATCTTAGCCATCTTGGGCTGCTCCTCCAAGCCAATGTTAATTTCTTTCAGTTTCATAGGTTTGGTGACATCATTTTTTTGTGGCAATGGACCTGCAATGGCCCATTCCCCTTCTAACTCTTTAATGCTAATGTTCTGGGGATGTTCATCACATGCTTCTATTGACAAATTTCTACAATTTATGACATCTTGTAGCTGTGCATCCCAAGCTGGCACATCACATTCTAGCCGTGGGTGGGTTCCACTAAAGACCAAAGAATCGATGTCCTGCAAGGCTTCGTCAATTTTCTCGATACCTCCCATTAGTCCAAACGTTCATACGAAGTCTTCGACCATCTTACTCCAATGCCTGATACGTTGATGTAGTTTTGCGTCCAAGTACCAATAGGTTGGGATTGGCCCCAACGAGTTAACAAACCTATGGACCCATTCATTCGTTGTGTCCTTATCTGCCTTTTCTAACCAACAAGTCACATGCCTACGCGGATCCCCTTGCCCGGAGAATAGTTCTATCGGTGGGTTAGTTGGTTTGTAGAATCGCAAAATTAGCATCCTGTGGCATTCTTCCCAGTCTCGGAAGTTCCTTTTATGGGTTTCACACCAGCGTGCAGGGGTTGTGCGCATGGCCAATTCTAAGGCCCAAACCCGCGGTTCCTTAGGAACACTTGCCTCAATTGCTGCCAGGAAATATTCAACATTACCAAAGTCATCAAAATGGGGTATTTCTCTTACCTCTGAAGAAATACATCGGAAGCTCTTCGTGATTTTAAGACACCTTAGAGCAGATACATCATGTAGTTGGCTTTTCCAGTTTTCAATTTCTTCGTCTGAGTTGGATACGCACTAACTATATTTTTCCCAACATAGCATACCATGAGCCATGGGGTTGATCCAATCGTCATCTCGGCCAGTCAGTTTGTATATATGATCAACATCTTCCTCTTCTTGAATAGATTCCATATACCACTCTCCTTCCACTATATCTAGCGGAACAATTACCCTTGTGCCCTCATTTTCGAAGATCATACTTCTCCTCTTTAAATTAATAATACCTCCCATGTCAATAGCCCAATCCAGACCCAGGAGCGTAGGGTAAGGGTTTGCATCTTCTGTTATATGGATTACCTCAAAATCAACATCGACTCTGATGCCTGCAATCTCTACTACTACCTTCATCAGTCTTCCTAATAAGATAATATTTTTTTGATTAGCCATTTGTAGCTGAATAGTCGACCATTCCATCCGAGGTTCTCCCATTTGCTGCCAGGTTTGCTCAGGTAATACATTAGCATCTGAACCTAAGTCAAGGGTAACTTGGTCCATTTCATATTCCCCAATATGCACAGTCATGCGCATCTCTCAGCCCGTCCTCTTTTTTTGTATATCTTATTCAATGTCTTTAATTCAGGCTGCAGATCAATTCTTTCTATGCAATTTTCTATTAGAGCTTGGAGATTTTCTACAGCATTTTGGTTGCGTTGCAGCTTCATACAAGCCTAGAGGAATGGTTTGACTACGTCTTACTCCCTTTGATCTGCTGCCTCCTTGGTTGGTGTTTCATCTTTAGTAACCTCCTTCCTTATTTCGATGAAGGCTTCTTTTTCTCTTTTCAGGTTTACTCCTTCTGCTTTGTCCTCAGCCCTTCGGATTAATGGCTCAGCTTCCACTTTTCCTCTGTCCCTCCTATAGATATGCCACTGCGCGTGATTACATTGATAATTGGCCCATCGTCCCATGGTTCTGCCTACACTTATTGCACGTTATACATAGTTGTTTGTTGTTTTTCTTGCATCTTTGCTATTAGCACCGGGTAGTATTCAATGACATGGTCGAATTGTTGGCAATATCTGCAAGACTGATGTGTCGGGTTCGGGCAGTCTCGTGTGAAATGTCCCACATCCCCATAGTTATAAAAAATCAGCTGTCTGTGCCCTCAATCGGCACTTCCCCCTCTTCCTCCTCCCCTCCCTCATGAGGGGTATCCCCCCATCCTGAAGGAGAAAACGTTGATGAGGGATCAACCTAAACTCTGTATAGGTTGCCCCTATCTACCATAAGGTCAAGGATTCGGCAGTCATTAGGGGAATTTTGTGGTCTAAAATGGGCCTCCTAAGGAAAATGTACAATCAAAATTCACTTTATGAAAACCAATTACATTTTAGGGGATGACATCATCTCCAATGGTTGAGGTGGCATTACTTGAGTTAAAGATACATACTTGTTACATTCTCAATGGTGGATAAAAACTCATGGTTAACCATGGTAGTGCTCTAAGTACTTTTAAAGTCATAAAGTAAAGTACTAATAATAAATGTCATTTCATACTTTTTGAATAAAATATTATTATTGTCATTTCATATTTTTTGAAAAAAGCAATGCATATCCTTACATAATCTTCAAGTTTTTACACATTTTTTAATAAATATTATATTTGTATATTTTCATATATTTATTTTTAAATTATATATTCATCTTACTTGATTTAATATTATAATTTCAAATTAATTATAAGCTAAGATATATACATATATATTATACATATGAAATCAAAATAAATAAACCGTGACCTTGTAATTTTATGATAAATCAAATCTATGAATAACAATATTATAATATTAATAACAACACAAACATATTAAAATTTTAAAAAAATGTATATTAGTTTTGTATGACGAAAAAATGTACATTAGTTTTGTATGTTAAAACAAGGTATATTAACTTCAACATACTTGGGGCAAAAAAACTCTAAAATTTCAATGTATATAAATCTTATATTAAAATTATAAATATAAATTAAATATATTTCAATACTTTTTTCCTTAATGTTAAATACAACTAAAATAATGTCATTATGATTATATTAATATTATATATTATTATACATAATATTATGAAAAATAATCTAAATGTTATAGAATATATATTATATTCTTTTTTTATATTATATATTATTTTTTCTTATGTTATAAATGAAATAAATTCAATACGTAATATAAAAAAAACACATAAAATAATAAATTACATTTATTATTTTATTTTATTTTATTTTTATATAGTATATTAATTACATGTCGTTATATAATTTAAATAATATAAATTTTAATTCATAGTATATTATACAATTAAGAATTTATGAATTTATATTTATAATTTATTTTAAGTTATTGAAATACAAAGGACAAATGCATTAGTTGTTCAATGATAATGAAATTTTATTGAAAAACTTATTCTTATTTATAGTCACATCAATACAATTTTTTTATTAATTTTAATTTGGTACACCTTTTCGATTGAATTTAACCATGGTTACATGGATTGTGGTGTAAAAAGTAAAATGCAAGTTCATAAATATTATTTTATTAGTTTAGCTATTATTTTACTATTTACTTAGAAGGCCCATTTTAGACCTCAAAATTCCCCTAATGTTTGTTTGCCATAGCCTACCAATGAGTAGAATCGGCACCACTGCTATTTTAATTCTGGTACACAAGCACCCAATCGCGGACAATGATCCGTGTTGTGTCTTCCTACCACCTGACAGTGTACACACCATAGCATCGGACTAATGGGGCCAACCATTTCTCTAGGTCGCAGTGGGCTCAGACCCCCATCCTGCATGTAGTCTAATAGCAGTGGACATTGATCCTTAGAGTGACCCAGTCCCTTGCAGCGTATGCACCATACGTCTGGGCTGGCTTCCATACCATAGTCATTTCTCAAACTTTGAATTTATAAATGCATTTCCTGCAATTGGTTTTGGATTTGGAGAGTTGTGAACTTTGTATCGTCCCTAGGCACAACTTATAACTTCATATCTATTTCCAGTGCTTCCTCTTGAGATCCGATCTTTTGCTGTCCCATGGGCCCACGCAAGTGTGGTAATACAATAACAATGAACCACTCTTTATGTTGCTTATCTTCGTGGACAAATCCCCTGTCACTGATAACCATTTTTAACCGTTGGTCAGCTTCCCAAATGGATTCTGTAGGTCCTTGCTTAAATTCTTTTAGTTCAACCATACATTGAGTGTACGACTTAGGCTTCCTGAATTTTTGTTTTAGGGGATCCTTAATATTTTGTATGGATGCATTCACATTCTGACCAATGTATCCCATGAACTAGTCCAGTGCCCTTCGCTTGAATGCAATGGATAGTTGTGCTCGTTTGATGGCATAAGTGTTTACGTTTTGCGCAACCCATACAAATTCGACTATGAACCAAAATTGATCCATGTCCTCATCCCCTGCACCCTTGAAGGTAGGAAGCTTCATGTGCATGGCCATGTCATCTTCTGAGGACTGCAGGGGAGGTGTACGAGATTTCTTACCCCTGTGAATATTTGATGTCGGTGTGGCCGGGGTGTGGTTCCCCTTTGCGCAGCCCCTTTGTGGTTATGCTTTGACGTCTCCCTTACTAGCTCATATATTGTTTTGTCTCCTTCCCGATTAATCCAATAGTATTTACCAATTCGCGATGTACTTCCACTCTGATCGAAGGTAATTCACTCGGTGTGGCCACACAAGATACCTTTTTCATTCAATAGCATTTTAATCAACAACAATAAGGTTTTTAAGAACTTGCCTCAAAATCCCTTGAAAATTCTTCGTTCGGCTTCCAAATATGACACAAACTAATAAACAACAATTTTTTTCACAAATCCACCCAATATAATGTCAACCCAATGATCCATGGTCCTAGTAATCATATATTCAGTATTCTCCAATTTTCGGACTAATTCGGGGGTCCACTGCATGACCTGATTGTCTTTCCAGTAGGTCTGAAACTCTTTCAATCGAGGTAACCACTCTTGTAACTCATGTGTGAAGGACACAAAGAATATTTCATGCACTTCCATGAAAATATACTTATTCTTCCAATCCTCTGTGAACAATTTTTCACTTCAATTCTATTTTAGGGAAAATTCCTGAATCTTTTTTTCAAACCAATCTTCTAACTCAGGTTTTAGTGGCTGCCAATGTCCCCGTGGCATTATCCAATCTCTCTCTCAAAATTCTCTTGGTCTTGGAAATGGAACCATTTGTTGGCTCAAGGGTTCCTCACCTAGGTCCAGTGTTAAGGTCTGCCAAGAAACCCCTATACTACTGGCCCTTTCGGCAATGGCCTATAGAGCAGACCAAGGTCTCACCTGAAGTCATATGGGAGGGTGCTGGACCCAGGATTTTACACCCAGAGAGAGAGAGAAGGTTAATAAAAGGGGGCACCTTCAGATCTATCAGTCTTGCGCTGAATAAACCATTAACCCAGGATCTGTAACAATAGATCTAACAGAATACTTCACGAGCAGAAGATAAGAATTAAATAAGAAATTACGTAAACCAGATCTATGCATTCAAAACATCGCATCCACGTGCATATCATTAACAATCATAACCACAAAGATATCTTTAAGCAATAGACACACATAGAGATCACAAAATATTCTTCTCATGTAATTATAACTAGGTTCCACTTACATACTACTTATCGACCCATGCACAGAGCCAGTGGGGTCCACGCACAGCAGGACTCAAGGTCTCCACACACACAGCCAGCAGGAGCCCTTACCTAGACAATCGATGCAACAGGTTCGCAGTTCGTAAATAAATTCTATCTCTATTATTTCCTACCTCTAGACTCAATTTGCTCTTTTATTTATATCATTCTAGCATATGTTATCCTATGGTCCAAAAACCATTTTTTGCGGACCCTTGGTCTACCCTTTTGACCCATTACAATGATTGGGGGTCTTGACCCATCTCCAAACCCCCTACGCTAGACTAAATATTGCAAAATATTAAAAAATTGAACAAAAAAGAGGCTAGGAGATCCTGTTCCAACATCTACAGTAGATGATCAGAATAAGTGCTAAAAAAATCTAGATCTATGCAGTTAAAGAGATTAAGAACAACAAGAATAAGCAAGAGTTTCCTCCATACATCTAATGGACAAGACACGAATTTATAAATAATTTCCTGTATTATGACACCTGGGAAGGGAACATAGAAAGATTTTACTAGTCCCCCTCAATGGGATGGGTTCTTATATGTCCTCAGTGCTTCAGATCCAATATCTCTCTCTCTTGATGATGCAGAAAACCCAGACAAAAGTGGAACTCAAAGGGTGCTCACAAGCAAAAAGTAGAAAAATATGACAATGATGGAGTATCAAAGTCAGACCAAAAGTATAGATCAAAAGGTAATATCAATGAAACAAAAGATAGTGAATGAATGGAAAACCCTTCTATTTATAACAAAATATTGAGTTAGTCTAAATATGGGTGCATAATTAAAATATTAATAACCAAATCTAGATCCAACTTTCATGGAATATTTTATTATTTTGTTGGAGGGAAAAATTAATTTAAATTTGTTCAAATCCCTTTATTTATAAATAATAAATAAATAAATGATTATTTATTATTTTAAGAATGTGGTTAAGGAATAATTAAATAAATAATTATTTATTCAATTATTTATAAATGATTTAGTTAAATTTAACAAGGAATATTATTAAATAATGATTTAAATAATTATTCCTAGAAAATAATAAGAGAAATATGATTTATCTAATTAATTTTATTGTTGTGGGTTAAATATGACCAGGAATATTAATTAAAAAATGGTTTAGTTAATTATCCCTAGAGGAAAATAAAAAATTAAGAATTTTTTTAATTATTCCTGATGGGGTTTCCTATTTAAACCAGAAATAACTTAATAAACTATGGGTTATTAAGTTATTTATCATAGCGAAAGCAATTTTATTGTGGTAAAATTGGTCTTACATGGTGTACTTTAGTCCATCTAATAGTAACAAGTTAGATGACCAGAAATTGGTGTAACATAGGGCTTCCCCTACAGAAGGGAAACTTCCAGTAACATTGGAATCAAAGGAAAAAAAATTGAGTTGATAAATGGCTATGATCCCACCTTTATGAGGGAAGGTGATCATCTAGAAGTAAGTTGAAATGATGGTATCCATATCATAAACTCATGTGTGTCCCAGTAGAATATTATAATAAAGAGGTTTGTCAATAACTTCTATTTCAATGGAGACGGTTTTACCCCCGAGTTCCACTTGGAGTTAATTCAAAATCCCAGAGGGTCTATATATCCTTCCATCAAAGGATTTTAATGTGGTGATTAATTGATTTAATTGAGGTAAACCAATCGCCTTCTGGCAAGAGATAAACATGATGTAGTTCAAGGCTCCCTCATCCGCAATATAGTTATGAATGTTGTACCATGGACAGTGACCTGAATCATAAAATCTAACTAAACTGGAAGACAAGGATAATAGTTTTCATTAGAGAAAACCACTAGGTTGGAATATGATGGTTCCATTAATCTGATATACAACAAAAAGGCCTTCTTTTGGGGAGGGATGTTTTGCAACACCTCAAGAGTATCCATAGATGATGGATAACGAGCTAAGTCTTCAACCACATTGTATTTTTTGTCATATCTTGGATGAGGGTTGTAATAAGACTTATCGATAACACCATTCTAAGGCTTTATAGTCAATTCTAGAGGTGGAACAGAATCAAATGAGGTTGTTGTTGAACTACCCAGTTGATCAATAGCTTGACCATAGGTGGATTTACATTACCATAGTATTTGTTCCAAGTGGCCACCAAAACATCAGATCTCAGCTTTGAGGAGGAAAGCATCAAAACTATGTTAGAGGAAGTGGGGTCTCGAGAAACCATAAGTCTCCTGATTGGGAAACAGGTAGGTCAAGACATCAACAGAAGTGGATGACTTAAGAAACTTATTCATTTTATCCTAGTTGTGATATCCCAAAATGGGGAAGCAGCAATACATGAACACAAAACTAGAAATAGCAGTGTAAATCAACTCATTAACATTGGAGACCAATATAGAGACATATCATCATGTATTATATCAGCAAATCAATACATAATAATGAGGCTTGAATCATATACAATGAGGGAACAAGCCCCCCATAAGCAATCACTCCTAAATCTGAACTGCTGCTACAATAAAAATTTTTTGGAAGACTGCTACATCACAGTTATAAACACACTGCTACAGAAAAATAATTTACAAAATATGTAGGACTGTTATATGCCTAAAAATATTTTCCTAATACATATCTATTCTTAATACAAACTCCTACAAAGAACCCGGAAAGGGTTTTCAGAAATACACTCTATACAAGATGGGATCTAAAGCCATAAGGCTGAATATTCACTGCAAATTGAAGCACATGAGTGTAGAAGGCCAAAATATAATAGATCTAATGTAGATCCCCTCAAAGGTATCCTCCCATGAAAGGATGAACCCTCCAATCACAAGAAAACACTCCAAGGGAGTCACAAGATCTCTCATTGAAGTTGCCCTCCAAAATAATGCAATTCCCAGTTGGAAAAGCACTATAAATGATGGGAAATAGATGGCCTGATACTAAATATCTGAAATATGCCCAATATCTCTCCAAAATAATCTCCCAAGAGAAGGAAACCTCTCTCCTATGAGAAAATAGTTCAGAAAGTTGGTTTCTAAACCCTCCAATGCAACTCCCTACCACACAGCACAATAACCTACAGAAACTGGGTTGATGAAGAAAGCTATAGCTTGGCTTCAAAAACCTAAATGTGGAAATGAATGAAATGCTCTCCCAAGAGGCCTCTCAAGGGAAGAGGTGGGATTCCCACTCGGGAACACCCGGTGCTAAACAACACAACAATCTCAACTAAACATCTGAAGAATACAAGTAGTCTAAACAGATCATATCAAAATAATATTCTAAAACATACCCTAATATGGCTGCCATCCTCTTCCTTACATAAATTATGAGCTTCCTTGCCCTTGGCCGCACTCAATTAGGTCATTTACTTCATGAAATCCATCTCCCTCCAAAACTGCGTTATTCCTCAATTAATCTCCACTCCTCCATAACATCGTTGTTGACTTGGTCAAAGTTGACTGAATCAACATGATCCAACCCCTGTTCATACTTGGAGGAGCTTAATTTAGCTACTGAAAAGGTTTCCTTTCACACTTGAAGCGTTTTTATTACTGCTCAAAAGACTTATGGGCCTCCCCACTCACTTATTCATCGACCTAGTGATAAAAAAAACTATAATATTCCATTTAGCTGAAGGCTAAATTTTTGGAATATTGCAGTTCTCCCCTCCAAAATGTTGCTTTTCCTCAAGAAACTATATAGGGCAAGCCAATATTACTCCCCTCCTCCTCTTGTGGCCTCCTCATCAATATTCCCCACCACTGCTCAAGATAATCTGCAATAAATCTACCCTCCAATGGTTCTTCCAAAGTATGCAAAACCCAATGGTTCACATCATGAAAAGGTGGAAGGTATAAGTGGAAATATTTTTGCTATCCAATGGCCTCCTCAAGGTATGAGTGATGAAAAACATGGGGAACCTCATTCCCAATGAGAAACTCCCATACCCATGCTATCATCCAAATGAAATGAGCCATCCTAGGTAGCTCATCAAATAAATCCTCAACCCCTGGTTTATGCAATGTATTGGGGCTGCATGGAGAGATTAGATTTTTCCATCCAAGTTGTTTCTCTCTCCATTTATGGTAATTATGGGGTTTTTTCTGATCTTGGGTTGAAATTTCATGGCCTCCAAGAATTTCCCAAGTTACCCCACCAAACAATTCAGCCATCAAGTGCCTTCTCCAAGAAATCAAGTTCTCCAAATGGCTCCTTCCACATGAAGAAAAGAGATGTAGTATGGAAATCATGGTTTGCCCATTATTTCTCTTAAACATGCAACATGTAAAGTAGGGAGATTCATACTCCCAATTGGAACCTTCAACTTTTGTGCCACTCTCCAAGAAAGTTTCCCATAAACATAAGAACATCATCAAAATATGGAAGCAAAAACCAATGAAAACAAAGTTTCCATATGACAGCTGAGAGGTGGATCATAGTTCCACACATGGAACCAGCACAGTGCATTCCCTACCTACCTCAAATTAAATAATAACAAGTGCTCTCCCATCCATTTTTTTTCTGCCACAATCATCCTATAAGATAGGATCATGAAGGTAAAATGTGGTGTCAATGGTGCACACCAAGAATCATGTGGCTTCCCCCACAACCCACCAATAGAATAGCCAGCCTCAATCCTGAAATTGGGCTCAAGTACATCATAATATAATATTAAATAAGGGATAATCCTCCTTGGTACATCATGATGCTCATATAAAGTAAAGAGGTACAAGTCATGATGCAAAATTATACCTTCTCCACCATGTACTTTGGTCCTTGAGCTGAAATGGCTCAACTGGAAATTCTCCCTCACCCCCAAAGGGTAGGGAAGTGGCTGTGACATCCTCTCCATCACCATCCATGATATGCATATCTCCATATGCTGATATATATCCTGTTAGATGCCCTCCCAAGTGAAATCCTCCATCAAAGAATGAAATGCATCAAAGTGCATGGAAAGAATGTCCACATGTGCTGCATGTAATAGCTTCCTCTTGAGCTCAGAAACTCTAGTCAAGAAGACTCTACCATAAGAATAGATGACCTCACCAAACACCATGTATCTATCATCTCCCTCTGGGTCATCAAGTATCATGCAAACACCAAGATCCTTGGAGTACTCTACTAAGAGTTGAGACCTCCAATATGGATCAACCCTCCTAAGAGACAGTGTTGAAGATCTACAATGTGAAGCTCCCCACATGTCGTTGTCTTATCCTTTGACATCCCCCATGCCAAATTCATCCTCCAAAGTGCTACCATTCCCAACATGCAGTTTCTCATGCTCCAATAGAAGTGGTGACCTTTGGAAGTTGGCCTCCCATGAGAAGGTACCATCCAAAAAGAACCTCCTGATCTTGGCCAATGTAAGCATGAGTGGACTCCATCTACTCCAATGTATGGAGGATTATTTCCTCAAAGGAGGTACCCTCTATTTCTCCAAATCAATGGAGCAGCTCCTTGCACCATGAAGGTGCCATCCTCCATCACTGCAACAACTTCTGTCACTGCGGAATATGTAGTGAGAGTGGGTGATGCTGAAAATGGGAGAATGTCTCCCTCCTTATTGAGTCTATCCGAGACTCTCTGTGCTATAATAAACCCCTCCAAAGTATCCAACCCTCCAGAATCTAAGAGTGGTGCAACCCCATATGAAGCATCTCTCATCATTTCCTGATCTGGTGGTCTCCCTGGTGGAATGCCTCCATGTAGTGAGACATCAATTTCAATAGTAGACTGCACATATGGATGGAAAACTTTGTCCCTACCCTCACTGCATAAATCAGTCTGCCTCTTATTTGCATCAACCCTCTGAAATAGAAACGGGTGTGTGCTCCTCATCATGTGATGTTGGTCATCCTCCCTACCTCCTCCTTTCATCTACATGGTTTCACAATATGTCAATAATGGCACATGCTGCTCATGGGTTGTTCCTTGATCTCCACATATGAGATACAGGGGAATTCCTCGCAATGATACAAGAATCCCTCTTGCTGGAGAAAGTGCTCCATCTACCTCTACATGAGGTGCTAGATATTCTCTAGATGTGACAGCGCTGTTGCCCCTAGCCTTCTCTTCCTCTTTAGTATGAATGGGCAACTTTTCAATAAGTGGATCTTCTTTTGAAAAGAAGATCTCCATGCCCTCTTTTCCAGGGTTATGAGACAGAGAACTTGCCTCTAGCAAAGTATTATGCAAGATGTGAGCCTCTTCAATAGTTTTTTGAAGTCGATTTGAGTTTATAGGCCCTTTCAACCCATTCACAAGTTTTGTTTATTTTGGTTTGTTTGGTTCCACCAAGAATGTTTTAGAATGTTTTCCATCAAACCTCTCCACTAATATCTTAGTGAAATTTGCATAAGAAGAAGTATTTTCATTTATTAATGACAAAGACTCAAATATCCACCAAGAACAAGCCTTACCTTCAAAATGTAGTGCTGCAACTTTGGTGGCTTCATCTTTAGAAACTTGGTGTTGCTGCAAATAGGTGTGTAACTCCACCCAAGCTTTAGCTGAACATGTTGGTGATCCATCAAAAGTAGATAGGAAAAATCTACCTATGTCACGCTGCTTGCCCCTCTCCACCTTGATCTTGCAAAACTCTTGGAAAGTGATATGATCTCTAAACTTCTTAGTTTGAGATTCATATTCTTCCAGATAATGACTAAGAGCTTCCCCCCTAGACATTTCTTCTTCCTCCATCTCTCTCATAGCAGATCTGGGCATATGACTACGCTGTGAATCATAGGGTGTGGTTGAATGCTCACACTCATCATAGGAAAATCTAGAGTTTGCTCTAGATCCAAACTCCTTTGGGGGTTCTCTCTCCCTTCTCATCTTCTTGAGATCTCATTTAATGCTCTGTATAGATTGAAAAAGAAGCTTTGAGAGCCTCTATTCCTTTCTTCCTCCAAATAATGGAGTCTTCTCTTTGTCTTTCCTGTACATATTTCTTATTCTTATTCTCCTGATAGCATAATGGCTGAGATCCACAGGCTGAGCCAAGATTATGCTCTGATACCACTGTAATATCCCAAAATGGGGAAGTAGCAATACATGAACACAAAATTTGAAATAGTAGTGTAAATAAACTCATTAAAATTGGATACCAATATGGAGACATATAATCATGTATTATATCAGAAAATCAATACATAATAGTGAGGTGTGAATCATATACAATGAGGGATCAAGCCTCCCATAAGCAATCACTCATAAATCTGAACTATTGCTACAATACAAAATGGCGAAAGACTACTACAGCACAGTTATAAACACACTGCTACAGCAAAAGAATGTACAAAATATGTAGGGCTATTATATGCCTCAAAATATATGCCTAATACAAATCTGGGCTTAATACAAACTCCTACAAAGAACCCAGAAAGGGTTTTCAGAAATACACTCTATACAAGAAGGGATCTAAAGCCCTAGGGCTGAAGATTCACTACAAACTAAAGCACACGAGTATATAAGGCTGAAATATAATAGATCTGATGTATATCCCCTCAAAGGTATCCTCCCATGAAAGGTTGAACCCTCCAATCACAAGAAAACACTCCAAAGGAGTCACAAGATCTCTCACTGAAGCTGCCCTCCAAAATAATGCAATTCCCAGCTGGAACAAAATTGTAAATGATGGGAAATAGATGGCCTGATGCCAAAGATATGAAATATTCCCAAGATATCTCCAAAATTATCTCCCAAGATAAGGATACCTCCCTCCTATGAGAAAATAGATAGGAAAGTGGGTTTTTAAACCCTCCACTGCAACACCCAGCCACACAGCACAATAACCTGCAAAAACTGTGTTGATGGAGAAAGCGGTAGCTTGGCCTAAAAAACCTAAATGTGGAAATGAATGCAATTCTCTCCCAAGAGGCCTCTCAAGGGAAGAGGTGGGATTCTTGCTCATGAACACACGGTGCTAAACATCACAACAATCTCAACTAAACATTTGAAGAATGCAAGTAGTCTAAACAAACCATATCAAAATAATATTCTAAAACATACCCTCATATGGCTGCCATCCTCTTCCTTATATAGATTATCAGCTTCCTTACCCTTGGCCCCACTCAATTAGGTAATTTCGTTCATGAAATCCATCTCCCTCCAAAACTGTGTTATTCCTCAATTAATCTCCACTTCTCCATAACAACGTTGTTGACTTGGTCAAACTTGACTGAATCAACATGATCCAACCCCTGTTCATACTTGGAGGATCTTTATTTAGTTGTTGAAAAGCTCACCTTTGAAACTTGAAGTGTTTTTATTGTTTCTCAAGAGACTTATGGGCCTCGCCACCCACTTATTAATCGACCTAGTGATAAAACAAACTATAATATTCCATTCACCTGAAGGCTAAAATTTTGGAATATTAGACTAGTGCGAACAATCATGGGTAAAGTGATCCTCGTTGCAAATAAATAATGGATATCCGGGATTTTATTTCTCATCAGAAGAAGATTTTTTTTGTTTTTCCTATGGTGGGGATGTAATATTCCTAAATTAGCTGCAGCTAATAGGAATATTAATTTTGCGTAGGTTATTTTTGAATTTCATGATTGATGAATAAATTGTAAGGGAGGACATGTAAAACTCCTGAAAACCAAGAATAAATCAATGCCTATGTGAACAGATACATATCTGGGCTATGTAAATAAAATCTTGCAGGTGTGAATGGGTCTAAATCACAAGAGTGGGCCATCTTTGACCAAGTCAACAACACAGTCTAGATGCATTGAACCTCTTTGAGGGATAATGCAGTTCTAGAAGGGGGATCTTAATGTGAAAGGGGCTAAATCAATGAAGTGATTTCAAGTTTGGAAAGACTCCTATCTTATAAAAGGAAGAGGAGGGCAGCAAGGAAATGTTGTTGAAGATTATTATTTCTAAAGGTATTGTCTGCTCAGAAATCCCTTGTTGGGTCTTCCTGTTCAGGAATCCCACCTCCTTCCTTGAGAAGCTCTTGGAGGAGATTTGTGCTATCTTTTCCACATCAGGATTTTAGGCCAAGCTACACCTTACACCTACAGTGCTGCTTCTATTGAGGGTTGAGCTGTCCTTGTGAGTTGCAGCAGTGGAAGACACTAGATCTGCTCAGAGCTAGCCTATACTGGTGGCTCTTCTCAGTGAGTGTGTATTTTAACCTCCTAGAAGAGTTCATTAGCTTATTTTGCTCCAAATATACATCTTGAAATCAGGCCAAATCATTCTCAAAGTCTACAGTGCACTTCCTCTCCCTGGACTGCGTTATTTGCAAAGGCGAAGTTGCAGGGTGTTTTGTGTGCATTTTGGAGGAGAGATCTCTAGTGTTAGGAATTTTCCTGTCACTGTGGTGATCCATGGATTGGCCATACAATCCATGTTTTTTTATAGATATTATCTGCTGTACCATTGTATTATTCAGAAATTTCTAAATCATTCTGTAGATTTGCAACCTTAGATCTCAGATCTACTCTCTGTGCTTCATGTTTTGCACAAAACCCCAAGGGGAATGTATAGATAAACATTTATTGTACATATATCTTTATTAGATCTAAATTTTTATGTACAGATATGATATAGATCTGAAGAATTAATAAACTGCTACTTCAGCCCTAAAAATAACGTTGTCATGGTTATGCAGTCTTTTCTGATGGTTGTAGCACCTCATTTCTGAGGATTTTTGGTGTATTGTCTCATTCTTTATCTTGTACAATGTATGGAATGTTATATACTTCTTATTTGCTGTTATATATCTGATTTTTGAACCTAAATATCATCCTCATATTTTTCTTCAGTGGATCTGCATTATTTCTGAAGCAATCCTTTGCATACTGCTGCAGCCCCTCTCTTTGGGTGATTTCCAGCTAGACTAGTTTGTGGGAGATTTGTTCAAACCACCTAGTATTATTCGTTTTTTCTCTCCTTTTGGATTTAGATCTTAGATGAGCTGATATCAAGGATCCAGGAGCTTCAAACTCATTTCTATGCACAGTATTCTCAGAAGTGTGTTATTTCAGCAAGCTTGTTGAGTTGTTCCAATTTTGGGATATTACAGTGGTATCAGAGCAAGGTCTTTGGCTCAGCCTGTGGGCTTCAATCCAAAGTGATATAAATAAATGAGAAAGGCAAGAATGATGAAGAATATGAGTTTAATATCATCCCTTTTTAGATCCAGTAAGAACCTCTCCAAGGAGGTTGAAGAAGAAGAAGAGAGAAAGAGCAGTGAAATTCCTAGAAAGTTTCAAGAGCAGAAAGATCTTCCAGTAAGATATACAAGATCTATAAATGAGGGAAATTATAAATCCTCATCTAATATATATGTGCACTCAGCCATATCACCAAAGCTTCAACATTATGTCAGGGATTTCTTCATGAAGAGGAAGAAAGGAGGTGTACCCAAGAAGGAGACTCTTAGAGAGTATTTGGAGGAGTATGAAGCTTAATCCAAGGAGTTCAAAGATGACTTGAAATTTCAAGGGTTCGGAAAGACCAAGGAGAAAAAAGGAAAAAAGGAGGATCAGCATGGTATGGGTATATTCTATCTATCTATCTTTGATGGATCACCTAAATATCCAATCAAGGCTTGGGCAGAGGAGCTAGACAAATTTTTGCAGCAACATCAAGGCTCAGAAATTGAAGCCATCAAAGTAGTAGCACTGCATTTTGAAGGTAAAGAATATACTTGGTGGTTGTTTGAGTCCTTTTCCTTGAAGAATGAAAACACACCTACTTATGCAAGGTTTATTGCAAGATTGATAGAGCAGTTTGATGAAGCCCCATGTGTAACATCTTCTGTTGACACTATCAAACCATATCAAACAAATATTTTGCATGAGTTGGAAGGGTATATGAATCCAACTCCATTTCTAAATACCATGGGAGAGGGTGTGAGTTTGTTTGATTCCTTGCCAAGGGCAATATCTCCTTCGGATGGAGGACTCTCCTCTCAAGAGGAAAGCATGAAGATTCCTCCTTCAATAGATGACCAATATCTAAGGTCTCTTGTTGATGATGAGGCAATTTTAGTTATTGAAGAGAAGGAGAGGAAGGAAGGAGATAACGCAGTCATGAAAATGGCACCTCAAGCACCTCATGAAGAGAAGGAAGGAGCACTTGCTCCAAGGAAAGAAACTCTTGTGCACTTGCAAGGAGTTCCACAAGGTCTCACACATAGAGCTCTTGGCATAACACATGAGAAACATGTACCATCATTGTAAAATGATGAGATATTGAAGATAGAAGGAGGAAAAGAAGAGGAAGGGTATCACAAGGAGAAGAGCATGGATCCTTCTTTGTTTCAAATCTTGGAAGTACAAAGAAGGCAAGAGGGCCTATGCAATAAAGGTAGGGGTAAATATGCCTACCTACATCCACATTCTACTTTATGCCTTGACACCTCTCTACAAAGAGGTATTTTACCAGGAGCACCTCTTAATGGGAGGAAATATAAAGTGTTCTCTCAACTATGGGCAACATATGCATACTTGGATAAGGAGGGAGCCTTGGGAGAAGCTAGCACAGCGCAGAAAATCTCTCATGAATTCAAAAGAGAGATGGGAAATTTTCTGAAAGGGAAATTGATAACTCCCACTTAGCTATCTGCACTGAGGGAGGAGAAATCAGAAGTTTATGGTGGCATGAGCATGAGGACACATGGAAACTCCATATCTTTGGGGCAGCCTGTGATATCTTCATTCACAAGGAATATTTCTGAACATGGCAAGGGGATGCTAACCCTCTTGCATACATGGGCCAAAATGAGGAAGTTTTGGAAGACAAGGACTTTTCGAGGGGAAGTTGATTTCCATATGCTTCAATATTTTCTTGAGCAAGATCAGTTGCAAGTGAGGGAGCAAAGGGGAGACTATGATGCTCCAACATGTGATTTTTATGTCAAGGATGTCAAAGGAGGGAGCCAAGATATGACAGGGGCAGCATTTCAGACCTCTACAGCGTTGTCATTCTTGGGGAGCCTAGATCCTTATTGGGATTCCCAACTCATGATGGAATACTCCAAGGACCTTTTCACATGTGGGGTTCTTGATGGGGAAGTAGTGGATGAAAGGTTCAAGGTGGTTGATGGAATTATCTATTTCTATAATATTATTCTTTTTATTAGTGACTCCAAGCTCAAGGAGAGACTACTAGATGCCACCTATGAGATCCTGCTTTCCAAAACCACTGGTTTCATTCGAGCATATCATACTCTCTTGGGTGATTTCATATAAGAAGGTTTCAAGGAAGAGGTGCACTCTCATATGAATATTTTTATGGATGGTAGATGAGGAGGAACATAGCTCTTGGGAAGAGCCATCATTCACACCTCCTTACTCATTGAGTGTGAGAGGGGACTCATCCATGAGTCACCTCACTGATGTAAAACAAGTGTATAGAGAATCTTTTCTTTCTGAATATCATCATTCATCTCCTATATGCTTATATTTTTCTAACACTCATTTGCAGAACATTTCTCCAAAAGGGTGCACTATTTATGAGGGGTTTCATGGGATACTCAAGGCCACGAACCATGTTGATGCAGGTCATTCCTTGTAGGATCTTGGAAAGCTATTATATTATTCATGGTGTGATTATTTTACACCAACTATGATGCATTTACTCCAAGAATTCAGAAGGGATGAAGTAAAAAACAAGTGTTGGGGAAGGCACTTGTCATATCCTATTCTATGGCAGTTAAGGATAAAACTGCGCTGGTTTCATATGAGGGAACATCTTCCTTCTCATTTATCATACATGGCAGCTAGCATGATTCTAATCATGATTCCTTATGTTGAAAATGTTCTTACTCTTAGGAACATGGTTGGAGAAGAGTCACATTGGTGGGATGCATCCTTGGGGAAAGGAGTTCCCCATTCTTTTTGCATTACATGCTTCCATGGGAGCATGAGATTTGGTATGGCCACTATGATAGATCACTTGTCTCTTTGTAGAGTGAGCCATATGTTTGTTTGGAACATGCCTCTCATATGTATTGGGGAGGAGTTTTTCTATGGATTGCCAAGCTGGAATGTGATCCACTTCATTTGGATGATAGCATGGAGATGGCCGTCTCTCATGAATCATGAAAATCCCCATGATTGTCATCACTTCTATCTTGAGGAGGCCATGTATCAGAAATAAGGTTTCCATAAAAACCTTCCATTCTTTCATGAGGAGAGACATTGGGTTTACTCACCAAGGGCCATCTTGCATATTAAGGAAGGACCATTGGGAGGTAGAACTATTGCAGAAAATTTAGAGAAATGGTGGAGACTATTGGAGGAGGTCACAGGAGAAGGAGGGGAAGTTTTGCAGCACCCTTGTAGTTTCTTGAGGACAAGCAAAATTTGGTAGGGGGAGACTGTAATATTCCTAAATTAGTTGCATCTAATAGGAATATTAATTTTTCCTAGGTTATTTTTGCATTTCATGATTGATGAATAAATTGTAAAGGAGGACATGTAAAACTCTTGAAAACCAAGAATAAATCAATGCATATGTGAACAGAGACATATATGGGCTATGTAAATAAAATCCTGTAGGTATGAATGGGTATAAATCACAAGAGTGGGCCATCTTTGACCAAGTCAACAGGCCAGTCTAGATGCATTGAACCTCTTTGAGGGACAGCGTAGTTCTAGAAGGGGACTCTAAATGTGAAAGGGGCTAAATCAATGAAGTGGTTTAGGGTTTGGAAAGACTCCTATATTATAAAAGGAAGAGGAGGGCAGCAAGGAAATGTTGTTGAAGATTATTATTTCTGAAGGTATTGTCTCCTCAGACATCCCTTCTTGGGTCTTCCTGTTCAGGAATCCCACCTCCTTCCTTGAGCAGCTCTTGGAGGAGACTTGTGCTATCTTTTCCACATCAGGATTTTAGTCCAAGCAACACCTTACAACTACAGTGCTGCTCCTGTTGAGGTTTGAGCTGTCCTTATGAGTTGTAGCAGTGGAAGACACTAGATCTTCTCAGATCTAGCCTATACTAGTGGCTCTTCTCAGTGAGTGTGTATTTTAACCTCCTGGAAGAGTTCATTAGCTGATTGTGCTCCAGATCTACATCTTGGCATCAGGCCAGATCATTCTCAGAGGCTACAGTGCAGTTCCTCTCCCTGGACTGCGTTATTTGCAAAGCAGGAGTTGCAGGGTGTTTTGTCTGCACTTTGGAGGAGAGATCTCTGGTGTTATGAATCTTCCTGTCACTGTGGCGATCCATGGATTGGCCATCCAATCCATGCTTGTTTCAGATATGATATTTTGTACCATTGTATTATTCAAAAAATTTTGAATCATTTTGCAGATCTGCAACCTTAGATCTCAAATCTTATCTTTGTGGTTCATGTTTTGCACAAAACCCCAAGGGGAATGTATAGATCAGCATTTCTTGTACACATGTATGTATTATATCTAAATTTTTATGTACATATCTGATCTAGATCTGAAAAATTAATAAACTGCTGCTTCAGCCCTAAAAATAATGTTTTCATGTTTATGCGGTCTTTTATGATGGTTGTAGCACCTCATTTCTGAGGTTTTTTGTTGTATTGTCTAATTATTTCTCTTGTAAAATGTATGGAGTGTAATATATTTCTGATTTTATGTTATATATCTGATTTCTAAACCTCCATATCAGCCTCCTATTGTGCTTCAGTGGATCTACATTATTTCTGAAGCAATCCTTTGCATACAGTTGCAGCCCCTCTCTTTGGGTGATTTCCAGCTAGACTAGTTTGTGGGAGATTTGTTTAACCCACCTAGTTTGATTTTTTTTTTCTCTTCTTTTGGATTTAGATCTTGGATAAGCTGATCTAAGGGATCCAGGAATTGCAAACTCATTTCTATGCACATTATTCTCAGAAGTACATTATTTCAGTAGGCTTGTTGAGCTGTTCCAATTTAGGGATATTACAGGGGATACTTATTTTTCTTACCTTTACCTTTCTTCTCTATTCTAGGTTTCTATTGATATTTTCCTTTATCAAATAAAATGGAATTTATCTAGGAATTAGAAGCTTCCAGAGGGTGGGATTGAGGGTTTTGAGCAAGAGCGGTGAGAGATATACTAGATGGTTTACTCGTCGATTGAGAACTGGAAGAACCAATACTTCCATAAGCGACATGATATTATTTACCAAGTGGAAGAGGAAAAATTTTTGAAGTTCGTGGAGCATTTGGTATCTTATCATAGAGCATGTGTGATTGGGTATTAACCAGATCTAAATATGGAGCATGAGCAATCACTTTCTCTTCTATCACAACTCCACCTTTGGCCACATATTCTATTATAGTAGCTAATAGAGATTTGAAGAACCCTTATGCCAACAACTATTTAGGAAAAAAGGTCTTGACCGACCGGAGACGACACCTCCACTCATGAATGTGATCTGAAATTTCAGTGGAATCTGATTGTTTGAATTTAGTCAATAGTTTCATTCCATATTCGTATCTAATGGGAACCTGGAAATGTGTGAGGAAGGTGGTAGCTAAAGTACTGAAATCATGAAACGACTCTCTAGGTAATTCAATATACCATTTATTTGTGGTACCTATAAGCGTTCACTAGAAAAGATGAAGTTGAATGGAATCATAATTAAGGGATTTGGATAAACACCATAGATGATATGTCATAACATGTGTCCAAGTTTCTTCTCCAAGATTCCCATTGAACTTTGGGATATCCTATGGAAACTTAGTGGGAATAATTGGCCACTATGGCTGTTAGCGTAAATTCTTAATGAAATTGTACAAAAAGAGCTCATTTTAGTTGTGTGTGACAAACAACCCTAAAAACGTAAATGTTTTCTTAAGTTATTTATATCTGCAATCGATAGTTAGAAAAAATGCGGAAAAAAATCAGATCTATCCAGTAAAAGAAGTTAAACAATAAAAAGAAATAGTAATTACTCCATGCATCTAATAGACATGACAATATTTAAATAAGCTACGATATATTATAATAACTGGTAAAGGAAACTAATACAAGTTACCAGTCCCCCTCAATGGGATGGGTTCTTGGTTGTCTTCAACGCTTGAGTTCCAGAAGTTTCTCTCTCTCAATGGTGCAAAAAACCCAAAATGTGTTGAACTCTATGGGAGCTCAAGAAGTAAAGAAAATAGTAGCAGCAATGAGAATGATCAAAGCACAACAATGAAAGTGATCAAAGTGAAGAATGAATGTAAAACCCTCTTATTTATTAAAAAATATTGATTTATCCTCGATAATAGTGAATAATAAAATATTATTAACAATGATCTAGATCTAACTGCTTGGAATATTTTATTATATTTTGTTGGAGGGAAAAGGTATTTAAATTGGTTAAATACCTTTATTTATAAATAATAAACAAATAGATGATTTATTTATCATTTCAAGAATTTGGTTAAGCAATGATTAACAAATAATGATTTGTTTAATTATTTCTAGCTCATTTAGTCAAATTTAACAAGGAATAATAACTAAATAATGATTTAATTAATTATTCCTAGAGAAAAATAAGAAAAATAATGATTTATCTAATTATTTCTCATAATTGGGTTACATATGACCAGGAATATTATTTAAACAAGTTTTAATTAATTATTCCTAGAGGACAATCAAATAAATAAGGATTTATTTAATTATTCCTCATGGGGTACTTGTTTAAACCATAAATAACTTAATAAAGTATGGTTTATTCAATTATTTCGTAAAGTGAAAGAAATTTTAAGATGGTGAAATTGGTCTTACATGGTGTACTTCAATCCATCTAATTGTAAATGGTTATATGACCAAATTTTGGTGATAACAATGGTAAAGGAGCAATGGGATCGTTAGTAAGCCAAGTTAAGTCGGGTAATTCGAGAGTAGCCACAAAAGGAAACTGTCGATTAAAATTTGAGGGAGGGTGATCTGGGTAAGACAAAATAGCCTAAGAAATGGGTACTTGAATGCCTAGATAAGGAGGATTCTGATAATAAGGAACCTGGTTACCAGGACATGTAGGATTTGATAACCAACATACAAGTGAGTTTGTTTCCCAGCCCCAGGATGGTAATAAAGATGCTAGAATGGTTGGGTTTGGATTTGTTGTCCTTGAAAAGGCATGTGATGAGGTCCATACCATTGCCCGATAGGGTTTTTTATTTCCCCTTAGTATGATGGGTTCAGTTGATACTGCATCAAATTTTGAATAATTTGGCCTACCGTAACTTGAGGAGCACTTTGCCCAAGCAATTGAGAATGTGAGGCACCTTGTACAAATTGACTAATTAGTGTCTAGGAAGAACTAGATAACATAGGAATAGGTTGTAAAGGTTGGCTCACATGTATTTGAGCTTGTTGAGGTGTTTAAAGATAGATATGAATTTGTGATGAGGATGGTGCAGCCCAAGGATTCAACAATCGATCTCAAAGCGACCCAGGTTGAATGGGGGAAGTAGGTTTCCAAACACTAGAATCCATTCCAGGATAAGGCAACCATATATAGGTGGATTACCATATTTAGGCATACCAAAAAGAGGTTCCCCCTACATAACGAGGAGAAGATAATGAAGGAAGTTGTGACCTAGATGGATGGTGCCCAACATAAGGAGAGCTAGGTTTTTTAGGGTAGATTTGTCCACTGATATAAGGACCATCTTGTTGCTCTATTGTAGGTGTATCCAAATGAAGAGGATAAGGTTGTGTGGCATTCATAAGAGAAGTACCAGACATTATTCCTAAATTATATGACATGGGAGATGTCTAAGGACTGGAATATGCAACAGATAATGATTTTTATCCATGTGGGAAAGATGGGCCACCATACAAATGAGTTTCTAGTGATGTCGTGAACATAGACGAGGAAGAAAAATTTGATGTATCAACCATACTAGTGGATACATTTTGGGAACTTGAATCAGCTCCAAACATTGTTGACAATCCAAATGAATATTGTTTCCAAGGATCTTCATGGAAGCCCAAAGAATCAGGTGAAGGAGATTTTTTCAGAGTTTGAAGAGGAGAAAAAGGCTCATTTTCATAAAAATGAAGTCCTTCCCAATGATCAAGGGAATAAGGACGAATTTATTCTTTAGGGATCTCTTCAATAATGAAATTCATATATGGAAGAGGTTCACCATCGGCCTAAGATAAGTTAGTTTTTCCTTGGACAATAAGAGGAAGGTCCCACTGAATCAGGCGAGGATGGATGAGGCTCCTCAGGTTCAATGACCTCCGGAAACAAAGTGTCTGACTCAGGAATGTTAGGTTCAGTGGCCTCAGGTAACAAAGTTTTAGGGACTTCTTCTTCAATTGTGTCAGTGTCACCAACAGGGGTAGATGTAATCTCTAGTTCGGAACTCAAAGGGATAGATTATTATGGAAATTATGTATCAGGAGGAGGGCTAGAAGTAGTGCCTAAAGTTCCTGATTCAATATTTTTCATTTTTTTTTGGACATTAGTTAAAATTAGCCTCTAGAGGTATATGAAGGTTATTTTTCATTCTACGCGAATGACGGGGAGGTGGATTTTTTTCTTCCATGTTGGACAACAAATTTTATTAACAAAAAAAGAAAAAAATAAAGAAGAGTGTAATGTATGCATAAGGTATTACAAATCAATCATGAATTGTAATATCAATCTTGGAGAACCAATGAATTTACGTACGATGAAGAATCTCCCCGAATGTTTTCTTCGGTGTATCATGGTATGCAAGGTGAAAGAATCAGCTACCTATGGATGGATAGCAACCTATTGGGGACTCTCAAAATATACTCAATGGTATGTGTAAGTGTAGTTTGTAGTAGTGTTGTCTAATGCGTAACCATTTGATTAGAACATTCCCATATACTTTTCATGCATGGAGCAGCATCGGATATACCCGAAGGTACATGGAGAAAAATCCTATACACTTACGTACGTGGAACGAGATTTTAGCCCCAGGATGCAACGCTAGAAAATAATGACAACTCCTACGTTTAAGGACGTCGAAACACATCTCTAACCTAGAACTATAAATTTTTTCGTTAATGTTAAAAATTATGTTGATTCAATATATTTTATTGTTTATATTTGATTAACTTATAGTTTTATAGCTCACCATGAATGTAACCCAAATGCCCTAAAATGAAAATCTAGCAAGAGAAAGTAGGAATATTTTCTCTTTCAATGAAAATCTAGATAAGGATGTGAAGAAACAATCAAGATGCAAGATGAAATTCCCCTTTCAATGCAACTTTTGCTAATATAATTTACAATCAAAAACCTAAATCCCAAATTCAAAATTTTTCTTTTCACCATACTTAATTTTAAAATGAAGAAAACTAAGATTAAAATGTTCAATTATTGATTCAATTACACTTTTCAGAATGAGGACTCAAACAACAATTCATCCAAGCGATCAACAATCAATCAAAACAATTTTTTAAGCAACCAAACGATAAGTAAAAAGAAAAAATGAAACCATTTCTTCTCAAAGGTAAACAAACACAAATGAAAATTGAATGGAGCTTTTAGAGGGACCATAATACACTGAATGCTCAAGGAAGATCATATGAAAGCAGGCTGAAGGAAGAGAGGCTCAAAAACCAATGAGAAAATTATGCAGAAATAGGGACCAACATTCGTGCAGAGAGGGCATAAGTTCTTTGAAACATTGGGACAAAGTGGTCCCAAGTGAGGTGCATTTCTCTGTCAGAGGCACTGGTGGAGCGTTAGGCTTTGGAAATAGGTTTTTGGCACAAAAAATTCAAAAAATGTTCAATCAAGCCAATTCCTAGGTTTTTCCTTGGTTTGATGATGCAACAATGGTCTTTCAAGGAGGTGATCAAATAAAAAGGACAAGGAAAACTACCAAGGGAATATTTTTTTCCCTAGTATGTTCGCCAATTTGTCATACAAGATTTACGATTGCTGACAAAGGTATCTCCCCTAGGTTTGGTGTTGAACCTAGAACAACATAGAAATAAGGAACCCAATGCTTTTCCTTATAGTAAATAGATGATGGAGTGAATCCTACCTAGAATTCGTTTCTCATTTCACTCCTTCATTAGCTTAGAAGCTCCAATTCCAACTCGGATTGCTAAAATTAGATCTTGCTGTAATATCCATTTTTAGGAATAGCTAGCAATCCATGGCTGGAAAAAGCATTTTCCATAAATGGAGGCAGCAAGATTTGATACCAAGACTTGGATCCCTTAGACCAATGTGTCTGAGACCAAAATCCAAGAGTTGGGACCAAAGAAATCCTTCTAAGGTGGTTAAACAGATCTCCCACACTTAGATATCCTCAGAAAATGCCCGATGAGGGACTGCAACAATTGTAAGCACATGTAAGGAAAAGACAACTTTATTTTATGAGCTATGAGACAAGAAGATGTCGATAGCCAATAAATTTTTTTACAGCAACAAAGAAAGTACAATTTCTTGAGGAAACAACCTCTCAAGAAAGGCAATGCAAGCCTCAACAATACATGTACATGGAAATGAAGAACACTGCTATTTCTGCATAAATCCAGGCTATGAGGACGCAATTTATAAGAGGTACTGCTCCATATTACATAATAACTGAAATATATGACAATACATGGCTCAAATAAAGTGGGGGAGAAAATCTCTAACCCCTGAAAGCAACAATACAACAATCCTCCAAGGGATTGGCTGAAATACACAAAATGGAAAAAATACCGGAGTTGTTGGGCAGCAGCTGCAACTCAAATATAGAACTAAGTAGAGAAGTCTGAATATGATGAACAATATGAATTAGACCTCCTCCAATGGATCTCCTAAGTGGAAGGCTGATCCTTACACTTGAGATCTCACCCTCCAATCAATCTGCAAAACCCTCATTGGAGATACTCCATGAAAATAACGCAATCACTAAGAGGGACTGCGTAGTGAGTGGAATAGAACATTATGGCCAAGTGCAAAGATTTACAAATCAGCTCTCAAGCTTCCAATCTGATCTCCCAAAGAAACGGAAGACTCTTTCTTTGAAAAATAAGAGATGGAAGAGGTGTTGTGGAGTCTCCATTGCAACACCCTGCAACACAGAGTTATGCTACATTGTCTTGGAGGAGGACGGTTTGGCCTTGAGCCAAGAGATGTAGAGAATGAAGAAAAAACCTTCAAGAGGCCTCTCAAGAAGGTGAGGAAATCTGAAACAGGAATTCCCTAGCAATTCTAGCTAAACAACAAAGAATGCAGAATGCCTAAATAGACATGGAATGAGTAATCATAATCATGAATAAAAATGGTTGCCTTTCCCTCCTTTTACACAATGTGAGCTCCCTCTCCATGGGTCCCACTCTATTAGGATTTATTCCATAAAGAAATATTCCCTCCTCTATCTCTACGCTGTCCCATGTAGTGCTTTCCACCTCATCCCCTGCATTGTTTGACTTGGTCAAACTTAACCAAGCCTCTTTGCAAAAGTCTCCTTTCACACATGAGGGTGTGAAATCTAGTTCCATGGTTGATCCATTTTCATACTAGAGGGATTTTATTTATGTTTTTATTTTCATTGGGCCTGCTTACCCAAGTATTCATCTCCTAGGTGAAAATAGACAAAATTAATATTCCAAATTATTGAAGGAAAAATTTGGAATATTACAGTCCTCCCCTCCCAAATGTTGCTTGTCCTCAAGAAACTGCAAGGATAGAACTGGAAAATATCCACTCAAGGCATGGATTCTGAAATTTGATTAGGAACATCTTCCCCATATGGATCCTCCATCCCCAAGCAATCATCCAAACAAAATGAGTCACCTCCCAACATGTCAACTCCTGAAAATATCCTTCCACCTCAAGCTCTAGAAATGAAGGTGGGCTGAAAATATGAACATGGTAAGCATCATAGCCTACCTCAAGTTTTCCTTCTCTCCACTCATGATAAGTGTAGAGTGTGTGCTGATCCTGGGCTGCAAAAATATTTCCCTCAAATGGCAAAGTGAAGAAAAATCCTCCAAAGAGTTCTCCTCCGACAATGAAGAACAAGATGGCCCAAAACAATCCATCCATGATGAATAGGACAAGATCATCATAGAATGTCCCAATGAGAAGTTTGTTGCAAGTTATACATGATGATACATGATACAAACAATGTCTCACAAGGATACAACACAGTTTCATCCACTGCAATCTCAGAAAGGTACATGGCAAGTGACCTACAAAATCCATCACATCTACTAATGAATAGTAAATGGCTGAATATAACAACAATGCAAGACCAAACACTTGCCCATGGCTGTACAATGGATGACTATCAAGGCCATGGTCCACCTCAAAAGAGAACACATATGTAGTAGTGGTGGCCATATCTCCTCCCATGTTCCCATTGGAACATGTAGTGCAGAAAATGTGAGAATTCTTCCCACTCAAGGACACATCCAACGCATGTGCCTCTCTCATAATCATGCTTCTTATAAAAATATGATCCATATCAGAAAATGACGGCATGATAAAAAACAAAATGAAGAGAATGCTGAGGGTTTCAAGTGATGCAAGAAGGTACCAACATCTTCCCCAAGAGTGACAGTGCAGTTTTCCAAACTACTGCTTCATAAAATCACATGGCAAGTTGTTTTGTGTTACATGAATGGTTATGTATGTCATGATAGCTACTGATACATAGAAAATGGCTGAGTATATCAACTGATCATGCATGAAAGAAAATACTTGCCCAAGGCCATATAAAATATGGTTGTCTCCATCATACAAATTGGCCCAATTTTTTCCATGGAGCCCAATGAAAAATTTGCCCCTTTCTGGAGCAATGCACTGAATATGAATGGTAAGAGCATCAAAATGTTGTGTTAGATAATCCATGGATGTAAAAAAAATAATATTACCATATGTTGAGAGCAACATGATGCATGTGTATATGAATGATCCATCCATAGTAGTATGGCACATTCCCAGGAAGAGAATTGAACCATATGTTGCATAAAGATCATCCTCCTTATACTTGGAAATCGAAGTCAAGAAGATCATAGCAAGGGAGGTCATACCAATGTAATAGATGTCTCCATCCACTAATCCATCAAGCTCATCTCCTCTTTTTCCTCCAAGTGCATCAAGTGTGAAGTGATCCTGGGGAAACTCCATCAATAACACCAAGCTCTCAAGTGACAGCATTGTTGGCCTCTGCAAATGATCTCTAGCCAACTCATAGCTCCATTCTTTGACATGCTCCTTGTCAAAGATATCTCCCATAATGCTGAAATAAATAAGAAGCCCCTACCAAGGTGTAAGTACCTCTCTATCATCAAAAGCCAAGGAGATAATGTCATCTCCTCCTCCTGCAACATCATGCAAAGTGTGAGAGAAAATCTGCTCTTGCTCTCCTAAGAACAAGCAAAGCAACAAAATATTTTGCTGCCTCCCCATACTTCCATCATACAACTCATGTGATGAAGACACGATGAATGATATGAGTATCACATCAACACCATGCACCCATACTCTATGCTGCTCAATGATGCAAGTATCCATCCTCCTACTCTTAGGAAGAGTGTTTTCCAAGTGATGGCCAAACTCTTTCAAGAGTAACCAGCGCAGCCAAGCCTCATGTTGCCTGATATCATAAGTTTGCAAGTAGCCTCCAAGCTCCTTGCTCATCAACCACATCCACTCAACCACTTGTGGATGATTCCTTCTTCTCTTCATCTTGGTACTCCTCCCATGAGGGCTACCATCTTCCCAAATCAAATTCTTGTCTTTGCACTTCATGGGATTTTGAAATGAAATATTCTCAAGGATCAATCAGACCCTATCAAGAGCCAAATAGGTGAAAGGAAAAAACCTCACATCATGATGTGTATGGCTCAAGGAATTTCCAACACAAGCATGAGAGATGTTATCCATCCTAAAATTTCCTCCATCTTCTATATGCTCTTATGAGAAAGGAAGAAAATCTTTGCACTCCATGGTGTGTTGAAGTGCACCTCTGATGAGATCTCTCATTGAGACCTCCCTCTCATCAATATTCTTCCAAAACCAATGAGGTCTTGGATCTAAAAGTAGAAGTTCCTCTTTGAGCTGAGAGGAGCTCATTGAGAAAGTGTCATCTTGAAGGGAGAAATGGCTTCTTACTTCAATATTTCTATTATCAACCTTCAAGGCTTCAAACCCCAACTCCCAATGTGATATGAAATCCAACAAAGGCTCATGAAGATGATGGTTTATTTCCTCCTTGAAATCTTTCATGTTGCACAGTGCAGTGCAACCAAGCTGCTCTATGGTAGCAATGGGATTTGACCCCTGGTCATTCAAAAGAAAATCTCCACAATTTTCAAAAGAAGTTGTTGTAACAATAGATTGTGGAAATTATTTCATACATTGATGTGCATTTGGAACTTCTTATAGGGCTGCAAGAGTTCCTTCCTCCAAAGTGTTAGCTGCTCCAACTGCTGATGTATGTGTCTACTCCTCTATGAGTGTGACAATATTATCACAAGCCTCCTCAAGTGGTGGTGTGGCCTTCCCTTCCTTTGACCCTTCACCATCAAAGGTTTTGACCAACCCTTGGATGAAATTTGAAAAAAAATTCTCCCTTGCATGGCTCAAGTGGTTGCTTCACCAATCATAGGCTTCACCCTCCAAGTGCATCACTGAGATTTCAACAACTTCTTTCTCTACTACAGGATGTAGAAAGAAAAATTCTACCAACTCTTTTACCCAAGTTCTTGTAGTAGATGACCCATCAAAGGTATATAATAGAAATATATTGCCTTTGATTTCCTTTCTGCTACATGGTCTCTTCTCTTCCTTCAACCAGATGAAATGAGGAGAATCTAGAGTCTCCTTGAAGGCTCTAGGTTGAGATCCATACTCAACAAGGTAATCACTCATAATTTGATGATCCAAGTGTCTTCCATGCTCAATGTATTATTCTTGATGAGAATAGGAAGTGCACGGTCCTCCCTCTTCTTCTTCTTCAATCTTCTTGACCTCCTTGGAGAGGTCTCCTCTGGATCTGAAAATAGATGAGAATAAACTCATCTTCTTCAAAATTTTGATATTATTGAGCTTAGACTCAAAGGCTGAGCCAAGAAAGTTGCTCTGATACCATTGTAACATCCCTTTTTAGGAATAGCTAGCAATCCATGGCTGGAAAACGCATTTTCCAGAAATGGAGGCAGCAGGATTTGATAGCAAGACTTGGATCCCTTAGACCAATGTTTCTAAGACCGAAATACAAGAGTTGGGACCAAAGAAATCCTTATAAGGTGGTTAAATAGATCTCCCACACTTAGATATCCACAGAAAATTTCCGATGAGGGACTGCAAAAATTGTAAGCACATGTAAGGAAAAGACAACGTTATTTTATGAGTTTTGAGACAAGAAGATGTAGATAGCCAATAAAATTTTTTATAGAAGCAAATAAAGTGCAAGTTCTTGAGGAAAAAACCTCTCAACAAAGGCAATGCAAGCCTCAACAATACATGTACATGGAAATGAAGAACACTGCTATTTCTGCATAAACCCAGTCTATGAGGACATAGTTTATAAGAGGTATTGCTCCATATTACATAATAACTGGAAGATATGACAATAAATTTCTCAAATAAAGTGGGGGAGAAAAGCGCTAACCCCTGAGAGAAATAATACAACAATCCTCCAAGGGATTGGCTGAAATACACAAAATGGCAAAAATGCCGGAGTTGCTGGGTAGCAGCTACAACTCAAATCTGGAACTAAGTAGAGAATGCTGAATATGATGAACAATATGAATTATACCTCCTCCAATGGATCTCCTAAATGGAAGGCTGATCCTTACACTTGATATCTCACCCTCCAATGAATCTGCAAAACCCTCACTGCATATACTCCATAGAAATAATGTAGTCACTAAGAGGGACTGCGCAGTGAGTGGAATAGAACACTATGGCCAAGTGCCAAGACTTGAAAATTATCTCTCAAGCTTCCAATCTGATCTCCCAAATAAAGGGAAGACTCTTTCTCTGAAAAACAAGAGATGGAAGAGGTGTTGTGGAGTCTCCACTGCAACACCCTGCAACACAGGGTTATGCTGCTGCAACAATAACGCTTTCCTAGAGGAGGATGGTTTGGACTTGAGCCAAGAGATGTAGAGAATGAAGAAAAAACCTTCGAGAGGCCTCTCAAGTAGGTGAGGAAATCCTAAATAGGAATTCCTTGGCAATTCTTGCTAAACAACAAAGAATGCACAATGTCTGAATAGACATGAAATGAGTAATCATAAGCATGAATAACAATGGTTTCCTTGCCTTCCTTTTATACAATGTGAGATCCCTCTCCATGTGTCCCACTCTATTAGGGTTTCTTCCGTAAAGTAATATTCCCTCCTCTATCTCTACGCTGTCCCATGTGGTGCTTTCCACCTCATCCCCTGCGTTGTTTGACTTGGTCAAACTTAACCAAGCCTCTTTGCAAAAGTCTCCTTTCACACATGAGGGTGTGAAATATAGTTACATGGCTGATCCCTTTTCATAATAGAGGGATTTTATTTATTTTTTTATTGTCATTGTGCCTCCTTACCCAATTATTCATCTCCTCGGTGAAAATAGACAAAATTAATATTCCAATTTATTGAAGGAAAAATTTGGAATATTACACTTGCATAGTCAAATAACACAAGAAAGGAAACTACAATATGTATGCAGTATCATCGAAATAATTTATTCAATAGATCAACATGGTATTGAAATAAGTGAAATAACAACATCACATATAGGAAAACATAGAATTATTTGCGTTAATAAAAATGGAAGGATATTACAACCATAAATGGAATTTTATCTTGTATAAGAGCTCCAAGTTGTTAACTCGTCCTTTCCTTGTCACAATATGCACCTCTAGTCACCCCATGTGTGAGATGATAACTACTTACTGTAGCATCATAACAACAGAATTACTCTCCAAATCCTACCATTACCTCTTGCATATGAGAAGGTAAATATTTAGGAGAGAGGGGTAAGTTGGGAGTTCCTATACAATTACCATTCTAGGGATTTATATCCACAGTTGATGGAGGGATAGGATCAAAGGTTAAGTGGTGAAAACTCCAAAGTAGGGTAGGATAGGATCCGAATTTAAATCCTAAGTTAAGTAATTGAAACAAAGTCTAGAAACTCCTAAAAGGTGAAGCTTTCAGAATCTCTCTCATTCTCCCTGACTTCTAAAACCAACGCAGGTGAAAAGTAGGGAAACTTGCTGGTGACCAACAGTGGCCACAATGGAGCAAGCTATAGGTGAACACACCCCAGTAGGGTTGCAAGGAGCATTGGTCCTGAAACTAGCTGAGATAGGTCAGTTTAGGGTTGAAATTATGAGGGAGCAAAGGTACATGTTTAAGGATTTTTGCAAGATGATGACAAGGGGAATAAGATTTTGATTGATCCCATTAGGAGGACCAATTAACCAGATGTGACAAAATGGACTATAAAAAATCTAATGGGGCATCAATTAATTCGATTTCAATGGATACATTCTTGCTATAAATAGTGATAGGACAATTGCGATATAAGCGAATGGGTTGTGATGGATGAGAGTACCAAGCACGAAGAGTGATGGTGGATGGGTACAAGTCAAGTGAACCAAGTTGCTTCCAAACACTAACGGTCATCAAAAAGGTGGAGGAACCATCTTCTATGACACATATCTGAAAATTTGTGTTTCTTATGCCGAATTGGTATTTTAAATGCAACATATGAAGGAAGGGGAGGATGTTCTGACTTATCAACATAAAATAAAATCATACAATCGTCAGAAGGATCCACAACACCTAAAGAAAAGAGTATATATTTCCATTGGGATGGGAATGTCTAGAGGACTTCCAGCGTTGATATGGCAGCAGGAAACTATGCCAAGTCATCTACTATGTTATAGGTATGGGTGGCTTTAGCAGAAGCAACATTTCGACATAATGAGCCTTTAGGGATCTTAGAGACAACCTATGTTAGTCATCATTAATTTTTTCCTGTGTATATGACTAAATGTTTGCCCTAGATTTCTGGAAACAAAGTTCATGAGCATTGTGAGTTCTAGAAATCTCACTGCCTTCATTATCCTTAAGATAAATTTTTCACTATTTCATCATCCCATCATGTCAAGCTCAGCTCACCCATCCCAAAATACCCATCATGGGTTGATGCCACTCATTTTGTCTTTGTTGTGTCACCTCTGACCTCAATCCACTATTTTGTTTTAAGCCTAAACCCCTCCATTGCTACCGAGGGTCACCAAATAGTCATCTCTCTTACATCTCCAGAAATGACTCAAGAATTGATGATCTCAAAAATGTCTTTGTAGGATCTTTAAATAAATCTAGTACATTGGATTTTGGATCTTCAATACATAAATCTATCAAAACTCTGTTTTACACCTAAAATATCACAAATTGTAAGCTTTCAGTAAAAAATCCAAGTCTAAGGAACCTTCCATTAGGTCACCTAGGGTTTCACAGGTCATAAGGTGGATTTGGTATTCTAAAAATCTCTGTTTTTCCTGGGTAAGGAGACTGTAATTCAAAATATAATAAGGTCAAGAAGCTTGGTCCAAGACTGATAAATGCCATTCAAGAAATGCTTCCTTGGCTTAGAGCACAAATTCTGCAAGGGATAGCTACCCTTATTCACATTTATGCAAAAATGATCAAGGTTTCCATAAACGTAAGAAGAGATGATGTAATAGGATGAAATCATCACCAGGAGGCATCCACAAACAAGAGAAAGGCAGCAGGCTGGTGTTTAAAGAGAATCATGGTTTTTTTGATTAGTTGACAAAACAATGGTGGCAAGCAAGAAACCATCACCAAGACCATAAGGACAGAAGTCACCTCAACTCTACCAAGGGAACATTGAAAATTTTCAGAAACAATAAATGATTTTAGAAGGGTTATGGAGAACTTAGAAGACAACACTGTTTACTTTTCTCTAACAACCCTAAAACCTAGCATTTTGGAAGGTTGAACAGAGCAGGTCCAAGGCCGATGATAAGGCCTCCTTCTTAAACAGAATATGGCATCCAAAATTTATCCAATGTGTCCTTTAAGGTTTTTCAAAGGCAACACTTTCTCACCTACATCAAAGAGAGAACTTGTGAAGGGTACCACTATAAGAGGTTTAGTTTCCAAGTATAGTCAAAGGCCTCCAAAACAATCAAAAGAGAGGCACTAAGGGATCAAAGGAAAATTTACTATAGGCACCTACAAAATATCAAAAGTGGCCAAGTGAAACCATGGTATGATTTGTTTTAAACTCTGTCGAAAAATAGGTATATTACTGCCCAAAAATCAGTAAGGAGATAAAGGGACATTTTTAGGTCACCTACAATAAAAAATGCCAAAAGAGAACAAAGAAAATGTTTTCATTTTTTCAAAGTGCATACCAAAGATATTTTGAACAATGTCCATACTTCAAGGTAAAAAGAGTGAAAAAGGCATCATCATCAGCAAATCATCAACAAAGGAGAAGAAGACAGAACATCTTCAGAAAGCCTTCAAAAACCCAAATTTTCCTCTAAAAACTCCTTAGGCAGATCAATTTCAGTGGTTTGTGAATCTTTAAAATGATCTAGCTTGTCAAAAAGAACTAATTTCCCTCCTCTTTCCTAAGAAGCCCCAAGTCAAAACTTCAGTCCATGAAAAGGTAAAAAAAAACCCCTCCACTAGATCACTAGAGTTTATAGCTGCTAGAGTTGGTCTTTATGTTCAAGAAGCGTTTTTTTTAGGTAATGAGAAATATGGATATAAGGTCAAAGAAAAAAACATGTCATTGGTCTGAAAACAAAGTAGAGAAACCTCCAACAAGGGTTTCCTTATCAAAAGTATATTCTGCAAAATATAGTTAACCATGAGTGACACTTCTGCAGGACTATCAAAAATGGCTACCTACAAGAAGATTGATAAGATCAAATATACCTGATGTATATCATGATGATGGCACATATAAAAACTAAAGGATTTTATGATACCAACTGCTAGGGTTTTCACACCAAGAGGTTTTCACTACTTCAAAGTAAAAACATGACAAAATGTCAGTTAAAAGAAGGTCAAAATTCTTCTCTTCGGTCTCATCCACCAAGAAATCAAAGGCATAAAATATGAAGGAATGAAAATTCCAAGGTGAAAGTGCCAAAATAATCACAATTTTACTGTTTAAATGGGTTGAAATTCATGAAAGGGATAAAATGGAGAAAACCTTCAAAAAAGAGCACTAATGTCACTGTATGCCTTTTTCCTCAAAATTTGTCAAAATGAACTTTTGTTTTTCAAGAACTGGTTCATATTCCAAAAATGTGGGTAAGAGGAAAAGTTTAATCTTGTTAAAAAGTTTTTCAATCCAAATGAAACATCAAGATGCTCCATGCAAAGGAAAAAAACCATTTTTCTAAGAGTTCTGCCACCTACAAGACAAAAAGACCAAAAAGTCAGTGAAAAAACAAGAAAGGAAGAAAAATTAGAAAAGTGGATTTGGTCATGAAATCATTTTTCAAAAAATGTATAAAGGTATTCCTTCCCTCTTCCAAAAGTCATTTTTGTCTTTGAAAGAAAGAGATAGGACAGTTGAAGCAGTTCTGGGCATTTCCCTGGAAACTTGGAAAATATTTCCCAGTTCTGCGCGTAGGCAGTGGTGATGCGCATAGAACCATTGGCACTGTACACAAGAGAGGAAGGGCAGTGTTAAAAATACTACACTATGCACAGATATACCAACGCTACACATAGGCACCAGTACTACATGCACGCCTAGGTCAGAGCCCGATCTTCCCACAGAAAGAGGCATTGCGCGTAGGAGAGGACCCGATAGGCCCGATAGAGGCTCGACCTGTGCGAAGTTTCTGGGCGCTGCGCACAGGCCTGCACAACATCCTGACTCGTCAGCACTATGCACAAGGTCACCTGACCCGCCCAATGCTGCGCATAGAGGCGTGCAGAGGGAATGACTTAAATGACCAATCAGGTGGTGCTGCACACATGAAGGGTTTGGCCAGAATTTTCCAAAAGTTGGTCAAAATCACTCTTTTCCTCCTCAAATTTTCCTCAACCTCTTGCAAAGTTGAAAAAGGTTGGTGGTAACTTTTCTTTGCCCTCCAAGTCTCCTTTTTGCATCCATAATCAAAGAAGAGTAACAAAAACCAAATTTGGCTAAAAAACCCTAATCTTCCTAGAAAACAATTATTTAGCCTTCTAAGGAAGAAGTTACCAATTGAAGAGTGGTCATTGGTGTAAATGTACTCAGTACAAGATAGGCATCCTTCAAAAATCTGAAAGCATTCCTAGACATACTTCCATTTTTTCCCCATTTTTTAAAATTTTCCCTCACCATCACTCATTTTCCTCCCTAGACCTAAGCTCTCACAAGCTAAGAACTAATTTGTTCAAGGACACAATCAACCACTATGTCCGGAGAAGAGATAAGTACCAGTAGTGATAAAGGCCAAAGGACTATTAGGAAAAATCACAAGGGAGGAAAAATTAATAGGTTTGAGCCCTTGGATACAATTCAAATCACCTCTTCTCCCATGATCCTTACATGTTTTCAAGATGTTGGATGCTATCAATTCTGTGAGAGGGTTAAACAGGTCCAAAATCACCCAGATTTGACTAGGTTGTTCTTTCTCAGCCTAAAAAATAAGAAGGTCAACCTACCATGATCCAGGTGGATATTGGTGGCCACCCACCTATTCCATTTCGACCCGCACCATCAATTCTTGCAGCTTTTCACTTTCAGCACAACTTACTATTTTTATCAGGTGTTCAGGTCTTGCACTCCCAGAGCTATTTTGGGGCCTTAATGATCGAGGTGGAAATTGGTGGGCACCCACCTATTACATTTGAACCCCGACAATCAGTTCTTTCAGTTTTTAAGTTGCAGCACAACATACTATTTTTAGTAGTTTTTCGGGTCCTGAACTTCCAGAGCCGTTTTGAGGCCCTAAATGACGTTTTTTGGGCATCGTTCCTCTAGTGAATGTGATTCTATTCTCGAATTGACATTCATGGAAACATTTTTAGTCCTCAGATAGATATTTATAATGATGTATCATGTGTCAAACGGCGATAGTATGCCAAAGTTACGTCCCTGGGAAGTTGAAACACCAATTTACCCAAATGGGGCCCATAGTTTTGGCACTTCATCTCCTAGGGTTAGGTTTTTGGATGTTTAGAGTTCTCCATTGTTTCTCAATAATAAATAGGCCCTTGAGCCTCACTCAATTATTCATTGGTTGTTCGTGCTTTTCTCAATAATAGTTCAGAGGTCTGCAACCACCACATCTCTTCTCATAGATCCACTACCAGCACCCTAGCTAGTTTATTTCCATTATGTTTGTAAGGATATTTCTATTATTTGATATTAATGAAATGAGGCATGATTTCTGCTACATCTCTATGTTTATGGTTATTTTTGTATTCTGTTTCATTCCTACATAAATCCGGATCAGTGGTATCAGAGGGGTCTTCTCTTTCTTTTTTTTTCTTTGCATGTCCCCAACACAGTTAGGGTATAAGGAGTTGGGGCTCGATCTAGTTGAACCCTTGCAAGATCAGCCTCGCAAGCCTCGAAGACCTCCTATGGTGGAAGAAAAGAAATAAGAGGGAGTAGGATATCCTATTAAAATATTGCTCGAGGAGGCCCTCAAGAAACAAAGGAATGCGATGATGGATAATGTTTCTCAGATCCTTCAACGACTGCCCACCTACGGCGCATCTACATCCAATAGCCACTCTGGAGGTGCCACTCCCTTCAAGGTACAGGTAAACTTCGAAATTCTTGTATTTGAAGGCCAAATATATGCAGATTTCGTAGATAGATGGTTGAATTTTCTGGAAGGGTATTTCTCGGTCCGTGATTTCTCTGACCGAGAAAAGATTATTTTTGCACTCCTCAAATTCGCCTCCCATGTCAAAGACTAGTGGGAAACCTATTGTGAACAAGAGGACAAAGGGGAACCCTCTCTTTTCTCGGCCACACCCACTTGGAATTTGTTCCAAGACAACATAAAGGAACAATATTACCCTGTGGGGAGCTATGACGACAAATACATCCAATGGACAACGCTGCGGCAACAAAGGGATCAAGATGTGCACGAATTGACGAATCTGTTCCCTACCGTGCGCACAATGTTGGGTATTAAAGATTCAGAGAGACATTTGGCGCTCAAGTACCGTGGTTGTCTATAAAAACACATTCAGGAGGAAATGGAGTTCCTCAACATTACATCGCTTGGCACGACATATCACTATGCCACCAAGATCAAGCAGAAATTTAAGCAGAAGAAGCGAGACTTTCGATCTGCGAATCCGAAAGGTGCCCCTGAACCAAAGAAAAAGGGGCAAGGCCAAAGTAGTGTGACTCAGACCAACACCAAAAATCCAAAGAAGGACACAGGGAAGTGGTGTGAATTTCATAACTGCCCCACTCACAGCACAAGAGAGTGTCGGGCCAAACAGTCATTGGTGGCCGAACTAAAGGCACCCGAATCAGATGAATTTTCTAATCCTGAGTTAGATTCAGAAAAAGCCAATGACAAAGGGAAACAGATCATTGAAGAGGATCCCAGTGCCATTTTTTCCACCACCAAGATCCAAAGGGAGGATCCAAAGGATCTAGAGGAGGGGGAGTGCCTCTTTCATTCACAGACGTGGATGAAGGGTTCTCCACTGCAATTTCTTGCCGACAGTGGAAGCCAAAAGAACCTCATTTCGGCAGAGGTCGTGAAGTGGCTCGGTCTAACTATCATAGCACACCTATAGCCGTATACCATCGGGTGGCTCCACCCAGGGATATATCTCCGCATCTGCCAGCAGTTTTTCCTTCCATACAGTATCAAGCCATTCACGGATGAGGTATTGTGTGATGTTGCTCCCCTTGATGTAGTTGATGTATTATTGGGCCAACCATATTTTTGGAGGTGACATGTTGTGTATGAGTCTAGGCCTTGTGTTGTTGTTATTACTTTGGGAAATAACTTGTACAGGATACCAAAGGTAGTACCACTTGTTGGGGTTCCCATGTTTTGGCCAGGTTGACAAGACCAAAAGATGAAACAACATAGAACCACTTTCAGACCTTAGGATCTAGCCCTCCTAGGTCCAGAGAGGTATCTCTCTATGATTGTCAAAGTATATATGTCTTTGAAGCTCACAATAAGGTATTAGGCTAGGTATGAAGCATAGGGTTTGTTTGTTTGCTTGTTTGTGTTTGGTCGTTGGGAATCATGAAAGAAGGGTCCAATACAAGACAAGGATGAGCAAAGAGGAATTTAGACAAAGGTGGATAACTCAGAGAACATCAAGGCCATTGGGAAATGGAGTCAAGAAAGGATTTACATGTGATCAATGTGAAAGCTTTCAGTTGGGCTAGTTATCTAGAGCATTTGGATCTTAAAGGATGATTGGCGAAATGGAACATTAAGGACTGAAAATGAATGAAGGAGAACCATCCAATCATGTCTATAGATCAGGTCAAAGGTCATTTAACTCCAGACCTACTTGGACAAAATCAGAGGCAATACAAGGGATATTAGAAAGGCTTAATTGAAAAGGAAAGATCTTAGTGAGGTAGAGACAGGGTCTAGACCTCCCAGTGTTCTCAACTCATCCAAATAGATCCTCACAAGAACATCTAAACATATATTTCATTAATTCATACATTAGAGAGAAGGCAATAACATCCACTACACTGGTTAAATCAATTGAACTCAATATTCAGATACACATATAAGTAGAAAACATAAAAGACTGGGAGAGCAGCAACATAAGGTACCTATCAAGGGTAAATCTTATGCCAAACTTCTGATGTGAGCCAGTAGAAATGGAATGAAATGAAATCAGACACAGAGATCAGGATCCAAAGAAATGTGCTTGTCATATTAGAAACAACACCAATCAGGTACATCATTGCCCACAGCTTGAACATTCAGTCTGAATACATCAAATCTCAACCTATATTACAATATTACACAGAGAACTTGTCTCGAGAGGAAAATGCTTACATTTCTTTGATATCTCATCAAAAACCCTTACAATGTTTCTTTCTAAGTTTTATAGCTGGAGAGAATTAGTAGAGGTAGGTGAGGAAATAAATGTCGTATTAGAACTTCTAAAAAGAGGGAGGGCAGAGGTCCATTCTATTTAATGTTCTGAGCATTTAATCCCTGGCATTCTTTGGATGAAAATATGATCTCCTTTAGATCTCCATTTACTCCAGGCATGTCTATGGTGTACTTGGCTGCGATGGTTTGTAGTACTTCTAGTAAGTAAAAAAATGGAAATGGATGACACTTGGGTCTGCCATGCTGTGAATCAAATGCTCTGGTAATTTCGGTCTGCTGTCTGGTGGAAATTTCTTCAGGGGGACGGTGCATAATAAAAGTTGTATGGGCACCCTGTCCTTAATGAAGAAAAACATACTGCTGACGAATAAACCCTGATGTTACCCTTTGCTTGTGTTCAGGACCTTTGATCAGTCCTCGGGGTCTTCAAACTGGTGCTTTGCCTCTTTAAACTGCAGATTTAAGGCTCAATATTTCTTTTGGTGTGCCTTAATCTCTTTGCTTTGTACTGAAACACTTTGCCGCTCCATCTTTGCTTCTGACAGGCTAGCTCAAGCTTTTAATGGTGCTGGACGGTTTTCTACAGAGTTTAAACCCTGTTCTCTTTAATGAACATCACGTCTTCACCTTCCCGGGTCTTTGCTCATAAATTCAGCTGCTGTAGATGATCTTCCTTGAGTTCTCCATCACTATAACAGAGACTGCGCGTCCTGGCGGTCATCTACCATTGACAACCCTGCAAAATCACGAAAGCTATGAATAAAACAATGGCTGGGGTGGCGAATGATATGGATGATGAGAGAGATAGTGCGGATGGTTAAATGGAGGAGAATTGCGGAGAAATGGTGACAAATTTCCCTGGTGGAGATTTGCAGTCAGCGGAGCAATTTTGAACAAGAAACCTCAAAGAATATGAAAATGAACCGATATATGCAATGGAACGGATGGGTGTATAGTCGACACACGTGGCGGGAGTGACGTGGCAGGGTGGACCAAGGGGATGGTCAACGGAGGGCAAACAGATCTGGACCGTCGATCATGGTGGAGATCAACGACGGAGGGTGACAGACGGTGAGCCAGCAGGTGCGCCGGAGATGGTTTAACCCGTGCGCAACTTTGTTGATGGATGACCGTCGGATGAGGCGCTCAGGATCAGACGGCTTGCGCAAATTTCACTGCAATACTTGGGCCAAAAGATAATGCGCGGGGGATGGGCGGTTTTGCCGTCGTACAGGGGATAGGTGGCGAGCGCTAAATGGGATCGCTGGGTGCTCGGGGAAAACCACCCACCATGCATAAGCGGTGCGGGATAAACCAGGTTGTTTTATGGCTACTGCACGGCGGGGACCACAAGGATAGGCGCATTCCAGACCGTTGACCTGGTTGATGAGCGAACGGCGATGGTGTGTTCAGATGGATGAACCATGGGCATGGGAAATTAGCGCCTTTCGGGCCAGCGAGTGGTTCGACGCCGGGTCACGTGGAGGGATCAAGGTGTGGGGCTCATGCAGAGGGGCTAGGCCTGACTATAAGGTTCAAAGTGGGTTTTTAAGCCGTTTTAATGCATTTTGAAGCCTTATAAGGGTAACGATAAGGCGACGGAGGGGAAATCTGAGGAGACAAAGTGTGATGGGGAAATCAGCATAGGAAATTTGTAAGAGGCAAAGCATGGAGGGAATTCAAGGATGATGATTTTTTAGGAAAATGCATTCCTTGAGGGCTCCAAGACTATCTAGCTCCCTACTTGCTTGCCAAGAATTTCATAGGGGGGCTAACATTGGCTCCACATGGGGATGGCTTCTTCTTGAAGGAGTCAATAATCCAGCAGAAAATCTTTGGTGTAGGCCAGGTGCCTGCTGCTTGGCACATCCCTTTCTTTCTCTAATTTTCAACTGCCATAATATGATAAAAACATTAGCAGGAAAACTTTCCCAACCAGTCTACCTACCTGCACTACAATCCTATCATTTTTTCTCCTTTTATGGTGCATTTGAGCTAGCAGACCCTTTACATCATTCTATTTCACAAATAGAAAATAAAACTATTCTAAATCTACCCTTATTACTCCATGAAACCAGATTAGACTGTTGGTCTCACATATTTCTTTGCCTAATCTAATATCTGCTAGCATTAAACTGTCCAGCAGATTTATTCTCTACATTCTAAGACAGGAAATTGAAAAACAGTCAAGCCAGGATTAGACTATCTGACTTGTTGTGAGTCCAAGGCATAAAGACAGCTGCACATGGACAAAAATTGCAGAAAACTGAAAACAAAACTGTGAAGGCTTAAAATCTGAAACTTGAAATATCCTTCTTATCCTTTGTGACTCAAGTTCTGAGCATTTTAGAGTCACTTCTTTTCTTCATTTCAGCTCTGGTTTTAGGCATGTTAGAGCTGATTCTTCTTTCTCCTTTGCTGGTCCAGGTTTTAAGCGTGTTAGGACCAGCTTCTTTGCTTCCTGTATGGATTGATCCTGAGGCAGGATATCTTTGTGAGCCTCATCTTGAGAATTTTTCTGAGAAAGAGCAAACTCCAGACCAATATCACCATATATGTCTTGCTCATATACTTGGTTTGGAGTATGCACTTACTCTGGAAAATGCATGGGCTTATCCGGGTCTGTCTTTTGCACATTGAAGGTCCTGTTTTGAGCATGTCTGAACCTTTATTTTCTCTCTATTTTCTAGAACATTTTCTCTCTTTTCTTGAAAATAAAAACTGCAATGGTATGTACAATGGGAATGAAACTAGAAATGAAAAATCATCAGAAGTAGTGTTTGAGCATCCTGCCATTGACAGGACCCCCAAACAACTCTGTACCATCTAACTCTTGTAGGAAAAAGGCATTTGGACCCACAGTGGCCTGGATGATATATGGACCTTGCCACAAACTATCAAACTTGTCGTGTTTACCTTTGTCCTCTCTCCTTGAATCCCATTTCAGAACCTTGTCCCCAACTTTGAAATTTAAAGCTTTGGCTCTTTTGTCAAACTGCCTCTTTATGTTTTCCTGAATTCTAACAGCTCTGCTAGAAACCTGCTCCCTTGTTTGCTGAAGATGGATAGTTTCATTAATTCCTCTCACCATATTGTCTTCCTCTGTCTGAATCTCTTGGAAAAGCTTAATCACTGGCACTCCAAGGCTGGTAGGAAAAACTGCTTCGGTTCCATAGATAAGCTGGAATGGTGACATGCCAATGGATTTCTTTGTTGTGAGCCTGTCCGCCCACAAAGCATGCACCAAATTTTTGTGCCATGACTTTCTGTTCTCTTCCAGCAGCTTCTTAATGATGTTCACTAGGATTTTGTTGGATGATTCAGCTAATCCATTACCCTGAGGATAATAGGCAGTTGAATGACCAAGGGCTATTCCATACCTGTGACAGAAATCAACCATTCTCTTGGATCCGAAAGCAGCAGCGTTGTCGGTGATTATTTTTCTTGGACAACCAAACCGAGAGAGGATGTAATCTTATAGGAACCTAATGATGACAGAATCGGTGGCATTCCTAGTGGGTATGGCCTCTATCCATTTGGTGGAGTAGTCTGTAGCAATTAGGATCCATTTGTGTTTCCCAAAATAAGAGGGGTGAATTTCTCCAATAAAATCTAGGCCCCATTGCATGAAGGGACCTTCGACAGTGATCGGGTGTAAAGGGAGGGGGAGGAGCTTTCTTCTGCCTTCGAAGATCTAACATTTGTGGTAGGTAAGAATCATTTTATGGACATAATTGAAGAGTGTAGGCCAATAGTAACCAGCTCTGAGTATTTTATTTGTAGTGGCTTTCCAACTCAGGTGGCCTCCACACTCCCCAACATGAAATTATTGTTTGATTCTTTCGGCTTCAGTTTCAGACAAACATTTTAGCAACAGGCCATTTGGATTTTTCCAATATAGGTTTTCATTCAGGATGCAGTAATTTCTGGCTTTTAGCTTTATGAATTTGGCCTTAGTTTTGGACAGTTCTGGAGGGGCATTGAGGTTGGTGAGCACATAAAGGATATCAGAGTACCAAGGAGAGTTTTGAAACTGCTCCTCAACAATGGGGTCAGGCAATCCTTCCTGCTCATCCAAGGCATTTACCATGTTAATGTCAAGGGCCTGCAAGTTTGACTCGGCCATTAATCGTGCCAGACCTTGACCTTTGATTAGCTTGGTGGGTCTTATTTCAAGGTCATATTCTAAAATTGTAGCAATCCACTTGCCCCTTTTCCCATCAGGGTCTTGGGAAAAGATGTCTTTAACCACTATATTTGGAACATAGGCTATGGTGTGAGAATGAAGAATATACACCCTAAAGTCTTTTAAGGCCTTGACCAGGGCATAGGCCTGTTTTTCCATGATGTTGTATTTTAAGGGTGCGTCTCTTCAATCTTTGCTGAAAAAAGAAATTGGCTGTTCATTTCCTTCGGAATTTTTCTGCAGTAAAACCACAGCCATTGTATGCTGGGAGGCGAATGAAAAAATCAAGAAATCTTTTGAGAAATCTGGGCTGATAAGAACAGGGGCTTGAGTGAGTGCAAGCTTTACTGACTCAAAATATTTCTTGGCTTCAACAGTCCACTTAATTCCCGCACATTTCTTCAACATGTCAGTCATTTTCCTAAGGTGCTCAGCAAGATTGGGAATGAATCTCCTAAGGAAATTGATCTTCCCTATGAAGGACTGCAATTCTTTGATGTTTCTCGGATGTGAGATTTGAATTATTCCCTCAACTCGCTGTGGATCTATCCTAATTCCTTTCTCGGATATAATGTGGCCAAGAAGTTTGCCTTCTTGCAGCCCAAACACAGTTTTCTTAGGATTTAAGGATAGACCGTACCTTCTACATTTTTCAAAGACTTTCCTCAGATGTTTCAGGTGTTCTTCTTCAGTTTTAGAAAAGATAGTCAAGCCTTCCAAGTAGATAACTATGAAGTGTCCTATCTCATCTGAGAAAGCTATATCCATCGCTGTCTGGAAGGTAGCCCCAAAATTCATCAGTCCAAAAGGCATCTTCACATACATGAAGGTGCCCCATGGAGTGGTAAAAGTTGTTTTGAGTTGATCCTCTGGGAGTACTAACACTTGGTTATAACCTGAAAAGCAATCTAGTAGGGATATTCTCTTTGAGCCCACCACCTTCTGTAGGATATGTTCCATTCTAGGCAAAGGATAATTGTCTTTTAGTGAGGCTCTGATGAGATTTCAGAAATCTATACACAATCTGATCTCCCCTATTTTCTTCCTTACAGCCACTAAGTTTGATACCCAATCAGAGAACCTTACAGAGACTATTATGCCTACATCATACATCTTTTTAATCTCTTTCTCTACTGCAGGAAATTGTTTTGGATTGATCCTATGGAGTTTTTGTCTGAAAGGCTTTTGATTTTCCTTCAAGGGTATCTTGTGTTGTATGATGTTGGTGTCATAGGCCTTTAAGTCTTCATATCTCCATGCAAACGTATCAATGAATTCCTTAAACAGGTCAATGTATTTCTTCTTCATGTCTGCAGGCACAGACTTAGACAGTTTAATCATTTTGGGCTTATCTTCAATGCTAATGTTGCATTCTTCTATATCTGAGTCTGCATGTTCTATAGTGGGCTTTTTTTCTACGTCATCAAAGTCAAAAAGGTCCTCTAGGGGTGCCAGGCCTCTGGGTATGTTCTTATCTTTGGCCTGCAGCACCTCCATTTCCTCATTTTTCGCGTTTTCACATCCTATGGTTGAATTTCCAGTTTTTTCAGAAAAGGTGTTTATTTCCATGTTACAAGGTGGGGATTCTTCATCAGAGGGTTCCTCACTAAGGCTGCCGTCTTCATCTTTAGATTTTGAACTGGAAAATTCAAACTCATTTCTGCCTGTCAGGAAGTCCTCAATCTGTTTATCACCTTCAAAGACCTGCCAGTATTTTTCGTTGTCTGGCACAACAGGTCTAAATTTGGTCTGAATGATGATCTATGGGTCAGCCGGAGTCTTAGGATAAGAACTGGCTAGGCAAGCTAATCCATTTGCAATGATGTTTTGACTCCTAGGCACAAACACCAAATCGTATTCTACAAAGGTTTTCAACAGATCCACTGCGTCATTCCTGTAGGCCCTTAGTCGGGGATGTTTCACTGTATATTCACCATTCACCTGTTTGATAACTAACTTCGAGTCTCCTTGCACAGCTATCCTACGGGCTCCCAACTTCTTCAACAGATTTAAGCCCAGGATAAGAGCATCATATTCTACAATATTATTTGTGCATTTGAAGTGCAGATTGACAGCGTGGCTCTCTGCATAATCACTTTCTACGTTACGTACCCACACCCCTGCCCCAGCAATTTTCCTAGTACAAGATCCATCGAAATTCATTTCCCATAGGGGTTCATTTTTCGTTTCGTCATTCTTTCCTTCCCTACAGCTGGGTTAGCCATTGTGTTGCATTACAGGGTCTGTACTAGGCTGCGGGTTGTTTTGTTCTTCATGACATGTGTGGAGTTCAGAGAGTTGGCTATCTTGCTGTTTACATTCTGTTTCTGGTTCTGGTTCACTCAGAGTTTTGTTTTCAGTACCCTGCCCATGGTCTTCTTCATCGTATTCTTCTAGGGTAGCCATTATGTTAAAGTCCATGGGCTCTATGTTATTGATTGTATTTATGTTTCCTGATGCTAGCTCTCCTAAGGATGGGTCGTTATAAAGAATGAAAGAATCCAGGTCTGTGTGTATAGAGTATAATGGTGAATTTTCAGGTTTCTCGGGGCTACTGACTAGGAATTTCATTTGGGACTCCCTATACAGTCTTCTAAGCTGGCCAAAGATAGGGATAGTGGCATATGAGCCATCCATCTGCATCGTTCCTTGCAGTTTGGCTCCCCATGATCTTGAAAATAGCATGCCATACTTGGGTGGTACATCTTCTACCACCACATCCATGACCATACATTTAGCCGGGATCTGGGTAAGGCTCACACATAAATCTCTGATCAGGCCAAGACACTTTGCTAGAGTCAAATGAATATAGGTCTTTATAAGGCTAGGTTTTCTCTAGGCCTAATTTCACCATCACCACCTTGGGCATTAAATTGTGTGACGCTCCAGAATCGTGCATGGCATTGTGAAGTATTTTGTCATGAATTTTGAGACTGATATAGAAAGGTGGGACTACCTGCTCCCGAAACTTTCCCTCGATCTTTGGACCAAACAGGAGGGCAGGTTGATCATCACTCAAATTCACAGTGTCGTTGTTTTCCCCCAGATTCAACGCTTTCAAAATTTGGCCTTTATATACATTCTGAGTGGCCAGCTCAGGAGGGGGATAGAGATTTTGATTTTTGAAATCTCACTCTCTAAATTGAAAGTGGACTGACTCTTGGAAATGCTTGACTCTGTTTTGTTAGCCACTGCCTTAGTGGCTGAATCAGTTTATGATTTCTCACTATGTACAGGGTCAGGAATTGTTCTATCAGGAGCACTAACTGCAGTGCTAGTGTTGTTGGTTGGTTGGCTTTGTTTTTCAGTGTCCTAGTTGTCTTTTTCCTTGTTTTTTCCAAAACTTTCAGCTGTTGATTTGCTATTTACAGCAGATGCTTTAGAAGTTTTATCAGGTCTTTCCTTATTGGTAATCTGAAGATTTTTTGGTTTGGAAGTGTCTAGATTCTTTTTGCCCCTAAGTTCATATTGTTCTATGACCTGCATGATGGCGTTTTCAAATCCAAGTCTGTAATCCTCAGACTCTGACCACTCCTCATCCCAATATGTGGATAAGGGCTGATCTTCCTCTGTGGGATAGCCATGGAATGAATTTTATGTTTCAAACATGTTTATTTCATTCCCTCTATACTCTTCTATGATTCCCTCATCTTCATCAAGAAAGTTTTGGAATGGGGGAACAACTTGTTGGTCTGACTCTCTTTGTCTGTTGGGAGTGGTATTGTTTCTCCTAAAGTTTTGGTTCTGATTTTGGTTTCTGTTTTGATTGCTGACTGTGACAACCATTTTTTCCATCATTTGTTGCAGCTTCTCCATGTTCTTAGATAATCTATCATAATTGGGATCAGATGTGGAGGCTACATTGTCATCTCTATATGTTACTCTCTTTTCAGCTCTCAATCTTGCCCTCTTTTCCATCAAGTTTGCTTCTATAGTTATGGCTCCTTTCTGCATGTCTTACAATGTGTTATAATCTTTATCTCTAAGCTCATAGGCCATGTCTGCATCAAATCCATTAGGATATTTGGCTAGGGCCATACCCTGTGGAGGTTTCATGTGTGGAGGAAGAGCATTGTAGATGTTGTTGAATCTAGTGGTGTAATCATGGACACTCTCTCCCACATTTCTCTTAAGGGTCATGTAGTCTGCTAGGAGCTGGTGAGGGTTTGCTCTAACTTCCCATTTGTTTACGAAGGTCTGATATAACGTAGGGAGATCTTGGATACTACCAGGAGGTAAAATTTTAAACCATTTCTTTACATCACCCCCTAAGCTTTGGGAAAAGATTCTCATTTTGATTGTTTCATCATCAATTTCCATATAGTCAAAAGAATCCTCCATTTTATCTACATGTTGCTGGGCTGTGATAGATTCTTTAGCAGTGAAGTGTGGGATTTTTGACTGATAATCATTGGGTAAGGGTAACAAGGGCTGAGGTAAAACCAAAGGTGCATACCAAGCTGCCATGATAATGTTCTGATGAGGTACAGGGTTGTCTTGAGCAGCTGGTATATGGATAATAGGGATATTAGGACCAACAGAAGTCTGTTGAGTAGATCTAGGATGGGAGAGCCCCAAGTTTTGAATGAAGTGGATATCAGGTGGTGTAGATGGAGGGGCTTCTCTGTCCCTGAAATCTGGCTGGTCTAGGACACTGAATGACCTAGTTCTAGGTAATCTGTTTTGAAAGTCTAGGTCAAGAGGAAAGTGTGATAGAGCTGTAAGGCCTTCTGGTACAGAGTTAGCTCTATGAATGTGACTGAAAATGGTTGATCTTCTGGATGAAGGAGATTTTCTGAGGATACTTTCAGGGTTATCAACTATTTCAGGTGGGTTCGAATCAGGGCAAGCTCTTGTATAGATGGTCCTTGAAGCCAGAATGGTATTTTCCAGACAAGCAACTTAACCCTACTTGTTACTTCTATTGTGGTTTGATGTTGTTTCAGAGGATGGTCTCCCAGTGGAGTCTTATGTGAAACCAAGTTAATCAACATGCCTACTGATCACCAGTGGAGTCTTTTGAACGTTTAGGAGCTATGGATTTGCCAAGTGGAAGATTAAAGATGTTTCTAGGGGGTACATTGTCCACCATAGTGCTCATGAGATGTCCCTCTTGAAGGAAATCTCGAAAACACAGGAAACTCTAACCAGAGATTAAATGGGAGGGCATTTACCAGATATGTCACCTCTGGAAGAGGATGAGATCCGGAGGCTACCTGGCCCTTTCCAGGCTCTGTCTAAGAGTATGGGAGAACACAAAAAATGGTATAGAGGTTGATGTGTGAATGGGCGTGTTTAACTACCAACCTAACCAAAGATTCCAGGTTTTCTGAGGGTTTTTGATGTAGCAAAGTGAGGAAAACTCAGAAAGCTCCCCAGCGGAGTCGCCATTATGTTGGCGTTCCCATGTTTTGGCCAGGTTGACAAGACCAAAAGATGAGACAACATAGAACCACTTTCAGACCTTAGGATCTAGCCCTCCTAGGTCCAGAGAGGGATCTCTCTATGATTGTCAAAGTATATATGTATTTGAAGCTCACAATAAGGTATTAAGCTAGGTATGAAGCACAGGGTTTGTTTGTTTGATTGTTTGTCTTTGGTTGTTGGGAATTAGGAAAGAAGGGTCCAATATAAGACAACGATGAGCAAAGAGGAATTTAGGCAAAGGTGGATAACTCAGAGAACATCAAGGCCATTGGGCAATGGAGTCAAGAAAGGATTTACCTGTGATCAATGTGCAAGCTTTCAGTTGGGCTAGTTATCTAGAGCATTTGGATCTTAAAGGATGATTGGTGAAATGGAACATTAAGGACTAAAAATGAATGAAGGAGAACCATCCAATCCTGTCTATACATCAAGTCAGAGGTCATTTAACTCCAGACCTGCTTGGACAAAATCAAAGGCAATACAAGGGATCTTAGAAAGGCTTAATTGAAATGGAAAGATCTTAGTGAGTCAGAGACAGGGTCTAGACCTCCCAGTGTTCTCAACTCATCCAACTAGATCCTCACAAGAACATCTAAACATAGATTTCATTAATTCATACATCAGAGAGCAGGAAATAACATCCACTACACTAGTTAAATCAATTGAAATCAATATTCAGATACGAATATAAGCAGAAAACATAAAAGGCTGGGAGAGCAGCAACATAAGGTACCTATCAAGGGTAAATATTATGCCAAACTTCTGATGCGAGCCAGTAGAAATGGAATGAAATGAAATCAGACACAGATATAGGAAAACATCACCAGCTGCTTTAGATTAGGATCCAAAGAAATGTGCTTGTCATATTAGAAACAACACCAATCAGGTACATCATTGCCCACAGCTTGAACATTCGGTATGAATACATCAAATTTCAGCCTATCTTACAATATTACACAGAGAACTTGTCTCAAGAGGAAAATGCTTACATTTCTCTGATATCTCATCAACAACCCTTACAATGTTTCTTTATGAGTTTTATAGCTGGAGAGAAGTAGTAGAGGTAGGTGAGGAACTAAATGCCGTATTAGAACTTCTGAAAAGAGAGAGGGCAGAGGTCCATTCTGTTTAATATTCTGAGCATTTAATCCCTGGCATTCTTTGGATGAAAATATGATCTCCTTTAGATCTTCATTTACTCCAGGCATGTGTATGGTGTACTTGGCTGCGGTGGTTTGTAGTACTTCTGGTAAGTAAACAAAATGGAAATAGATGACACTTGGGTCTGCCATGCTGTGAATCAAATGCTCTGGTAGTTTCGGTCTGCTGTCTGGTGGAAATTTCTTCAGGGGGACGGTGCATAATAAAAGCTGCATGGGCGCCCTGTCCTTAATGAAGAAAAACATACTACTGACGAATAAACCCTGATGTTACCTTTTTTTTGTGTTCAGGACCTTTGATTAGTCCTCGGGGTCTTCAAACTAGTGATTTGCCTCTTTAAACTGTAGATTTAAGGCTCAAGATTTCCTTTGGCATGCCTTAATCTCTTTTCTTTGTAGTGAAACACTTTGCCGCTCCATCTTTGCTTCTGACAGGCTAGCTCGAGCTTTTAATGGTGCTGGAAGGTTTTCTACAGATTTTAAACCCTGTTCTCTTTAATGAACATCCCGTCTTCACCTTCCCGGGTCTTTGCTCATAAATTCAGCCACTTTAGATGATCTTCCTTGATTTCTCCGTCGCTGTAACAGAGACTGCGTGTCGTGGCGGTCATCTACCATTGACAACACTACAAAAGCATGAAATATGCGAAGAAAACAATGGCTGGGGTGGTGAATGATATGGATGATGAGAGAGATAGTGCAGATGGTGAAATGGAGGAGAATTGTGGATAAATGGTGACAAATTTCCCTGGTGGAGATTTGCGGTTAGCGGAGCAATTTTGAACAAGAAAACTCAAAGAATACGAAAATGAACCGATATATGCAATGGAATGGATGGGTGTATGGTGGACACATGTGGCAGGAGTGACGTGGTGGGGAGGACCAAGAGGATGGTCAATGGAGGGCAAACAGATCTGGACCGTCGATCATGGTGGAGATCAACAGCAAAGGGCGATAGACGGTGGGCCAGCAGGTGCGCCGTAGATGGTTTAACCCGTGCGCAGCTTTGTTGATGGATGACCGTCGAATGAGGCGCTCAGTATTGGACGGCTTGTGCAAATTTCGCTGCGAGACTTGGGCCGAAAGATAATGCGCAGGGGATGGGTGGTTTTGCCGTCGTACAGGGGACAGGTGGCGAGCGCTAAATGGGATCGTTGGGTGCTCGGGGAAAACCACCCACCGCACATAAGCGGTGCAGGATAAACCAGGTTGTTTTATGGCTACTGCGTGGCGGGGACCACAAGGACAGGCACATTCTGGACCGTTGATCTGGTTGATTAGCGGATGACGATGGCGTGTTCAGAGGGATGAACCGTGGGCATGGGAGATTAATGCCTTTCGGGCCAGTGAGTGGTTCAGCGCCGGGTCACGTGGAGGGATCAAGGTGCGAGGCTCATGCAGAGGGGCTAGGCCTGATTATAAGGTTCAAAGCGGGTTTTTAAGACATTTTAATGCATTTTGAAGCCTTATAAGGGTAACGATAGGGCGACGAAGGGGAAATCTGAGAAGACAAAGGGTGATGGGGAAATCAACATAGGAGATTTGTAAGAGGCAAAGCATGGAGGGACTTTAAGGATGATGAGTTTTCAGTAAAATGCATTCCTTGAAGGCTCCAAGACTATCTAGCCCCCTACTTGCTTGCCAAGAATTTCATAGGGGGACTAACACACCCTCCTGTCATCTCTTTGACTACTGCAAAACAACATAGTAAGATTCTTTCCAAAACTAGGAAATTTATTTTCCTGACAACTCACTCACAGGGAAAGAAGAATATTGTGGCCACAACCTTGAAACATAGCTCCCTTGCATGGCTGCCATAGATGGACAAATTCATAGAGGAATACGAGGAAAATTTCTCCTCACTCACAGAGGTTCCTCTACACTGTCAGGACAAGCACTCCATTGATTTTACCCCCGATGCACTGCTGCCTGATGTTTCCATACCTCATGCGACTACACAGATATAATCCACACATGTACTGTTTGAGGCTGATAAAGAAACCAAATTTACTAATTGCATCTAGCATGTCCGCCCATAGGTCCATGACATCTTCGACAACAGAACGTGCCTCATCTCATGGAGGACCTCAATGCAATGGGGACCATTTCTTCTTAAGGAGGGAGGAATGATCCAGGTGGATATCGGTGGCCACCCACCTATTCCATTTGGACCCGCACCATCAATTCTTGCGGTGTTTCACTTTCAGCACAACTTAGTATTTTTAGTAGGTTTTCGGGTCCTGCACTCCCGGAGCCGTTTTGGGGCCTTAATAATCCAGGTGGACATTGGTGGCCACCCACCTATTCCATTTGAACCCCCGTAATCAGTTCCTTTAGTTTTTAAGTTGTAGCACAACTTACTATTTTTAGCAGTTTTTTGGGTCCTGAACTTCCATAGCTGTTTTGAGGCCCTAAATGACGTTTTTTGGGCATCATTCATATGGTGAATGTGATTCCATTTTGGAATTGTCATTGATGGAAATAGTTGTAGTCCTCAAATATTTCTTTCTAACGATGTATCATGTGCGTCAAACGGAGATAGTATGCCAAAGTTACGTCCCCAGGAAGTTAAAACACCAGTTTACCCAAACAGGGCCCATAATTTTGGCTCTTCATCTCCTAGGGTTTGTTTTTGGACGTTTAGAGTTCTACATTATTTATCAATAATAAATAGGCCCTCGAGCCTCATTGTAACACAATTCAGAGGTCTGTAGCCGCCACATCTCTTCTCAGAGATCTGCTACCAGCACCATAGCTAGTTTATTTCAATTATGTTTGTAAGCATATTTCTGTTATTTGATATTAATGAAATGAAGCATTATTTCTACTGCATCTCTATGTTTATGGTTATTTCTATATTCTGGTGCATTCCTTCATAAATCCGGATCATAGTAGGAGTAATTTTTGAGCTATCATCTAGATCTATTGCTAGGGCCACAAGAATACCAGATGTGGGTGAGAGATGGTTCAAGAGGGAGAAATTGGCCTTAAGCTACTATGAGCCCTTCCTCAAACCTAGTTATCAGTAGGGCTACAAGACTTTTTTACCCTTCTCTCACCTGCTAGAGAGATATGCACCACTGATGACGGAGATCATCAAGTACTTCACTTGTGAGGGGAGGTACTCCAGGCTCTACTCATATCACATAAGGCTGCTAATGCACTTCACCAGGGTTAAATTGCTAAGCGTACCATACTATATCTACCGGAGCATTGAAAAAATGGCTTCAGTAGTCAAGAAAAGGAGTTATGCCCATGAAATGAAAAGCCTTTTTCACCACTCCTTGTTTGAAATGATTGTTTTACACTAGCTAGAGCAAGAGGGAATCCCTTGGGAAGTTTTTATCTCACATGATATATTTGCAGATCCCTAAGCCTTCATTCAGAAAAATTTTCCTTCCAATTCACAACCACTTACCTCCACTCCTCCATCACCCCCCAAATATCATATTCCATCACCTCCGCCCATGCCTTCTCCACAAGGAAACTTACCTCTTTCTTCTTCTCATGAAGCATCAAATGAGGAAAAAAATGATAATGAAACAAGTCAAGAGGAGGCATAGCAAATAGAAAAGGAGGAAAGTGAAGTTAGTAACGATGATGATGAGTCTGAGGAGAAGGAAAACAATGATAATGAAACAAGTCAACAGGAGGCAGAGAAAATAGAAAAGGAGGACAGTGAAGTTAGTAATGACGATGATGAGTCTGAGGAGCAGGAAAACAATGATAACGAAACAAGTCAAGAGGAGGCAGAGCAAACAGAAATGGAGGAAAATGAAGTTAGTAATGATGATGATGAGTCTGAGGAGAAAGAAAATATTGATTCTCTTGACATTGATGGGTAAGAAAGCAGCCTTGAGGCACAAAACATGGAAGAGGAAAGTGAGGAAGAAAGTAAAGGCAGAGAAGATAGTCGAGAGGATCATAGTCACAATGAGGATGAAATGAAGAATCAAAATGGGAGTGATGTTGACATGGACACACCAAAAACTGATGACCAAGCTATACAACAAGACAGAGATATGGAGGTTGATGACACATCATTAAATGCTGAAGCAAACTTGCCAAGTGACCATGAAGACAAAACAGAGCTCAAAAATGACCTTGACTGTCATGACAGTAGTCACGACAGTTAGCATGACAGTAGTAAAAGTCAGAGTTTTGAAGGTAGCAGTGAGGCTCACAGCTCTCCCAATGAAAAAGATGATAATGCACAAAGTGAGGAGAGACCTAGCAGTGAGGGTGAGATGTAAGAGGAGGCTACACACAACAATAAAAAAGGTGAGAAAGAAGGCTTTCCAGTAGATGATAACATTCATGACAAGGACCCTAGAGTAAAAATCATTAGACATTTTGATTTTTCATACGACAGGGGGAAGAGGGATGTGTTTTCTGCCTCAAAAAGGCAAGCGGCCATCTCTTCTCCAACTATCAAACCATTGGACAAAGGTAAGGAAAAAATGAATGAAGATGTTGAGGATCAACATGGTGAAGAAAGAAAATTTGAACTTATACATGTTGATAGTGAGGAAGAGGAGAGAATCTCCAATTCACTCCTCCAAAATAAGAATGTCAAAATAAGAGATCTTCAAGCAGAGTTAGAAAGAGCCAAGTACAAATATGATGTCTTAGATTGGGAGAACCGGCAAAGAAGTGCACACATGGAAATTTACGAGGTAAGGGAACTCAGAGCCTAGAGACAAGCCATAAGGGAAAAGGTGAAATTAGAAGAGTATAAGAGGACTCATCCAGAGAGTGAAGAAGAAGAATAATAGCCTAGAAAAAGGCCAAGGACCATTGGGCTAAGAAAAGCCTTGGCCAAAGAGAGGGAGGAAGAATCTGCCCTAGCTGAGAAAATTCCTATCAGTGAGCTACTTGACAGAGAGATAAAGTTTGATAGTGAGCCTTGGATTGAGAGGGCCAATATGCATTTAGAAGGTAATTTGGAGAAGGAAAACAAGGCCCTTGAGCTCCAAAGGAAGATGGCCAAACACTATGCCCTCTAGAACCAAATTGCTAGGTCAAAGCTCAAGAAGGCATTGCATGAAAATAAAAAGGTAAAGGAGGAAAAAGGCCATGAAAGCCTTGGATTTCTGGTTGCAGCTTCCCTATAGGTATCCAAGACCTCTTGAGGGACCACTCCACAAATTTTGGGCAAATTTGGGCACACAACTCATGCATCCTCAGCTTGAAAACTTGCCATTTTTGGATTCCTCTCATCGTAGGTATTTTGCTCACAAAATTGCAGACCATTTGGAACAATTTTGACCCCCAGAGGGTCAAAAAACACCTCAATTTTGACCCTTCTGCCTCATTTTCAGGCAAGGTGTTGTGCATAGAGTAGTGTTGGGAGAATGGATTTTTGGATAGGAAAATGGCACGCGTTCAGAAAAAAAAAAAACGTAGATATGGAAATCCAACGTGACAATATTTTGGACGAGCCATCACAAAGAAAAATATGACACCGGGAAGGAGGTCAAAATAAGACTGCAAGTACACCTATTTTATGATATTTTGGCATTGCGCATACAGGACCAAAAGAGGCAAAAGTCAACAAAAACACTCATTTATTGCAAAATGATTTTTTTAGTATTTTTTAGGTAAATCACTCTAGGATTAGGTGTTAGAAGTTATTATGCATTTATTTTTCTTGGATATTTATGCCTAGGGCCTTGCATGGTCACTTGGACATAAATTGTCATTTATGACTATTTTGGATATTTTAAAAACCTAATTAGGGTTTTAGCCCTCCTTTGCTCCATAAATAGAGCATGAGGATCTCATGTATTGGGTTGGAATTTGATGAGCTTCAAGAGAAATACATGGTTTTTATGAGATTGGAGAAGAAATTGGTCTTGTGAAGTTGATGAATGGCTTGCTTGACTGATGATGGAGAACCTTGTTTGCAGGATTCCTTAGCTTGGTTATTGGTGATGTATTCTTAATTTGTTTGTGTTTTCTTGTTATCATTATGTTTCATTCTTCTTTATTGTATTAGAGCAGAGAAGTATAGGTTAAGATATGCTCTTGGAAGCACCTTAGTCCTCCTGCCTTTTATTGCCTTGATGTTTTCCTCTGTTTGAGTCATCTTAATGAATTCTTAACTGTTCCTTAGGCCCACTTAAACTTGTTTGCTTCATTTATGGATTAGTATGTTAGTTTACAAATATGATTCATGGTATGCCCCGCTTATTTTATGCTACCCAAACTCTCTCTTGAAACCTCTCTCCGAAGTATTTCTTGTTAGGTTAATTCTAAGAGGTCTTGTTTCAATCTTGCCCTTTGCCCATGCCTATCAGTTTGCTTCAGAGTTATTTATAGCTTGATGAACAATGTTTAGGAGTTCCCTCTTTGCTTGATTAAATTTATTATGCTATCTTATATGTTTTCCCCAAATTCTAAAGGTGAATTTACTAAAGTTAGAAGCTCTTATGCTTTTATATGTTTCACTGGAATTTTTATCTTGGATGTTTATATGTTAAAGTATTTTCATTGAGCTTAATGGTTTTCCCTACCTCATGAATGATATATTTTTCTTATCTATGTTTAAGACCTCATTTTTATAGGTACTTGACAAAGCATTCTTGATTTCCCTTTTCCCTACCTTATTCTCCATCTTGATGTCCATCCTACCTCACTCATAACCTTAAGGATCCATTAACCTTGCTAGATTGGCCCTACAACTCACTCTGATTCATCATTAAGACACTCATGACTTTCATTGACTCCATAGCCCAATGACTTAAATATCTCTCACTCCACCTATCCCACTTGACCATCTCACCCAACCAAAACAATCAACAAACCCTACACTTAACAACTAGCCTAAAATCAACCATCTAAAGCAAACAAGAACACATCATTTACACATAATAGAGAGAGCCCTCTCTAAGTACAGGAAGGCTATGTCCTAGGAATCCAAAGTCTGGTTTGATGTTACCCCTATCCATTTGTATCTCAATCAATATAGAAAATTACAGGAAGATAACATAATGGCAATCACTATGGGACCCATGAGTACATAGTAGCCTAAATACCTCTTATAGTCTCATAGATCCTTATCTAATCATAGAAAACTAAAATTGTTAACCAAGAGTAGAAATTAATTGCCTCACCATCCTAATAAGATGATGACTTAGCTAGAGGATACTCATTGAATCCTTAGGGCTGCATAAGGAAAATCAGAAAACCCAAAACAGTCCCTAGATTGATTTTTGTCAAAATTTGGTGGTGGACCATCATACACATACCCTCAAAATTACAAAAACATCCAACTGGTGACTCCACTAGCCTCCAGTAGGCCTTTTTCACTTCATTAGTCACATAGGATTTCCTAGGATGGTGTCAAATCTGTCCTAATAATTTTAGAGGCCTAGTCACACACTGTGGGAGTTCAAAAAAAATAAGAGAGGCCAGCCTTCCGAAAACAGTCATAAAATTTTAGCCTTTCTAAAATTTGGGTTTTAAATCTAGCTTCACGTAGAATCAATACTAGATCTCACCTAGACCCAAATCCTCCGACCATAGTTGATGACCCATAAAATCTTTTGTGGCAAACTTATAAGGCTGAAGACTCAACTGCTGTTAGGACCATCCATAGAGCAAGTTGTATCCTTAAAAATCTCACAGCCTTGCAAGACCCTCAGTTTGACCTCCTCATCAAAGAAATTTGTTCAGGACCAAGTCACAAACTTATATAGACCAAACTAACCTTGAGACCTCAGATTTGCACCAAAGCCTCAGTAGAGAAGCCTCTCCTTCTACCCCCACTTATTTTCAACTTCTCCATCACTTTGGATCATTTTATTCCAAGACTACTCAAAATTAGTTGGCTGGTCCAAGTACCTCAACTACACCCATTCACACCACCACTGTGCAAACCACTTCACTTCCTCCTCCTCCACCTCTCACAAATCCTCCCCTTGTAAATAAGCCTTGTTTCCACTACCTCCCATCATGGCATGTAATATTCCCAATTAACCCAAGATAATGGGAATATACAATTTTGTTTCATTTTCCTATTGCTTGAATAAATGTGTAAAGGAGGACAAGAAAAACTCCTAAAATCAGTAAATAAATCAATTCCCCATGTGAAAAAGGTTGAATCTGTGCTACCTTAATAAAACACCCTTATGTGTGAAAGGGATTGAGACATTTGACTGGGTCAAAAGGACCAAATCAACAGCGTTGTCTAGGTATAGTGAACCTTCTTCATGCAAAACGCAGTTTCAGTTGGAGGTGGCACATTTGAAAGGAGCTAAATCATTGAGATGGTTTAGGGTTTTGCAAGACTTCTATCTTATAAAAGGAAGAGGATGGAACCAAGAGAAGGGTTGTTGATTATATTATATTTGCTAAATATATTACCTGTTTAGACATATATCATTCTCTTGGCTGCTTAGCAGAGAATTGGGTGTTCCTGATTGGGAATCTTACCTCTTTCCTTAAGGAGCCTCTTGGGAGAGTTTTGTTGATCTTGTCAAATATCAAGCATTTGGCCAAGCTTCATCTTACACCTATAGCTCAAATCCTATTGAGGGTTTGGCTGTCCTTGTGAGCTGCAACAAGTGGAGGCTAGATCTACTCAGATCTAGACCATTCTAGCACCTCTTTTCAGTGGGCAAGTCTTCTTCCCCATTGGTAAGACAGTTCTAGACCTTTGGAGCTTCATATCTACATATTGGCATCAGGCCAAACTATTATTCAAGCCTACAATGTATTTGATCTTCCAGAACTACGTTATCTGCAAGGAGGAAAGTTGCAGGGTGTTTTGGAAACTATTTAGGAGTGATCTCTAGTGTTGGGGATCTGCCCTTCACTATGGTGATCCATGGATTTCTGTCCTTATCCATGTCATATTCAGATCTGATATGAATACTCTTGTATATGCTTCAGAAATTCTGAATAGATCTATAGATCTACTGCATAGAATCTTAGATCTACTCCATGTGCTTCATGTATTGCTGAAAACCCCAAGGGGTATGTAAAGTAGAGACATTATAGTGTATGGATCTGTCATAGATTTGAATTTTCATGCATTATCTTGTCCTAGATCTAAGTTGTAATATGTTGCTGCAATTTTCTCTATAAAATAAAGTTGTCAAGCCTTTTTGCAGTCAATACATGTGTTGCAACACCTCTTTTGAGGAATTTCTTGAATTCTTGTCTTCTGTTTCCTGTTATACATTGTATGGGCGTCAATATGGATCTGATTTACTGATGTATACATGAATGTTGAGCCTTCTTATTGGCCTCTTACTATTTATCAGTAGAACTGTGTTATTTTCCTGCAGTATTGTTGCATATTGTTGCAACCCCATTCTTGGGTGTTTCCAGCCATACTAGGTGTGGGAGGTATGTTTACCTGACCTAGATTGATTTTTTTTCTCTCCTCTTGGATTTAGATGCTATATTCCTAGATCTAAACGATCCAAGAGCTGCAATTACATTTAATTGCACATACTTCTAAAAATTGCGTTATTGTAGTAGGCATTGCTGAATCCTCCCTATTTGGGGATATTACATGGAAGCTTGGTATGCTCCCCTAGTTTTACCACAAACTTTGGTACCTTTTCCAAATGACTACCAATCCCAGATTCCACACTTCACAGGATCCGAATCTACCACTTTCCAACAACATGTGAACAAAATGAATGATGCTTTTGACTACATGGAAATAGAAGAGGAGACCATTAAGATGCATATGTTTTCCCAAAGCCTAGGAGGAGAAGCAAAAAAATGGTTTAAAAACTTACCTCCTAATAGCCGACATGACCTCCCTTCCCTCTACCAAACTTTCATAAACAAATGGGAAATCAAGAAGAACCCTCTCCAAATCCTTTCAGAGTACAACAACCTCAAATGAAATGTAGGTGAAAGTGTTCAAGACTATTGCACTATATTTAACAATGTTTAAAATGCCCTCCCACCTCACATGAAACCTCCCCAAGGCCTAGCCTTAGTGAAATTTCCAGAGGGCTTTGATGTCGACATGGCCTACCAACTGAGGGAGAGAGATCCCCTAACTCTATAGGACATGAAAAGAGGGGCTGTGAGTGTAAAGACAAACTTGATTGAGAAAAGAGCTAGGATGAGATCAGAGAAGAGAGTAACATATAGAGATGAAAAAATGCCTTCAACTTCCTCTTTTGATGCCAAAATTGACACCCTAGTTAGGAAAATGGAGAGAATGATGGAAAAAATTAGTTTGAGTGAGAGAACACCTCCTAGGGAAAACCAAGTTAATCCACAAAATAGGAATAGGAATCAGAATTTTAGAAAAGACCCTCCCCAAATCAAAAAAAGAGAGAATGACCAACAAATTAGGTCCCCTTTCCAAGAAAACTATTTAGATGAAGAGGAGAGAGAGTTGGAGGAATTGGAATAAAACCATGTAAATGTCATAGTTTCTGATGATGAGGATCACAGTTTTCCTACTGAAGAAGAAGAAAGGATGTTCTCAGCAAAACCAAATGAAAAATCATATGAAGATTTTGAAGACTATAAGTTAGGATTCAAGAATGCCATAATGGAATTCCATAGGTAATATGACCTTAGGAGAAAAAAGAATCAAGATGTTCCTAAAAAAAATCAATCAAACACTATTGTTAGAAAAACCCCTGAACATATTCCTAAAACAAGAGCAGAAAACACAAGCACTATGGCTAAGAAAACTAATATAAACAAGCTAAAAACCAGTCAGCTAAGTAATGACTCAAGCTGCCCTAGTACTTCAACTAGTGGCCCTAAAAAAACATTTTTTTCCAAGCCATCAAATCAAAATCACCAAATCAAAAATGTAGAAAAGTTTATGGTTGATAAAACTGATGTAAATATGTTAAGGACCCCTATGCCTTTTAGTTTTGAAGGAGACATTGCCAAAATCAAGATAACCATGCCTCACACCGAATTGGTAACCCAAGAGGTGTATAGATCCCATATTTTGAAAGTGTTAAACACAGGGAATTATACAAACGCTCTAAACTTAACTAATGATAAACCAGAGTTTTTGTTTAGTCCTGAAGTAGAGGGAAAATATCAAGAATGAGTTGTCCCACCTTTCTATGTCAGTCTGAATATACATGAATTTTTTTTGCATAATGCTATGCTAGACTCCGGTGCCTCACACAACCTCATGCCAAAGGTTGTGATGGAGAGATTAGGCCTAGAGATCACAAATCCTTACAAGGACTTATACTCCTTTAATTCAAGTAGGGTCAAGTGTTTAGGCCTAGTCAAATATATGTGTGTCAATCTGGCACAAATCCCCACTAAGAGTCTAGTCATGGACATACTTGTTGTTAACATCCCCCAAAATTATGGCATGTTTCTATCTAGATCATGGGGGGCCAAGCTTCAGGGCAGCCTTCAAATGGACATGCCCTATTCCACCATCCTGGTCTTCAACCAAATAAGAAGGTTGTACTGAGAATCTCACATGAAATATATGGTGAGCAGCTTAGGTAGGCCAAACAACACACCGGTTTATTCCATTCATTCAGACCTTGATTAATTCATATTGTACAATGAAAATGATATTAATGAACAAGTGAATGAAAATGAAGGAGAACTAAGCCTACCAGAACAACCAAATCAGCCCTCTAGTGAAGAAAATGATACCCGAAACTCTAGCAGCCCTGAAGTACAAAAAAGTGACAAGTCTAAAATTGACACACTTTGGCACATGAGCTTTGATGGCTATTATGGCAAGACAGGCTCGAGAGCTGGAGTTTGGATCCATAACAAAAATGAAGGCCATTCCTATAGACTAGATTTCCAGTGCACTAATAACATTATAGAGTATGAGGCCCTCCTTATTGGTTTGCATTTACTTAAGGACCTCAAAGCTAAGAAAATCTTTGTTCAAGGAGATTTAGAACTGATCATTAGAAAAATAAAGGGAGAATGTTCAACCAAGAACCCTAGCCTGAGAGAGTATAGGAATTCTACCCTAGACATTCTCAAAACCTTTGAGAAGTATTAGCTCACTTTCATCCCTAGAGCCCAAAATTTCCTTTCCAATGAGCTTTCTTTTGCTGCCAGCAATTACCAAGTACCTTATTCCAATGAAAAATACCTCATCAAGGGCAAAAATAGGCCTACAGTATCGGACAACATAAACCATTGGCAAGTGTTTGAGGGTGATGAACAAATAGATGATTTTTTGCAATATAGGAATGAATTTGAAAGTACGATACAAATTTTAAGGCTTCAAAAAGATGATTTTCCTGAAGATAAAACTCCCAAAAGTTTTCCTCTAATGCTGATATAAACCTCATCAAATCTCCTTATGATGCAAAAATGTTTGGTAATTTAGATCAAAAAGAACTTAAGGTTTTGCAATCTAAAGATGACACATTGCCAAGAGGCCTTACACCATTAGAAGAGTTGTTTGATTTTAATGATGTAGCTAAAAAACCCAAGATGGAATCCACCAAAACAAATGTAGAAGAATGTAACATTGGAAGCATGGAAGAGCCCAAAATGATCAGATTGTCCAAAACTCTTCCTCCTCACATAAAACAGAAATACATTGAGCTTTCTAGATAATTTAAAGATGTGTTTTCTTGGGGTTATGAGGACTTGAAATCTTATGACACAAACATCATTCAACACAAAATTCCTCTCAAGGAAAAACAGAAACCATTCAAAAAAAATTGAGAAGAATAAACCTCGTCTTATTACCTTCAATTGAGAAAGAGATCAAAAAGATGTATGATTTCAGGATTATAGTCCCTATTAGGTACTCAGAATGGGTGTCCAACCTTGTGATTAGGCTTTGCATTGAATTTATAAACTTGAACAAGGCCTCCCTAAATGACAGTTATACCTTGCCTAAAATGGATCACATACTTCAAAAGGTAGTTGGCTTACAAGGAATATCATTGCTAGATGGCTTCTCGGGTTATAACCAAGTACTAGTCTTTCCAAGTGACCAACACAAAACTACTTTCACTACACCTTGGGGTATATTCATGTATGTCAAAATTCCATTCGGTGTAATGAATGCAAGGGGCACCTTCTAAAGGGCAATGGACATAGCTTTTTCAGAGGACATAGGTCACTTCATAGTCTTATACCTTGATGACATCACTATCTACTCTAAAACTGATGAAGAACACTTAGTTCATTTGAGAAATTTTTTTGAAAAGTGTAGGAAGTATGGCATGTCTTTGAATCCTAAGAAAACATTGTTTGGCATTCAAGAAGGAAAAATCCTAGGCCACATCATCTCTAAATAAGGGATCAAGATAGATCCCAAAAGGATTGAACGTATACTACAAATCAGCCATCCTAGAAACATTAAGGAGCTTTCATTGGAAAGATCAACTTCCTAAGAAGGTTCATCCCCAACCTTGCTAAACTCCTAAGGAATATTACAAACATGTTGAAAAAGGAAGTAGGAGTGAAGTGGAATATGGAAGCAAAACAATATTTTGAGCTGGTAAAACAAGCACTCACACAAACACCAGTCTTGATCAGTCCCGACTTCACCAATGATTTCTACATCTTGTCATTTTCATCTGAACACACCATTGTTGCAGTACTATTGCAAAAGAACATCATGGGGCAAGAAAAAACCATAGCCTTCTTCATAAAGGCATTGAGAGATGCTCCTATAAAGTATAACATCACGGAGAAACAAGCCTTTTCCTTAATCAAAACTTTGAAATATTTTAGATTTTATATCTTGCACTCACATGTCATTGCCTTTGTCCCACACACAGTTGTCAAAGACATACTAAATCAAGACCCTGATCGTAAAAGGGGTAAGTGGATTGCTATGATCTTAGAATATGATTTATAAATCAGACCCACTAAATTGATTAAATGACAAGGACTTGCAAAGCTTATGGTTGAATCAAATTTCCAAGAATTAGACATGAATATGGTTGATGTGTTAGAAGAAACAGAAGAATTCACAGCTCCATACATTGAAGAAATATTTTTTAATTCATTTTGGTATGCTGATATCATTTATATACTTATTTATCTCAATACTCCTCCTTCTCTGTCAAAGACTAAAGCTAGATTATTGAAACAGAAAGCTTTAAATTTCTACATTTTAGATGGAGTTCTGTATTGGAAGAGTTCTGTTGGCATGCTACTTAAAGGTTTTCTTGAATATGATGCAGAAAATATCATGCATCAAATGCGTGAGGGACAATGTGGAGGTCACCTCTACTGGAATACCATAGCCAGCAAAATGCTTTGAGCTGGCTACTATTGGCCTACCCTTTTTCTCGATACCCACAAACTGGTCATGACTTGCCTTAAGTTCCAAATATTTGATGGGATAAGAAAAATTCTACCTTTTCCTTTGCATCCCATCAGTGTCGAAGCTCCTTTCCAACAATGGGGGTTGGACTTCATAGGAGAGATCCATCCCACCTCATATGCCCAACATAAGTGGATCCTCACTACCACTTATTACTTCACCAAATGGATAGAGGCCATCCCTTCTAGGAATTCCACCGACTCAGTCATTATCAAATTCCTTGAAACCAACATCTTGTCCAGGTTTGGTTGTCCTAGAAATATCATCACCGATAATGTTGTTTCCTTTACATCTAAAAGAATGGTTGACTTTTGTTATAAATATCACATCACACTAGGTCACTCCACTGCTTATTACCCACAAGGAAATGAGCTAGCTGTGTCTTCTAACAAGAGCTTGGTGAACATCATTAAGAAGCTCCTAGAACAAAATCAAAAGGCATGGCATAGCAAAATAGTGCATGCACTATGGGCTGATAGACTAACCACCAAGAAATCAATTGGTATATTTCCCTATCAACTAGTGTATGGCATGGATGTCGTCTTCCCGGCATCTTTGGGAGTTCTAGTTATGAAGCTCCTCCAAGAGGTACAATCAGAAGAAAATGACATGAAAAGGAGGCTGAACCAAACCATCCATTTGCATCAGTAAAGGGAGGAATTTTACAAGAGGACACAAGCACTACAAGACAATATCAAGAAAAAATTTGATAGGAGGACCAAGGCCAATGATTTCAAAATTGGAGACACAGTTCTGATGTGGGATTCAAGGAGGAAAGACATGGGAAAAAATGGTAAATTTGAAAATTTATGGAAAGGCCTTTACATCATTCATTCAGCAAGAGGTAACAATGCTTTCTTTTTGCAAGAGCTAGATGGAGCAGAAATATTTGGAGGTCCTATCAATGGAAGGATGCTCAAACACCACTTTTGTTAAAATTCCTGAATTTTGAACCTAGCACTCATTTTACATATCATTTCTTGATCAAGAAATATAAAAGCCAAAGACTCTAAAAACAAGAAAAGGAAAAAAGAGGGCATATTTGAAAGAAAGGTACAGCCCCATACCCAAAAAATACTGATGTTGAAAGTGTGCAAGTCTAAAAGCCACTACTTGTTTTTGAAAAAGAAGTATTGTTCAATCATCTAGCCTAATCATGGCTGAACATGTTTTAAATTTATTGTTGATAATTTAGTGAAATATAGTTGGTCAAATCATTTAAATTTGGCTTTTCTAAAAGATATATTAGGAAAGAAAGATACTGGTTCCACATGCTCAAAACAGAACCAAGGAGAAAAATGGGGATGAATAGCAAACAATGTATCATAGCCCTGATTTTTCTAGTCTTATTTTGCACAAAAATAACATTTGTGTGCATCTTGTTCTTATGCCACAAACCCATGGCAAATCAGATTGCCTAATCCTAGTTTGATCATGTTTTGAATTTCATGTTAGTAGAATAGAGAATAAAGTTTGTCAAATAGCTTAAACTTGATAAATGACTAGACTAGGTAGAAAATAAAGAGAGTTCATTAGCCTAATCTGAATTCTTGGAAGAAATAAGGGCACAATTAGATATTTTTATTTTTGTTTTCAAAAGAAAATATGTCAAGGTTTTGCAAATCCAAGTGCACCCAAAGAATAAAAAAATGTTAGGCAAGTAGCTTGGGTAGGTAGATATGAAGATGATTTGATTATGTTTTCCAAATATATTAAAATAATAACTTCACAGCAAGCATCAACACGTGAAAAGAGGTAAAATATCCCAATGGATGAGGCACTGGTCTCCATTAAGCCAAAAACCTGAAAGTTCTAGACACCTCCTGAAAAGGAGCTGCCCTCCCCAAGTGGAGCCAATGTTAGTCATCAGTAATTTTTGCTTGTGTAGATGATTAAATGTTTGCCCTAGATTTCTAGAAACAAAGTTCATGAACATTGTGAGTTCTAGAAATCTCATTACCTTCATTATCCTTAAAATAATTTTTTCACTATTTCATCATCCCATCATGTCAAGCTCAGCTCACCCATCCCAGAGGACCCATCATGGGTTCATGCCACTCATTTTTTCTTTTTTGTGTCACCTCTGACCTCAATCCAATATTTTGTTCTAATCCTAAACCCCTCCACTACTACCGAGGGTCACCAAACAACCATCTCTCTTACATCTCCAAAAATGCCTCAAGCATTGATGATCTCAAAAATGTCTCTGTAGCCTCTTTAAATAAATCCAGTACATTGGATTTTGGATCTTCAATACATCAGTCTATCAAAACTCTATTTTACACCTAAAATATCACAAATTTTAAGCTTTTAGTCAAAAATCCATGTCCAAGGAGCCTTCCATTAGGTCACCTATGGTTTCACAAGTCATAAGTTGGATTTAGCATTCTAAAAATCTCTATTTTTCCTGTGTAAGGAGACTACAATTCAAAAGATAAGAAGGTCAAGCAACTTGGTCCAAGACTGATAAATGTCATTCAAGAAATGCTTCCTTGGCATAGAGCACAAATTCTGCAAGCAACAACTGCCCTTATTCACATTTATGAAAAAATGATCAAGGTTTCCATCAACATAAGAAGAGATAATGTAATAGGATGAAATCATCACCAGGAGGCATCCACAAACAAGAGAAAGGCAACAGGCCTGTGTTTAAAGAGAATTGGGGTTTTTTTTATTGGTTGACAAAAAAGTGGTGGTAAGCAAGAAACCATCACTAAGACCACAAGGATAGAAGTCACCTCAACTCCACCAAGGGTAGATTGAATATTTTCATAAATAATAAATGATTTTAGAAGGGTTATGTAGAAATTAGAAGACAAAATTGTTTACTTTTCTCTAACAACCCTAAAACCTAGCATTTTGGAAGGTTGAATAGAGCAAGTCCAAGGTAGATAATAAGACTTCCCTCTTAAACAAAAAATGGCATCCAAAAGTTATCCAAGGTGTCCTTTAAGGTTTTTAAAAGGCAACACTTTCTCACATGCATCAAAGAGAGAACTTGTGAAGGGTACCAGTATAAGAGGTTTAGTTTCCATGTATAGTCAAAGGCCTCCAAACAATCAAAAGAGAGGCACTAACGGATCAAAGGAAAATGTACTATAGGCACCTGCAGAATATCATAAGTGGCCAAGTGAAACCATGGTATGATTTGTTTTAAACTCTATGGAAAAATAGATATATTACTGCCCAAAAATTAGTAAGGATATAAAGGGACATGTTCAGATCACCTACAATAAAAAATTCCAAAAGAGGACAAAGACATTGTTTTCAGTTTGTCAAAGTGCATACCAAAGACAGTTTGAGCAATTTCCATACTTCAAGGCAAAAAGAGTGAAAAAGACATTAACATCAGCAAATCATAAACACGGGAGAAGAAGATAGAACATCTTGAGAAAGCCTTTAGAAACCCAAATTTGCCTCTGAAAACTCCTTAGGCAGATCAATTTCAGTGGTTTTTGAATCTTCAAAATGATCTAGCTTGTCAAAAAGAACTAATTTCCCTCCTCTTTCCTAAAAATCCCCAAGTCAAAACTTCAGTCCATGAAAAGGTAAAAAAAAAAACCCCTCCACTTGGTCACTAGAGTTTATAGCTGCCAGGGTTGGCCTTTATGTTCAAGAAGCATTGTTTTTAGGTAATGAGAAAGGTGGATATCAGGTCAAAGAAAAAAACATGTAATTGGTCTTAAAAAAAAGCAGAGAAACCTCCAACAAGGGTTTCCTTATCAAAATTATATTCTGCAAAAGATAGTTAACCATGAGTGACACTTTTGCAAGACTGTCAAAGATGGCTACCTACAAGAAGATTGATAATATCAAACAGACCTAATGTATCTCATGATGATGCCACATATAAATAATAAAGGATCCGTTGATACCAACTGCTAGGGTTTTCACACCAAGAGGTTTTCACTGCTTCAAAGTAAAAACATGACAGAATGTCAGTTAAAAGAAGTTCAAAATTCTTCTCTTCAGTCTCATCCACCAAGAAATTAAAGGCATAAAAGACGCAGGATTGAAAATTACAAGGTGAAAGTGCCAAAATAATCAAAATTTTACTGTTTAAAGGGGTTGAAATTCATGAAAGGGATAAAATGGAGAAAACCTTCAAAAAAGAGCACTAATGTCACTATATGCCTTTTTCCTCAAAATTTGTCAAAATGACCTTTTTCTTTTCAAGAACTAGTTCATATTTCCAAAATGTGGGTAAGAGGGAAAGTTTAAGCTTGTTAAAAAGTTTTTCAATCCAATGGAAACATCAATATGCTCCATGCAAAGGCAAAAAACCATTTTTCTCAGAGTTCTGCCACCTATAGGAGAAAAAGACCAAAAAGTTAGTGAAAAACCAAGAAAGGAAGCAAACATTAGAAAAATGGATTTGGTCATGAAATTATTTTTCAAAAAATGTATAAAGGCCTTCCTTCCCTCTTCCTAAACTCATTTTTGTCTTTAAAATAAAGAGAGAGGACTGTTGAAGCAATTTTTGGTGTTTTCCTAGAAACTTGGCAAAATTTTCGTGGCGTTGCACGTAGGCGGTGGCGCTATGCACAGGAGAGGAAGGGTAGTGCTAAACAAAACTGTGTTGTGCACAGATATACTGACGCTATGCATAGGCAACGGCGCTACATGCACGCCCAAGTCAGAGCCCGAGCTGCCCACATAAATGGGCTCTGCGCGTAGGAGAGGACCTGACAGGCCCGACAGAGGCCTGACTCGCATGAAATTTTTGATAGCCCGACTCGTTGGTGCTGTGCACAAGGTCACTCGACCTGCCCAATGCTACGCACAGAGGCATGCAGAGGGCATGACTGAAGCAACCAGTTGGGTGGTGCTATGCATAGGAAGGGCTTGGCCAGAATTTGCCAAAATTTGGTCAAAATCACTCTTTTCCTCCTCAAATTCGACCCAAGCTTTTGCAAAGTTGAAAAACGTTGGTGGTCAATTTTATTTTCCCTCCAAGTCTTCTTTTTGCATCCATAATCAAAGAAGAGTAACAAAAACAAAATTTGGCTAAAAAACCCTAATCTTCATGGCAAACAATCATTTAGCCTTCTAAGAAAAAATTTACAAGTTGGAGAGTGGTCATTGGTGTAAATGCACTCAGTACAACCTAAGCATCCTTCAAAACTATGAAAGCATTCCTAGACATACTTCTATTTTGCCCCCATTTGTTAAAATTTTCCCCAACCATCACTCATTTTCCTCCCTAGACCTAAAGCTCTCACAAGCTAAGAACCAATTTGTTCAACGACACAATCAGTCACTATGTTCAGAGAAGAGATAAGTATCAGTGGTGATGAAGGCCAAAGGCCTATCAGGCCAAAACACAAGGGAGGAAAAATTAATAGGTTTGAGCCCTTGGATACAATTTAAATCACCTCTTCTCCCATGATCCTTACATGTTTTCAAGATGTTGGATACTATCAGTTCTGTGAGAGGGTTAAACAGGTCCAAAATCACCCAGATTTGACTAGGTTGTTTGTTCTCAGCCTACAAAACAAGAAGGTCAACCTAGTAGGATTAATTTTTGAGCTATCATCTAGATCCATTGCTAGGTCCAGAGGAATACCAGATGTGGGTAAGAGATGGTTCAAGAGGGAGAAATTGGCCTTAAGCTACTATGAACCCTAACTGAAACCTAGTTATCAACAGGGCTGCAAGACTTTTTTCCCCTTCTCTCACCTGCTAAAGAGATATGCACCACCGATGAGGGAGATCATCAAGTACTTCACTTGTGAGGGGAGGTACTCCAGGCTCTACTCATATCACGCAAGGCTGCTAATGCACTTCATTAGGGGGTGAAAATGTGAAGTTGGGAAACACTTTTTGCCCTTTTTTGACGTTGAAAATTGTAATTTTCTATGTTTTTCAACTTCAACTCCACTAAAATCATATTTTTATTGCAAATTATGCTTTGACATAAAAACAAGAATTGTAGAGAATTTTCTTACCTCCATACCCATATTTTTTTTAAAAAGAAATATTGACATATAGAGGGCTAAATTTCTTTTTTACTAACTGCATATACTTGAAATTTTCAGGCAAACACAAATAGTCACTTTATAATCCTTTACTTTTTTTAGGGAAGGCTATTCATTTTTTGGAAAAAAACCATAGCATCATAATATGCATATATTGCACTAGTGCACAGACTATTTTTTGGTAATTTTTGGATTAAATCACTATTTTTTATTTTTTTTGAAATGGACGAAGACAAAAAAACAGTGATGTTTCAGTACATTTTATCATCCTTTGATTTTCTTTTCAATGTGATCGTCAATAAGAAAAATGAGAGTACCCTTTTGAAGTAGATAGGGAGAGGAAGTGCAGTGTGATTTTTTTGAATTTTTTGGTGTCCTCATTTGAAAGTTATTGAATTTTCATTAAGTGCAATTTTTCGAACAATGAAATTCCATAGTGACACAGTTTAGTAAAAAATAAATAAAAAATTGAATTTTTTAATGAAACTCCATAAATCTTACATCATCAAAAACTAGATTTAGAGATGAATCTAATGGTACTTGGTCCGACATAAAACATTTTGTTTTTGTAGGTGTTTTGTCCCTCCAAAGTTGCAGGTTTCTTAAAACTGCAGAATTTTTTGAGTTTTTCGTTGACCAGAAACTCTCGGCCGAGATAATTTCTTGGAAGAGAAATTTCTAAAACTCTCGACCGATAAATTTAAAACTAGTTTAACCCGCCTAAAGTTAGATTTTACCGCGCGGGAAAACTTTCGACTGAAAGTTTAAAAACTCTCGGACGAGAGTTTGCACCCCGAGAGTTTGCCCAATAAAAATCTCAACCGAGAGTTTAGAAAACTCTCGACCGAGAGTTTAGAAAACTCTCGGCCGAGAATTTTCTAAACTCTCAATCGAGAGTTTTCTAAAATCTCGGTCGAAAGTCTAGAATGTGATTAGTATTCTCGTTGAAGAAGGTAAGAGAGAACAAAACTAAACAAATTATTATGCACGCATGCAACAACATAAGCATGATAAAATGAAAAAAGTTGACACTTGTCAAATCTGATTATAACGTGATTTGTATGGCTGTTAATGAAACTCGTGTTACCCACTATTGATATGCCTTGTTGTTTTGTGAAAGTCCTCAAATTGATTGCTCGATCTTGATATTCTCCTATGGTAATATAAAATAAAAAGGCACCATAATTCTCTTTGGGGATTTGTAAAAGCGAGCGGTGGTCAGTTATGAATAAATTTGATGGTTGATTCCATTATGATTGTATAAATCACGACTACAACAAGCTCAGCTTTCTCTTTCATTAAGAAGGCTTCATATTTAACAAGTGGCATCAACATCTTTTTTGAGGAATCGATAAACCCAAGGGTCACCGGTTAGATTGATATTGGATTTTCTATTCCTACGGGATTGTGTAGATCTTGCACGAAAAGGGATGGGCCTCTTTCTAAGAACATCAACCTCACTTATTCTCGTTGCTAATTTTCTGAATTAGGTTAATCTCTAGTTTATGGGATTTGCATTCTTTTGACGGTTGACTTCATATACATGTATTTGTGTGTTCAAATTCATATACATGCATTTGTGTGTATTGCAAGTTAGAAATTGAGCATCAAATTCATTTAGTACAGATATAATTTATTTTGGAAATAATATATATTTAACATTAAAATAAAATGCATAATATGTATATTAATGTATTTTATTTATGCACTACATTTTAGATATTAAAATGATTTTTGTTATTTTTTTTGCATTAAAATATTTTTAAATATTTGTTAATATTATTTAATCCTAAATATTAAAATATTTTATGGATGTGTGAACACTTTTTAGTTGCTCCCTCATCTAAATATTTTCATAGGTAATTGCAATTGAATGTGATAAAATGAAATGACTAGATTGTGAGAAAGGACAGAGATTTATAGCTCTAGGAGGAAGCTCCTTCAGAATGGCTTGGGAAAGTAGGGAAAGTATAGAATGGCTTGGGGAAGTAGGGAAAGTATTGAATGTTGCAATTATTCCCACCCAAGTCCTTTTCACGTTGTACTCATAATTGATGATGATGTATGGGAAATAGAGAAATAAAGGAAAAGTCGGTTACCCACATCATTTCCACATTGTAATAAGAATTGACGATGTTGTATGGGAATAGAGAAATAAAGGAAAATTCGGTCATGTGGACTGGTAGACGCTAGTCAACACAGTTGGGAGATGAGAGCACACACTCTCTCAAGGGGAGTCATTCAATGATTGATGCATTCAAGCATTATTCGTAGAAAAGGGAAGTCAATGACATAATAATCACATCATAGTGATGACAACTATGCATTAAGAGTGTGTGGAAGCATTGTTAGTGCACACTCGCAACTAGTCTGGAAACATTGCAAAAAGTAAAAACAACCATGTTAATAAGTGTTACACAGTAATTTGTCACCGTCCCTACCATTCCCTGTCCCGCACAATGGAGGACCCATTATGTGACCTGTGAGCAATGTCAAGCCTTGAAAATACCTTCATTGCATCCCTTTCCATGAGGACAACATTTCTCCCGTTTATCATTTCCCCGACCGTACCCCTAAAAACACCTGTTTTTGCCTTGGCACCGGTAGTCCGTTATGTACTCGCGCCAATGGGGGAAAATCAACACTGAGCCCGCGCCAATTGGCGCTCTGTCCCAGTGTTGTACCCGCGCCACTCTGTTTATGGAAAGTTTTTTAAAAAAGAGGCGAAGTTTCGATTACAACAACTTCGTGGATGAGTCATCAGGAGTGGTTTCGCTTGAATAACCACGGCCTTCCTCCTTTGGCCTCTTGTTTCCACCTTATGGGGAACCTCCCAAAGGATAAGGCCTCCCTTCCACTATTGTAGGGATCCCAACCTCCTCCTCTCCTCTATAAATATAGCCTTCATCAATTGATGAAGGGGCTGAAAGGTTGAAAAGGCTGATAGTCTTGAAGTGCTGAAGCTTTGCATCTCCCTATTCCCAAGTGCCTTTGTGCTGTAAAGAATCCCTTCTTTCCCTTAAGGCCCATTAAGCAAGGAGACCATTGTTACGAGACTCTGGAGAGGTTTCCCTTTCCTTGGCGAGCTTTATGAGACGTGGAAAACCGGGGACCCGTACGAAGGAGGCTGCGACGTCAGAACTCGGTTGTAACTTCTATTCGTTTATCACTTTAATAGATGACTATGATTATGGTTCCACTCCTTTTGCAATCATGTTAATGCGAGTAATATCTTTTCTGACCGATATTTAGTTACGTATGCTGGTTCCTATGCATGTATCTGTTCGTTTCTTCTGTGTGCAGGTGTTCATCCACGGAGATCGTGGAAGGATTGTGATCTGCCAGGGCTGAAGGACGGGGGCATCTTCTTCTTCAGATCTAGCGTTGGAATCCAGGTAGGCTCTTATCTCAAGTCTTTCATTTCGTAACTAGGAGCTTGCGTCATAGCATTGTTTTTTTGTTGCTAGACCCCTGCTGGGCTAGTAGGGATCGCCTCTGTCCGCAGAGGGGATTTACCTCCTCAACAAATTGGCGACCATACTGGGGAACGTCCGGTTTTCCTTGTCTCGTTTATGATTGTTTCGCTTTGATCGTTTTTCCTTGCTTGATGAACCTTTTGGGTTGGGTTCTTTTTGTGTTTTGGCTTTTGGTTCAGCCCCCAGAGGATCAGATCTGACCTCTGCTTTTCCGAATTTTCACCTTTTCATAGTTGGCTTGATTGGCGCGAGTTTAGCCCTGACAGTCGCGCCAGTTGGCGCAGGTTGCCAGTTTATCACTCGCGCCATCCTCTGTCTGGCGCGGATTACAGCCAGACAGTCGCGCCATTTCCTGTAGGTGGTAGGGTTATCCTTGTTCGGAAGTTTCTTTTGGTCAGTATTTTGCTTCTGGGTTTGTTTTAGATTCAGCTTGAAGTGGGAAGTCTGGTTTTGGTTGGGAGAAATTCTTTGCTTTTTCATTTTCAGGTAGTGGCGCTTTTTGTCAGTTAGCAACCCGCGCCACTTGGCCATTGGCGCTAGTTTTCAAGTAAAAGTCGCGCCAAGTGGCGCTAGTTGTCAATGTACAAGTCGGGCCACTTTCAGGGTGTATGAAATTTGAGTTTTTTTTCCCTTAATCCTTCACTAGTGTGTCTTTCCCTTCAGGTCTTTCCTCTGTATGAGCATAGATTACATTGCTCATTATTTGGAATGTCTTATTTCTATGATTGTTTGATGTAAAAGGGAATGAATGCCTTGTTTTGATCTCTTGCTTTGGAAGTCCTTTTGTGTTTGACTGCATATGTCTTGTCAACTTTTGAGGGATTTTGTCACAAAGTATTTTGAAACAACGGTTGCATTATTAGTGTTTATTTGCACCCCTTTTGCTTTCATCCTTCATTAAGGGGATTTGCGTTTATTTAGTTTTCGTCTCAAAGTGTTCTTTTTCGTTAAAATGCATTAGATCACATTGCATTGAAAAGTATTTTTTGAGATTCATCATTGGACTTAGATCACATTGTTTAGTGATTGAAAACTAAAAATCGCTTTGAGTGCATTCTCTTTTGTTAAAGGCATGCATTAAGTAGATTCTCATTTCATCGAAAAATGCATTGAGTGCATTCTTATTATTTAAAAAGAAAAGGAAATTGTGCATAGATTACAATTGCATAGTTTTCGAAAAAAGAATTTTGCATAGATTACATTGCATAATTTGCTTCGTTGAATGTTTTAGAATACTTTTGGATAGTGAAAATTATCTAGTTTGGAAAAGTTTCATTTTCAGTTTTGCTATTTGTTGCATCATTGCTTGAAGCTCTTCCCTTAACTAGATAGCATTCATCAAATTAAAAGTTTTCTTTTCTCATATAGCTTGCATTTAGGAGTCTTTCGAGACACTACATACGATAGGGCCTGGAAATTGAAACTTAATTGAAGATCAACTGTAAAATTTATTCAATTAACCTAAGGCAATATTGGAACTTAACGAAACACATTTAGAAGGTCTAGGCTAGAGACGTGTTCCGGCGTCGTTAAACCTAGCAGCTGTCGTTCGCCTGTTGGCTTTAGACAGCGCTAGTACGGACTTGCGCTCCCCGTACCGTCGCGTATATAAAAGGAGACCCCTCTAGGTTTTAAATCCTTTATCCACAAGAAGCCGAGTCTGCCGCCCTATACCCGTGATACACCGAACACAGCATTCGGGGAGACTACCTGCACGTACGGAAAGTCCTTGGTCGATTTCTGTTTCATTATTGAAACCAAGGTGTATATTGCAGTTCACGGATATCTGGTACACCCTTTGTGCCTAGTTTTTCCTGAGCAGTCATTTGGTCTTTTCTGACTCCCTAAACTTGAAAAGACCGTCAAGCGCTTGTCCTTTCACGCTTGTGTCAACTCTGAAAGAGATAGAGTCATATTTTTATCGTTTCTCGACTCTTAAAACATGAAACGGTAGAATTTCTTACTTTCCAATGTGGTAAAAATTAATCACCCACGATTACACGCCTGCTTAGATATTGCTTGTCGACCGTTTGATCGTGTGCCCTTAACTCTTTTTCAGCCCGTGTGTGGTTTTGAGTTTGATGGCAACTTTTTCAGAGTTTACCAACCAAGGAATCCCCTCAGAAGGGAATCCTGGTCATTTTCCTCCTTTTGGAAATGTTGGTGCTCCTTACATGGCGACGTTGTCCCTTCCTGGATTAATGGTTGGGTTGCCTGTTTGGTTGTTCTCAACCTCTGTAGTTCCGAATGTCTCCACTACTGTTCAATCAGTTCCTCCGACGGAACACCATCATGTTGATTCCAAGGTGGACCTCTCCCCTTCTTCGCCTGTTTCTGAGTCCTCCTCCTCCTCTTCGCCTAGTGAAAGTCTGGATTCAAGTAACCAGGTGGCTAAGAAGAAGAAGAAGAAGACGAAGAAGAAGAAGTCCGATAAGCGAGAGGCTAAATGTACGGCTACTGCCTCCGAGATATCTCCTCTTGATAAACCTTCCAACCCTCCTCGGAAAGTCAAGTTCCCCTGCATTTTGTGCACGGGAGACCATCTTCTTCGAGACTGCCCTGGCATTCCCAAGGTACTCGAAGTATGGTCCAACGGTCGCCCACCGTTGTCTTTGGCTTCTGGGAGTCAGGTTGGGGGCACTGGTAAGGCTCCTAAGAAGCAGGGTAAGATCACCAATCCCTGTAAGTTGTGTGAAGGGCACCATGCTATTCACCTTTGTCCTTATATGGATGAAGCCAAGCGAGTCCTGGACAACCTGACTGTTTCTACACCACGCCTCCCGGCTGGTTATAAACAGCTTTCTTTGAGTCTTCCACCGGCCGATGCCGTGATTGGTCAAGGGTCATCCTTGGTCGATCCCACTCCTCCAGAAATTCAGATTCAGGAATCCGTTCCCGACCAACCATTGGTCGTGGGATCGGTCGAACTGGCCCCGTCCGCGGTGCACCAGGTCTTTTCTGTCGAGAGTGGATCTCACCCCCCTCATGTCCTTCTGGTCTCTTCAGATTCTTCAGGCTTGGAGAAAGATTCTCCTGCCCCTGTACTTCAAGAAGCCCCTCCTCCACCTCCCATGATGGAGGCTCCAGAGGATATCCCTCCCGCCTTCGAGATGGAGGTCATGGAGGATGATTCTTCTACCGTAACATCAGGGGAAGACCTTCGCTTGTCGATGGTAGCCCTCCGAGTAGTTTGGTCGCTTCCTTTGACTGGAATCGATTTGCAGGATTTCGCCTTCCGTCTTATGTGCCTTTCGAGCTCACAGTGCAGGCTCTTGGTCTGGTTGTACCCAGCACCATTATAGACGAAGGTGCGTCTGTTAGTATTCTGTCTTCAACTACCTGGAAAGCTTTCGGTTCACCGTCGCTTGCGCCTGTTACGCAGAATCTGCTCACTTTTAACATTAGGACGAGTCAACCGTTGGGGATCCTTCCAAGGTTACCTGTTACTTTGGGAGGTAAAACCGTCCATATGGACGTGATGGTCGTTCCAGGCCCTTTGGATTTCAATCTGCTCCTGGGGCGCGATTACACCTATGCCATGGGAGCCCTTGTCTCCTCCCTCTTTCGCGTGGTGTGCTTTCCACATGAAGGATGGATCGTGACCATTGATCAGCTTTCGTTCTTTGGTCCTAATATGGCATCTGGCCCGCCATCACCCCCTCCTGGTTTTTATCCACCCGTTGTATCTGCTCCACCGCAGGTCAACTATGTGGCTACTTACCCCGTGCCTGTGCTCAGTGATGATGCCGTAGTGCATAATGTGCTGGGGGCATTGGGTCCTGACTTCCAGGATGATTTCCTCCCATCTGGTGTGGAACTCTTGGAAGAAATGACTTCTTGTTCATTATGATGAAGTCGGTCGGAGCACAGTTCCTTGTCTTGTGTCAAGCTCCTTAAAAAATGAAACAAGGTTGTCGGAGCACAGTTCCTTGTCTTGTGTCAAGCTCCTTAAAAAATGAAACAAGGTTGTCGGAGCACAATTCCTTGTCTTGTGTCAAGCTCCTTAAAAAATGAAACAAGGTCGTCGGAGCATAGTTCCTTGTCTTGTGTCAAGCTCCTTAAAAAATGAAACAAGGTTTGTCGGAGCACAGTTCCTGGTCTTGTGTCAAGCTCCCTAAACCATGAAACAAGGTGTTTGAGGATAGTTCTTTTAATGTGTCAACCTCGTTAAAATAATGAAACACATTCCCGTTCAATTCGAGTCTTTTGTTTAGATCTCGTAAAATCCCAGTCGAGTCTTTCTCTTGATCTCGTAATTTGAACCTTCACTCCATCTGCCTTTCATATGGAATGAAGCTTGGGGGGCATGTACCTCGAATTGAGTCACCAAGATGGAACCATACCCAAACTGCTTCAGTTTGCCCTTTTTGCACTTTGTGAGCTGCCTTTTCATGTTGATGGTGACAGCTGTTGCCCAGTCATACAGTCGGGGACCCATACATTCTGAGGCCAGTAAGAGTTGAGTCTTTGTAGCCTCGTGCGGTGCCTGCGATCCAGCAGCCCGCGTAATGGTGTGGAGTACAACTCTCAGTGCTAGGTCGGGGATGGTCGAGATGTACACCTTCTTACTCCCTGTTCCTGTCTGTGCCCCACGGCACACCCGCGCCATTACTTCTTCCATCTTCTCCCCTGATGGTCTGCTCCCAGTTAGTACAGGGATTGGACCCCTGCGGGATAATCCAGTAACAAAGTAAATGTCGGTGACCTCCAATTCCAACACCTGGTCTCGTATTCTGAATACCTGGTCATTTTCATCCCAGAGGTTGATCAAATATTGGAGGAGCTCAGGCTGAGCTCGTAAGCATGGCGTGAGGAAGAATTTCTTTAAGCCACAGTCCCTTAGAGAATTCATGCAATTCTCATTTTGCATGGCCTCTTCGTCCTCATCTCCGTGTTCCCGTTCCTTCCATTCGATCACCATTCTGACTGTTTATCTGCAGTCACATGGTTCAAAGCCCTTAATTAGATCTTCTGTGAGCTTAAAAAATTCAGAAATTTGGCATAAATAGAGGATTTTTAGGCGGAAATTTGGGTTGCGCCGCTGGCGCGACTGTTTTGCTGACAGTCGCGCGATGTGGCGCGGGCCCTTTGATAAAAAGAGCTCAGTGGCGCGGGTCCGTGCCCGATACCCGCGCCACTTGGGCCGGCCCTAAAAATTCAAGAGTGCCCTTACAGAGCTGATTTCTAAGGGGAATTCATTAAAAATGCATGGAAAGAAAGAGAAAGGGAGCGCCTCTTACCTGTCACAGACGAGACGCTGAATGGTTGCCTGGATTGGTCGCAATCGCCGTCAGAAAATTCTGCTCCAAATGGACCACTGCTACTCTCCACAAGGTAAATAGTAAAAAGTAATTTCATTTTTTACCATTGGACATATTTATAACTTTTCGACGTTAAAATGTGTTTTAAAAGTTATTTCTTGTCAAATATTTGCATGTATTATGTCGAAAATGGATTTTACGCTTGTTAGGTATGTGTAGTGACAGGTTTTTGCGACTTAGAAGGTGGAAACGAGTTGTGTTTTATACTTTTTCGGACTCGGTAAATACACGAAAAAGTCACTCTGGAGTCATCTTTCAGCTCTTTTCTGACTCTCTAAATATGAAAAGATCGCCGAGGCCCTTGTCGTTTCGATCTCGTTAAAATGGACACGAATCGACATTCACCCAGTATAAGTTTAACCCTTTTTCGGGCTGGGCTGGATCGATTAAGAAAAAGGAATACCCTAGCCTATCGCGACTAGGAGGTTTTCCCGGATATTGTTTTCTACCTTTTCGGATCTGGGGAACTATTTACGAAAAGGGACCGGTGGAGTTTTCTTTTCCGCTGTCTTTTCAAACTCTCTAAACATGAAAAGACGCCGAGTTCTTCCTTTGTCAGACTCGTTAAACCCTGATGACATTGGATTCCGTCGCGATGACGTTCTCCGAGTTTCTCCTTCCTAGGACTCGTTAAATGCACTAGGATGGATTCGCCCGAAGGGCGGACTTATATCACAAGCATATGCTATCCCCTTCAAGCTTGTTATCAAAAATAATTGGGGTACTCGCCAGAAATGGTGGGGAAAAAATGGAACCATTGTCGTTGTCGTCGGCAGTATGTCGCTCTTGAACATGGCACTTGTCTGCATTCGTGTCGGGTTGGGGACATCTCATCTCGTTGTTTCACTTTGCTTCCATGGGTTTGGGTAATCTCTTTTGACCTCTCATCGGTTCACTGCCTCGTCGCCATGACCTTTGATCTGTTGATGTCAAATACTGCCAAGTCCATTGTCGTGCCGTTTATATGTTCAAGAGAAGTTGGCCTCTGCAAATATCAACCTTCCTCGGTTTCTCATGTGATCCTAATTCACAACAAACATTATGTTCCTCTGTCTCGTGTCGATGATGTGGGAATCATTATGGCCCACCTTCGATCAAGGTCACTTCCTGTCGACTTCAACTCATTATCCAGGAAGTTGGTCTAGAGACTCCTTCATGGTACCTTGGAGCCTGCATGCCTCAATGGCAGGTTCGTCGCATTCGACGTGAGGTTTACATCATTGACCTCCGATCGAGTGATTCTGCGGGTGTTCGACGTCAACTCATTTATTCGCACGCCGTAGATTGTACCTGTAGTACCTTGAGGACCATTGTCATTATTGGTGGTTTCTCTCGCGCCTGTTAACAGCTTTCATCATTGGCTGGTAATCAGACGATGTTCTTGCATGTTCGACTTCAGCTCACATATTCACATGCTTGAACTTGTACTCTGTTGGGTCGAGATGGAGCGCGAGACCCTGGATTGTGTCTGTTGTAATCCAGGCTGCGATTGTGGATTATTATCATTATGTACATGACTCACTGATTGGATGGCTGCGACCATACCTGAGTCTATTTGTTTGATCTTAGTTGGATGGCTGCGCCCATACCCTGGATCCGGATTATAGCATACTCTGTTCGGATGGCTGCGTCCATACCATAGATATACATCATGTACTTGAGGATATCAGTTGTATCTTTCTGTGCAGGTTTTCCGACGGCGGGCCTTCAGTTGGACATGTTCTCGTAAAGCATTTCACCCCTCTCTCTCTCGGGCCTCATGCTTTAGGGGGCATCTGTTACACAGTAATTTGTCACCGTCCCTACCATTCCCCGTCCCGCACAATGGAGGACCCATTATGTGACTTGTGAGCAATGTCAAGCCTTGAAAATACCTTCATTGCATCCCTTTCCATGAGGACAACATTTCTCCTGTTTATCATTTCCTGAACAGACCCCTAAAAACCCATGTTTTTGCATTGGCGCTGGTAGTCCGTTATGTACTCGCGCCAATGGGGGAAAATTAACACTGAGCCCGCGCCAATTGGCGCTCTGTCCCAGTGTTGTACCCGCGCCACTCTGTTTATGGAAAGTTTTTTAAAAAAGAGGCGAAGTTTCGATTACAACAACTTCGTGGATGAGTCATCAAGAGTGGTTTCGCCTGAATAACCACGGCCTTCCTCCTTTGGCCTCATGTTTCCACCATATGGGGAACCTCCCAAAGGATAAGGCCTCCCTTCCACTATTGTAGGGATCCCAACCTCCTCCTCTCCTCTATAAATATAGCCTTCATCCATTGATGAAGGGGCTGGAAAGGCTAAAAGGCTGATAGTCTTGAAGTGCTGAAGCTTTGCATCTCCCTATTCCCAAGTGCCTTTGTGCTGTAAAGAATCCCTTCTTTCCCTTAAGGCCCATTAAGCAAGGAGACCATTGTTACGAGACTCTGGAGAGGTTTCCCTTTCCTTGGCGAGCTTTGCGAGACGTGGACAACCGGAGACCCGTTCGAAGGAAGCCGCGACGTCAGAACTTGGTTGTGACTTCTATTCGTTTATCACTTTAATAGATGACTATGATTATGGTTCCACTCCTTTTTCTATCATGTTAATGCGAGTAATATCTTTTCTGACCGATGTTTAGTTACGTATGCTGGTTCCTATGCATGTATCTGTTCGTTTCTTCTGTGTGCAGGTGTTCATCCACGGAGATCGTGGAAGGATTGTGATCTGCCAGGGCCGAAGGACGGGGACATCTCTTCTTCAGATCTAGCGTTGGAATCCAGGTAGGCTCTTATCCCAAGTCTTTCATTCGTAACTAGGAGCTTGCGTCATAGCATTGTTTGTTTGTTGCTAGACCCCTGCTGGGCTAGTAGGGATCGCCTCTGTCCGCAGAGGGGATTTACCTCCTCAACAATAAGGTAGGGTGATTTGTTGATTCCTACACAAGTGGAGATGTTGGTTACTCTGGAACTTCTCTTGGTTTTAAAAGGTGGAGATCCTTTGGGTGGACTTTGGATTCCCATGAAATTTATTAGGTGGAAGTGTAGTCCACTCTGGATTCCTACCTGATTTCATGTGGAGGCATTATGGGCTTTGGATTCTTATGGTGTAATCAGGTGGAGATTCCAAGCTTCCCAAAGGAATCTTGGGATCGTGCGGATGTCTTCCCAAAGGTTGTTGTTTCCATGAGGCTGGGGCGAGCATTTGGGGTTTCAAGTTAAGCATAGCTAAAATCCTATCCTCATGCCCATTATCTTTCCATTCATCTTCATGCCATTTCTCGGTGAGGACAGTTTCTCTGATATTCTCGAGAACCACTTTCCATATCTCTTCAATTTGTCGATACTCATCTCTGAATGTTCTCCAATTTCTTTCTTTCCAGGTGACCCATATGAGAAATCCCATAAAGAGTCCCCACGCTATGTTAATAACAAGGCTTTTATACCCTCCTTTTCTCCAAACTTCAATTGTATGCCTGAGGCTCTTGTTGTCCCTATCTGTTTATTGATAGAGGGAGGAAAGGTTTTTCCACAAGGTCTCAGTGACAAAGAAGTTATTCAATAGGTGTTCCAATGTTTCTACATTCTTCTTACACATAGTATATGTCAGTCGGCCATGCATTCCTTTCTTCTGCAGCTGATCCTAGGTAAGAATATTTCCATGACTAAGTAGCCACAAAAAGTATTCAATTTTCGGCCATTGTTTTTCCGACCATATTTTTTTTCCAAAGCAGTACAAATACATTATGAATGTTATTTGATTTTATGTAATGGCCTTCTTGTATTGTGAACATGCCTTTCGTGCAATACCCCCATATGAGTATATCCTCTCGTGTTGCTATTGTTAGTTTTCTAGATTTAAGTTCTTTCACATAGTTTTCCCATTGACAAGTTTCTGGAGTATTCTTCCACTGGTCTTTTAGCTTCCATTTTTGCCATTGAAGCTCTGTCCCTTCATCCAAAAATTGTGCTATTGTCTTAGTATTCAGCTTGTTAGTGAATAGGAAAATCTCCCCTAAATCAATTTCACTAAATATTTTCTCCTGTTGTTGTCATGATTCCTCCAAAAACTGGGCAATGTCGCCTCCTCTAATTTCCCAAAAAATGTGTTCTGGGATGAGATATCTATTTAGTGCTATCAAGTTTCAAATAATGGATCCTTTAGGGGTCATTTGAACTTTTAATTTCCTTATAATAGTTAAGGAAATTTCATTCTTCTGTTCTAAGATTATTTTCCACAAATCTCTACCCCATTGTATCCATATTTACCAGAGCTTAGCTCCCATAACTTGATTTAGCAAATATGGATCTCTTAACCCCAAGCCTCCGGTCCTTTTTATTTTTGTAAGCTTATCCCATGAAAGGAGAGCCCATTTACAGGCTTGTTGAGATCCTTGCCATAGCATGTTTTTAAACGTCTTAGCCATATAATTACAACAGATTTTAGGCTTTTCCAATCCAGAGAGTTGATATATGGGAATGGATTGTAAGATTGTTCTTAACATAACAACTCGATTCAGAGCATTAAGCACCCGAAATGCCCAATTTTGAAGTCGAGCTTATATGCGATTAATGAGATATTTCCACCTAGAGACTCGAAGAGAATTTAGATTGAGAGGGATTCCTAAATATTTCATAGGGAAGGATCCGATGTTGAATCCCAAGGTAGGCAATAGGAATCTTTGGGAGAGAATATTAGTATTAAATAGAAACACATTTTATTTGTCATTATTGATAAGAGTTCCAGAGTCTTCCATGAAATCTTTAAGAATGGATAGAATTTCCTTAGAATCTTTTAGAGTGGCTTGACAAAAGAGCATAATGTCATCTACAAACTGTTGGTGAGAAATTTTTAAACCTGCCCCCCAAAGATTAAGGCCTTTAAGTTGACCTCCCTGGATCTTACTTTTAATATGTCAACCAAGGAATTCTGCTGCAATAATGAAAAGGAAGGGGGAAAGTGGATCCCCTTGTCTTAAACCCCAGGTAGCATTAAAGGGAGTTGAAGGAACTCCGTTGAGAAGAATAAAGTAATTAGGTGAAGAAATAAAAGGCATTATCCAATAGATCCATCTTAAATCAAATCCAAACACCTAAATAATAGCTTTAAGATAATTCCACGACCTCCAGACAGGGCTCCTCTACATGAAAACAACAAATGGATAAGGTTGTGGAGGAGTACGGGGACATCTTCACCTCACCAACAGGGGTTCCTCTGCACTTTCAGGTCAAGCACCCGATTGATCTGACCCCAGGCGCGCCGCTACCCAATGGACTGATCTATCGGCGCCCTGTTATGGAGAATGATGAAATCAAGAGGCAGATTCAGGAGCTGTTGCAGAAAGGTCACATCAGACCAAGTTCATCGCCCTATGACAAAGAAATGTATTCCATTGTGCAAGCCTGTCGACACCTGGTTTCACCTCCATCTGAAGAAAGAACAAAGGGGAGAAAGGCAAAAAGCCTCTGAAACCCTCCACCAATACAACCCCCACCAATACTGCCTCGACCCAACAAAACAACTTTGAAGTTCTGAGAAATCTTGACTCATTGGAGCACCCTATAGTCTCCTAGGCCCCCACTGATCAAGATACGTCATTATTAAGTCAATATTTGATTACAACCAACGCCCCAAGCACAACCTCGGATTCAATCCACGCCCAGGCACCGCAACACAAACCAGAATCCTCTCCCATTTAGATTAATACCAGCCACACCTCACTGTAAACCCCTCAATGCACAAAAATGCAAACAGAGCATCCATCCTCAACCACTTCAAACAATCCTCTGGAGGATATCCTAGGCGATCTAGATCTCCAAAAGCTCAATGAGAAATGGTCCAAACTGGGAGTCGATGCCATTCCCCAAGAACACTTGGAGAAGATAGAAATGGCATACCTGCAGCTGGAATACATCAACCAAAGTGCAGCCAAAAGGAAATGGGGAAATAGTAGCCAAACGGGCATTCAAGCCAACCTAGATTTGGATCAATACAAACCACAAGGACCAGGAAGAAAAATAGGGTGCAAATCCACAAGACACCAAATACAAGAACCAGGTAGACGCCTAATCAATGAAGGAAAAATCAGGGCTTTGGTCCTATCTGCTCCAAAGGTGGCTCAATGAAAATCACAACCTGGAACATCAGGGGGCTCAACGGCACCACCAAAAGAAGGATCTTGAAAAACCACTTATTCTCGCTACACCCAGACATCATACTTCTTCAAGAATCCAAATGCTCTCCCAAAGGCACAGAGACACTCAAAAAACTTGTTTCCAACAGTCATCACTGCATAAGCATAGATGTTATCGGGCAAGCAGGAGGGTTACTCATGTTCTAGAACAAAAGCAAATTCTTCTTGCAGAATGCTCTGTCCACCAAGCACTCATTATCGATCATTTTCAACATGCCAGACTCAGGGCAATCGATCTGCATCACCAACGTGTATGGACCCCAACAAATCCAGGAAAAGCTGAAGATGCTGCTAGACCTGGACGAAGTCAGACAACACCATGGGGCAAACCACTGGATTTTAGGCGGAGACTACAACATGATCACCAATCTAGCAGAAAAAAAGGGAGGCTTACGAAGATTGGATAAGGACTTGGAAGCATTCAACACCTTTATTGTTGAATCCAAACTCGTTGACATCCCCACAGTCAATGGTCTGCATACCTGGAATAATAAGCAAGGAGGAAACAGGCAGATAGCATCAAGGCTCGATAGGTTCCTCATGTCAGAATCCATTCTACTGCAAAATATCGACATGGAGGCCAACATTCTGCCTATCAGAGGATCTGATCACTGGCCAGTGCAGATTCACTTCACCAATTTGGATAAGCCCCACAACAGACAATTCAGATTTGAAGCCTTCTGGACAGAGCACCCATCATTCATGCAAAACATACAACGCTGGTGGACTCAAGCCACCATAAGGAGCGACAATATCATTTACATATTCTAGCAGAAGCTCAAAAAAATAAAAATCAACCTCAAACGCTGGAACAAAAACACCTTTGGCGACATATTTCAATCCAAAAAATAACTCGAGGAAAAAATGGCGAAACTCCAGCAATATTTGATCAAATAAGGGCCCAATGATGAAAGAATAGCTCAAGAATCAAATCTGCAAAGGCAATGGGAAGAACGGTTAAAACAAGAAGAGCTGCTGTGGAGGCCGAAGTCAAGGGTGCAATGGTTAAAACAGGGAGAACGCAACACTAGTTTCTTCCATAAGTCAACCATCCAGCATAGAGCACATAATCTCATCCTCTCCCTCAAAAAAGCTGATGGTGATCAAGTTTATAAAAGGGAGCATATAGGATCTGAACTCAACTCTTTTTTCACTTCTCTTCTCAGCGATCCCATTCAAGATAGAACCCAAGCCATCAATGAAATTATCGCTGCCATTCCCAACTTAGTTACAGAGGAGAAAAACTCCCTCCTTCTAAGAGAATTCATTGAGCAGGAGATTGAAGAAACAATCTTCAACATGGCCTCGAACAAGGCTCCCAGACCAGACAACTTTACAATCGAATTCTTTAAAGCTTGCTGGCCCATTATTAAGGCTGACCTTCTCAACCTAGTAAGGAACTTTCACAGAACCAAGAAAGTGTTGCCTACCATCAATGCCACATTCCTCACCTTAATTCCCAAATTAGACCAGGCTAACTCCCTTGACAAGTTTCGTCCCATAGCCCTTTGTAATGTCCTTTACAAAATCCTTTCCAAACTGATGGCTAGCAGACTTAAATCTGTCCTCCCCTCAATCATTTCTCAGGAACAAATTGGTTATGTTGAAGGTAGGCAGATCACTGACAGCATAATCCTCATTCAGGAAGTGTTGCATTCTCTCAAAACAAAAAGGACTCCAGGTATGCTTATCCAGCTTGACCTTTCAAAGGCCTTTGATAAAATCAGCTGGCACTATATGAGAGCAATCCTCCAGGCTTTTGGATTTAGTCGTCAATGGACAAATTGGATAATGGAAGTGGTCTCAGGTGCTTTCTTTTCAATGCTACTGAATGGAGGACCCCTTCAACCCTTCATTCCGTCCAGAGGTATAAGGCAAGGAGATCCCCTGTCTCCGTTTCTCTTTGTCATTATGACAGAAGGGCTAGGAAGATCCTTAGCCAAGGCAAAACAGCAGAATCAACTCAAAGGCATCAAACCGGTACACCAAGGACCCACAGTAACACATCAGCAATTCGTAGATGATACAATGCTCATGGGCGCCCCCACAGTGCAGGAAGTTCGAACCATCAGCAAAGTGCTAAAGACTTTCTCGGAGGCCTCAGGTATGGAAATCAATCTCACAAAATCCAAACTATTTTTCTTCAACACATCCATTCCTGTGCAGAGAAATCTCAACAGAATTCTGAATATTCAAAAGAACTCCCTTCCAACCAAATACCTTGGTATACCACTCTCAGAATATGCCTACAAATCGGCCAACTGGGAAGCCCTCCTCAACAAAATGAGAGCCAGGTTAAGCAGCTGGACCCACCAGGCCTTAAACATGGCCAGCAGACTGATATTGGTCAAGTCCATCCTTCAAACCATGCCAACATATATGTTTTCAGCACTTGCAGCCCCTAAGGCGGTTTATAAATCCATCTGAAGCATCCAACGATCCTTTATCTAGAATGAAGCCTCTAAGGAATCCAAATGGGCCCTCCTCAAGTGGACAGACATCTGCAAACCAAAAATGGAGGGAGGTTTGGGCCTAAGAGACCCCAAGATATTAAGCAAGGCCGTAGTAGCAAAAATCTAGTGGAGATGGGTAGAAAATCCTAACTCCCTCTGGGGCACCTTGTGGAAAGCGAAGTATACAAATAAAATCAGGGACAAAGACCTCATCAGGCTTATAGGCACCACTCAAGGATCCCCCATCTGGAATAAAGCATGGGAAAATCGACATATTATTCAACAGCATAGCTTCTGGGAAGTGCACCAAGGCAGCACTGCCCTATTCTAGGAAGATGCCTGGCAGCAACTCCCACCCTTGGCACACCCAGTCTGGAACACTCTTAAAAGAGCTATGCAGGAGGAAGGCAAGGTTACGGTAGCAAACTACTGGCAACCTGTGAGCGAGGCAACCACATGGAAAAAATGGTTATCCAGAGAACAATGGCATACCCAAGCAGGCCCAATGAATGTAGACCATCTTCTACAAGACTTGGACAAAAGAAGAATCCTAAAGTCTAATAAAGAGGACATCTTGAGATGGGGAAGAAATCCCAAAGGAACATTCAACCTCAAAGAAGCATATCAGATCTCGGCTGCCACCTCGGATCCGCAACCTGATCACAAATGGCAAGCCCTTTGGACTAGAGGAACATGGCAAAAAATCACACTATTCTCCTGGCTGGTCATGCATAACAAGGCACTTACATCGGACAATTTGCAGAAACAAGGCTTCGTAGGCCCTTCACGATGTATGCTCTACGAGAATGGTCTAGAAACTCTCAATCACATCCTCAACACCTGTCCCACGACTTGCTCTCTGTGGGATGACATGGCCCTGGTCTTCAGACAATCCGATAGAGATAGAAACTCCATCCAACTCTCACTCAGCAAGTGCAGATTTCTATTTTGAATTTCATTTTTAATATAAAGTGAGTATTTCAAATTGTGTCTTAAACATTAACCATATTTTTTTGTATTGGGTTGTAATTTAAGCATATTGTGTCCAAATATCATCAAATGTTTTCATAGTAAATTCATTTTAAGAACATTAAAAGAGATTTAAAACTGATCAAAACATTACATTAAAAATAAAAAATAAAAAATAAATATTAAATCCTAAATTGGTATATATTTATTATTATTATTATATACATATATATATATATATATATATATATATATATATATTTAATTTATTTAAGTTTTAATAATGAATTATTAAAAAAATCTATTATAATCACAATAAATAAAATTATGCCATACTAAATAAAATATGGTTATGAACCAAAACGTATCATTTGAATGTTATTTTAAGAGATGATTTAGTTAAACCAAAACGTATCAAAGAGATGATACGCTCCCACCCATATTTAAACACATATGTTTTAAACATATAAACAAACCATATAACATGGTTAAAAAAGGCAAATGACTATATTAAACTATATGTCATGGTGGGCATGGTTACAACGGTTACGTATCCACTTAAATGAATTCCAACGTATGTTCCAATCCACCATTACGTGTTGCCAGGACCACGATGCTGCCAACGGAAATACAGGGGCAAGCTGTCCAATGCGGACCTAGCCCCCCAACGTCCCATTCAAATTCAAACGGCGGGTCTTTAAAAATGACGTGGCGCAATATTTAAAATGACAGGTTTTTAAAAGTTAAATGGCTCTCGGACGAGAGTTGGAAAAACTCTCAGACGAGAGTTGGAGAAACTCTCGGACGAGAGTTTTTCCAACTCTCGTCCGAGAGTTTCTCCAACTCTCGTCCGGAAATTTTTCCCGAGAGTTTTGTGACCACAACTCTCGGACGAGAAAATGCATAACTCTTGTTCGAGAGAATTTTAACTCATGTTAAACCCGACCAAACTCTCGTCCGAAATATTTAAAATCTCTCGGACGAGAATTTTGAAACTCTCGGCCGAGAAATTTAATTGACTTTTTTCTCGGCCGAGAAATTAAAAATTTCTCCCGAATTCTAACCATCCACCAAAAACTTTTTCCCAACTTCGCGATTTGACCCAGTTAAATTGCTAAACCTACCATACTATCTCTACCGGAGCATTGAAAAAATGGCTTCAGTAGTCAATAATAGGATTTATCCCCACCAAATGCAAAGCCTTTTTCACCACTCCTTGGTTAAAATGATTGTTTTACACCAGTTAGAGCAGTAGGGAATCCCTTGGGAAGTTTTTTATCTCACATGATATATTTGCAGATCCCCAAGCCTTCATTCAGCAAAATTTTCCTTCCACTTCACACCCACTTACCTCCACTCCTCCATCACCCCCCAGAGATCATATTCCATCACCTCTTCCCATGCCTTATCCACAAGGAACTTACCTCTTTCTTCTTCTCCTGAAGCATCAAATGAGGAAAACAATGATAATGAAACAAGTCAAGAGGAGGCAAAGCAAATAGAAAATGAGGACAATGAAGTTAGTAATGATGATGATGAGTCTGAGGAGCAGGAAAACAATGATAATGAAACAAGTCAAGAGGAGGCAAAGCAAATAGAAAAGGAGGACAGTGAAGTTAGTAATGATGATGATGAGTCTAAGGAGTAGGAAAATAGTGATAATGAAACAAGTCAAGAGGAGGTAGAGCAAACAGAAATGGAGGACAATGAAGTTAGTAATAAAGATAATGAGTCTGAGGAGCAAGAAAACAGTGATTCCCTAGACATTGATGGGCAATAAAGAAAACTTGAGGCACAAAACATGGATTAGGATAGTGAGGAAAAAATTAAAGGGAGAGAAGACAGTCGAGGCGATCATAGTCACAATGAGGATGAAATGAAAAATCAAAATGGTAGTGATGTTGACATGGATGCACCACAAACTGATGACTAAGATAGAGAGCAAGACAAGGATATGGAGCTTGATGACACATCATTAAATGCTGAAGTAAACTTGCCAATTGACCATGAAGACAAAACAGAGCTCAAAAATGACCATGACTGTCATGAAAGCAGTCATGACAGTTAACATGAAAGTGGTAAAAATTTGAGTTTTGAAGGCAGAAGTGAGGCTCACAGCTCTCCCAATGAACAAGATGATAATGCACAAAGTGAGGAGAGACCTAGAAGTGAGGGTGAGATGGAAGAGGAGGCTACACACAACAGTCCAAAAGGTGAGAAAGAAGGATTTACAGTAGATGATCAAATTCATGACAAGGACCCTAGAGTAAAAATCATTATACCTTTTGATTTCTCATACCACAACGGGAAGAGGGATGTGTTTTCTGCCTCAAAAAAGCAAAGGGCCATCTCTTCTCCAGCTATCAAACCATTGGACAAAGGTAAGGAAAAATGAATGAAGATGTTAAGGATCAACATGGTGAAGAAAGAGAATTTGAAATTATACATGTTGATAGTGAGGAAGAAGAGAAAATCTCCAGTTCACTCCTCCAAAATAAGAATGCCCAAATAAGAGATCTTCAGGCAGAGTTGGAAAGAGCCAAGTACAAATATGGTGTCTTAGATTGGGAGAACTAGCAAAGAAGTGCACACATGGAAATTTACGAGGCAAGGGCACTCAAAGCCTAAATACAAGACATAAGAGCATAGGCGAAATTAGAAGAGTACAAGAGGACTCATCCAGATAGTGAAGAAGAGGAAGAATAATAGCCTAGAAGGAGGCCAAGGACCATTGGGCTAAGAAAATCCTTGGCCAAAGAGAGGGAGGAAGAATCTGCCCTAGCTAAGAAAATTCCTATCAGTGAGATACTTGACAGAGACATAGAATTTGATAGGGAGCCTTGGCTTGAGAGGGCCAATATGCATTTATAAGGTAATTTGGAGAAGGCAAACAAGGCCCTTGAGCTCCAAAGGAAGATGGCCAAACACTATGCCCTTCGGAACCAAATTGCTAGGGAAAAGCTCAAGAAGGCATTGCTTGAAAACTAAAAAGCTAAAGGAGGTGAAAGGCCATGAAAGCCTTGGAGTTCTGGCTGAAGCTTCCCTACAGGTATCCAAGACCTCTTGAGGGACCACTCCACAAATTTTGGGCAAATTTGAACAAGTTTTTGTTTTTTTTGAAATTTTGAGGCCTCTATGCGCATCACCCTTGGCGTTGTGCACACAACTCATGCATCCTCAGCTTGAAAAATTGACATTTTTGGATTCCTCTCATCATCAGCAGTCTTCTCACAAAATTGTAGACCATTTGGAATAGTTTTGACCCCCATAAGTATAAAAAACAACTCAATTTTAACCATTCTGCCTCATTTTCAGGCAAGGTGTTGCGCATAGAAGAGTTTTAGGAGACTGGATTTTTGGAAAATAAAATTGCACTCATTCATAAAACCAAAGGTTGATCTGGAAAGAAAACTTGACAATATTTCCAACGAGCCATCACAGAGAAAAATCCAACACCGGGAAGGTGAACAAAACAGGATTGCAAGTACACCTATTTTCTGATATTTTGGCGTTGCGCATACAAGACCAAAAGAGGCAAAAGTCAACAAAAAACACTCATTTATTGCAAAATGATTTTTTTATTATTTTTTAGGAAAATCACTCTAGGATTAGTTGTTAGAAGTTACTATGCATTTATTTTTCTTGGATATTTATGCCTTGGGCCTTGCATGGTCACTTGGACATAAATTGTCATTTGTGACTATTTTGGATATCTTAAAAACCTAATTAGGATTTTAGCCCTCCTTTTCTCCATAAATAGAGCATGAGGCTCTCATGTATTGGGTTGGAATTTGATGAGCTTCAAGAGAAATACATGGTTTTTATGAGATTGGAGAAGAAATTGGTCTTGTGAAGTTGATGAATGGCTTGCTTGGAATGATGATGGAGAAGCTTGTTTGCAGGATTCCTTAACTTGGTTATTGGTGATGTATTCTTAATTTTTTCATATTTTCTTGTTATCATTATGTTTCATTCTTCTTTATTGCAGTAGAGCAGATAATTATAGGTTAAGATATGCTCTTGGAAGCACCTTAGTCCTCCTCCCTTTTATTGCCTTGATGTTTTACTCTGGTTGAGTCATCTTAAGGAATTCTTAACAGCTCCTTAGGCCCACTTAAACTTGTTTGTTTCATTTATGGATTAGTATGTTAGTTTACAAATATGATTCATGGTATGACCTACTTATTTGATGCTACCCAAACTCTATCTTGAAATCTCTCTCTGAAGTATTTCTTTCTAGGTTAAGTCTAAAAGGTCTTGTTTCGATCTTGCCCTTTGCCCATGCCTATTAGTTTTCTTTAGAGTTCTTTATAGCTTGATCAACAATGTTTAGGAGTTCCCTCTTTTCTTGATTAAATTTATTGTGCTATCTTATATTTTTTCCCCAAATTTTGAAGGTGAATTTACTAAAGTTAGAAGCTCTTATGCTTTTCTATGTTTCACTGGAATGCTTATCTTGGATGTTTATATGTTTAAGTATTTTCACTGATCTTAATGGTTTTCCCTACCTGATGAATGATATATTTTTCTTATCTATGTTTAATACCTCCTTGTTATAGGTACTTGACAAAGGATTCTTGATTTCCCTTTGCCCTACCTTATTCCCCATCTTGATGTCCATCCTACCTCACTCATAACCTTAAGGATCCATTAACCTTGCTAGATTTTCCCTGCAACACACTCTGATTCATAATTAAGACACTCATGACTTTCATTGACTCCATAGAAAAATTATTTAAAGACCTCTCACTCCACCTATCCCACTTGACCATCTCACCCAACCAAAAGAATCGAAAAACCCTACACTTAACAACAACCCTAAGATCAACCATCTAAACCAAACAAGAACACATCATTTGCACCTAATAGAGAGAGCCCTCTCTGAGTCCAGGAAGGCTAGGTACTAGGACTCCAAAGTCTAGTTTTTATGTTACCCCTGTCCATTTATATCTCAATCAATATAGAAAATTACGGGGAGCTAACAACCTATACCTTAGGCTAAGGGATCTATAAGGTAGAATTTGATGACAACAGAGGTTTGGTGAAAAGTTGAGGTTGGGACTCAGTCACAGACTTAGCAGGTGACTTGTCATATTGGCATGGTCAATTCTGAAGGTTGATTTGTTTAGTGTTGATTTCATCATAAGGAATTGATAATCGTTGTGACCATATTTTGATGGTTGTGGAGTCGCATGACCTTATGTAGGTTGATAAGATAGATATCCTTGATAAGGGAAAGGATTAGTAAACACATATGGTTGAGATGAAGCTAGAGGAAGAGGAGATGGAGGGATGGATATTTTTTGTCCTCTACAAGCAGCTAGTTTTGCTTCCCATGCTTGGTGCATCTAAGGTAAAAGGGGACACTCATGAGTATAATGTAAATACTTGTTGCAACATGCACAAGTCTTTTTCATACAAAGATTCTTATTTTTCTTTGGTTGTTTGCCCTATTGTTGGGTTGCGGGATTAGGTTGGTTTCTTTGAGGTGCATTAGGTGCTAGACCCTGGTTATCTTGATTACCTTAAGATTTCTGGTTTCGATTACCTTTCCCCTTTTTCCTTTTCTTGGGGTTGGGGGAATTTGTGGTGTTATCCTGAGCATACACTTGACGTTGAGGATGAGTTTTTTTTTGCAGCAGAGGTGGAGGAGGCATGGGGGGCTGGGGCCCTAGTGCAGGAGGGGTTGGAGCGCTAGGTGGTGTATATCAATAATATGGAGGAGGGGAAACATTGGGATAAATAGGTTGAGAAACAATTGGCCCTGGCATTTGCTAATGCGGTTGGGTATATTCATATGACATACCTTGACCTGGATAAGGGTTCCCATGTGGAGAAGTATAATAGTAAGAGGAACTGGTCCCCCCCTGGGGTTGACCATAACTCATCATAGGCGTAGTATATAGTTGAGGATGAGGGTGTGAAATAGGAGGGACCATCTTTGGAAAGATTCCCAAAAGTTGAATGAGTGGCGTTGGGTTGATCTACATACCACTTAGAAGCAGCTCTAGTAAGAGTGCATTGGAATAAATGAAGACAGATGGATTCTTTAGTGATTGAATTGGATTAACACCACATATGAAATGAGAAAACATGATTTGTTGGATATTCTCCGGGATTTCCTTCAAACTTGGGTATGTTGGAAGGAAGCTTGGTAGGCATAATTGGCCAATTGGGGTTATGGAGAAGAGGGTCATTGATGAGTTGGTTAAACTTGGGGGAACCAAAAATAGCCATGAATGGTAGCATTGGGGTAGGATTGACCATAAAAGAAGAGGTTACATTGGTGGGGTTACCTGAGTTATCACCTTGGGTTCCCGCACCTGCATTGGTGCCTGACATGGTGATAGTATGAGGTTGAGAATATGTGGAATCAAAGGAAGAACATGATGAATCAGTAGAACCAAAGTCATAATGACGACTTGATGGGGGACTAGGAGGATGAAATCTAACTCGATGGGGAGGAGTAATATGTCCTAACATAAAATTAGGGTGAAGAACTCTAGTTATCCATGAAAAATGCCTAGGGGGTGCAATTATTTCAAGACTATTATGACGCTAGGAACTAAAGAATTATAGAAGAAAAAGAGTAACAAACAACATGAAAACACCAAGTGCAGTCATGCCAAGTCTAAAATAATTATATAATTATGCTACTCTAATACAATAAATCATGTCCTATCAAAGAAAATGACCACTAGCATATGGGTGGTATAAATCCTCAAACAATACTAAATATATTGTTTTAGATTTCCTTCCAAAGAACTTCTTACTTGACGGAATCAAATCCTCGTAAGCAGAGTTGTCCATAGAAAGGTAGGGTAGAGAAGAAACTGCTTCCCACAACTAGTCCTATAGGGTATTTTCCTATTATTGGTCACTATGGTTACATTCATCCCACAGGGGTGGTCGAGTCTTGAGCTTCTTGGTGATCAGCCACGACACGAAATTACCTTCCATGGGTTGGGTAGCCCAGAGGAGAGCTACTCGCATGATGAACTAGCCTAATGCCTTTTGAATCAGGTTTCTGATGCACTCCGGCTTTGGATCGTGGGATTGTGAAGGATTCTAAGCTCCCTAAAAATTCAAATTCTATGTCTTAATGTAGATGATTTATGGGTGTTATCGGAATGCTATCCCACTGATCCTACACCTAACTACACATATTTTTTGGCCGTAACATTATAGAACTTTTGAGTTCTAAAATGGGGCTCCTAAGAAAAATGTAAAACCAAAATAAACTTTAAAATGACCAATAGGATTCAAGATGATGATGTAACCCATGCGGGATGATTCACCATTTTTGGGGTAAAAAAGTAAAAAATATTAAAAGATAATAAAATAATAAAACTACTTTTTCAACATGTATTTTCAACTTATCTCCCTATGTTTTTACTCAAATTTCGAGCAGGAGTACTCATTGGATGCAAAATTTAATTCCTCATCCAAGGAGTACACATGTTTCATATTCTCTATGTACTCTACAACAGGAAAAATGAGAAATACATGAAAAAATGTGATCACAATCACGTTTTTCATGTATTTCTCATTTTTTGTGTAGGAGGGTCCATCGAAAGTGTGAAACATGGGTACTCCTTGGATTAAGAGTCAAATTATGAATCCAACAAGTGTTCCTACTCGAAATTTGAGTAAACCCATAGGGAGATGTAATATTCCAAATTAGGAAAAAAAAGAATATAGCATATAAAAGTGGAAAATGCACTACATCATGAATACATCAATAGGAGCAGATCATAGAGTCAATTTATTTCACATTATAGCAAAGAAATGAGTACAAGATCTTGAGGAAAAAGACACTCAATCTAGGAAAAACAAGCCTCAAATGACCTGGCACATCAAATATGAAATGTTGCTGCTACATAAAATGTCAGAGGATATATGACTGTGCAGAAATATGAAGAATAACTGCAGGGTAAGACTGAAAATACAAGGAAATACTGATATAATTCTAAGAAAATGTCAGGATCAGAGATCTAGGCTTTCTAGCACTTTACCAAGACAACCTAGAAGGGGTTTCCGGAAATACTAAAAATGAAAATTGTAGCCCTAAGGTTGAATAACACACTGCAACTAAGTAACTGATAGGAGGTGGCTGATATAATATAAAAATGGCTGGTAATCCTCCAATATATCTTCCGGATGAAAGGCTACTCCCCTCACTGGAAAACGAACTCACAAACTTGAGCACTAAGCCCTCCACTGCAACTGCCCTGCAAGATAATGCAATTTCTGAAGGATACTCCATTGTAAATGTTGGATGAATCTTGACCTAATGCTATATGGTGTAATAATTCTCAAGGAATTTCATTTCTATCTTCTCGGATGAAGGGTTTCTCCCCTCAGAAGAAAACAAGCTCAAAAACTGGGTTTGTCAACCCTCCACTGTTGTTGCCCTACAAAATAACGCAATTTCTGAAGGAGACTACGCTATTGATGAAGGGGGAAGCTTGGCCTAGTGCTAGATAGTGGAATGAAGCTCAATGGAACCTCTCATGAGTGGGTTCTCGAAGTCCCCCGAGGATGAGGGTGGGATGTCCACTCCTAAACACCCTTGTGCTAAACAGCACAACAGGCTCCGCTAAATAGTTGAAGCATGCAGAAAGTCATAAAATACCAAACATAAAAAATAATCAGAATACCCTCCATGGCTACAATCCCCTTCATTATACACTTTGTGAGCCTCCTCACCATTGGTCCCACACATTAAATATGCTACTCTCTTGGAGACTCCCTCCCACTAATACTGTATTGTCCCTCAATAACTCTCCACACCTCCATACCAGTGTTGTTGATTTGGTCAAACTTGACCCCATCCACATGCTTAAACCTATATTCACACCTAAGAGTGATTTATTCAACAGATAATATTATCCACATTCACATTAGAAGTGGTTTTATTACTATTAAGGAGATTTATGAGTCTGCCTACCCTCTTATTCATCTATCTAAATGATAAAAGAAAAATTTATTATTCCAACTAGTTGAAAGATAATTAGGACTATTAAAGTCCTCCCCTCCCAAATGTTTCTTGTCCTCAAGCAACTGCAATGATGACTGTTGTTGGCTAGAGGGATCCTGACCCAGGTTCGAAGGTTAAGGTTTTCCAACAAACCCCTATACTACTAGCCCTTTCGGCAGTGACCTACTTTCACAGGCGAAAGTATCACCCAAAGCGGTATGGGAGGGTGTTGGAACCAGGTTTCCGCACACTGAGAGATAGTAGGTAACTCAAGTAGATCTAAGTTCATAACCTATCAGGTTCACACAAGATAGACCTATCTGCAGGTGTGTTAACAATATAATCTGTAATTCAACATAACAAAGCTATTACCATGCAAAGATCTAGTTAGTACCTTCGCATCCACGTGCATATCAACAGTCAGCACTACAAAATATCATAACGCCTCAACAACATATTATAGATACACTTCATACCATAACATAAACATATTCGCAGCATAAACAAATACACAATTGTTTTCATAGGTTAACATATTCTAGAGGTTTGCATCAACAATAACACATCAGATCCAGAGATACTTCAACTATATCCGCATATATTAGTATCAGAAACCCAGTTACAATCCGACACAGCCTGCGCACATAGCCAGCAGGGTCCGCACATAGTAGTATTGAGGATCTTCATGCACACAGACAACAGGATTCCTTTCCCAAAAACCCTAAAAAAGATCTAGCAATTCACACTTAGCATCAGACTTAATTCTTCTCTACCTCTAGACTCAAAATGTTCATCCATTTATAATGACTTAGCCTACGTTTTCCTCTGGTCCGCAAACCGTGGTATGCAGACTTTAGGTCTACCCTTGATCCATTGCAATGCATTCAGGGCTTTGACCTAGCCCAAAACCCCTGCGTTAGACTAATTGATACCAAAAATATACAAAATGGTACAATTTCGCAGCTTTTGAGGGGACCCGGATCCAACAGTCCCCCAACGCAATCTTGTGACTTGTCCCGAGTCACTAAGGTGGTGTGCTCTCCACCTTTTCTTGTAGCATCTTGATCGCATCAACCAGCTCGGGCAACACTCCTTCACTTTTCGCAGCAACATTCTGAGCTATATCCACCAATTTTTGCGAATTTGGTCCCTCTGTGGCCACTGTGACACTTTCCAAACTCTGGCCGTTGCCCACGGGGACTTCACATTTCGGGGTGAGGTGTGGTGCTTCATCCCAACCCATTTTGTGGGTTTCGCTCATCCCTGCACTCTTTCCTTCCCTTTCTTCTTGGCTGGGTTCAGCGTAGATATAATTTATTCAGCTTCTGATTTGACTTCCACTACTTCCTCAGTTTCTTGTTTCGTCAAGGTCATAGGTTCTGAGGTTTCAGTGGGATTAGTGGCCGTCATTCTGGCATGGAAAATGAACTCCGAGTTGCTATTGTCAGAGGGTGTGGGATGCTCAGACATGAACAAGACACAACAGGCGCAGAAAATCTTACAGCACAAACTCACCAAGGACAAACATGCTAAGTACAAACTGTTCATGAGATACGAAACCCTTGTCCAATCTATCCACCTAATTTTATAGCCACAGGGATGGATCAATGGTTGGGTGAACCTCATGTGGGACTTACCATCAAGTAAATGGTAAAAAATATTTTGAAATTTCCTCATTAAATGCCATCCGCCGGCTCCTTTCAATGGTAAATTTTTCCTTTTACCCGATTTTACTGTTCCAACTGCTAGTTTTCATACCTCCTTTGTGCCCAGCACACCCCTGCAGTCACACTTGCGCTCCCCGTGTGCCCCCCCAGGCTTCCAAAGTTGTGGATACTTCCTACATGGACCATGATTCTTTCTGATCTTACCTTCCTTGGTGGGAATACCCTGCCCCATACAGCTGCTCCGGCCATATAGTCATTTGATCCGATATGGTTTGAGCTCGTTGCCATTGACATAGTCTAGTAACATATCGCCGCGCAAGGTAGCTAACCGAATAGTTCCGCCATCTGTGATTTCTTTAACTGTATAGGGGCCCAGCCAGTGCTAACATAACTTCCTTGGGTGTTTTTCAAATTGGCTATCATACAACAGGACCAATTCGCCCTCCTTAAATGTCTTTTGTCGAATATGTCAATCATGCCATGCCTTATCCCGAGCCTTCTGAACCTGCTGATGGAAATTAACAATGAAATGATCTTCCTCCAAAGCCATCAGTTGTGCTAAATGTTCCTCCATGATATCAGGCTCTGCCATGTTTGTAACGGCACCGATGCATAGGATAGGAACAATATATTCCATGGGCATAATGGCCTCCTTGCCATAGACCATCCGAAATAGTGTCTTCCCAGTCAACTTCTTGTAGGTAGTATGATAGGCCCAAAAAAAGGACGGGATGTGCACGTCCCAATTGCTACGATCATAATTGTAGACCTTAGTGAGTGCTTGCTCCAAGATTTTTTTAAAAGCTTCTACTGCTCTGTTTTGCCTGTGGGTGATATGGAGTGCTTTTCGCATTATGAATCCAAAATTATTTTTTCAAGGCCTGTATTTTGTCATTAACAAAATGCGTACCTCTATCGCTCATTAAGATCTTTAGACATCCAAATTTCGTCAGAATCTGCTCAAAGATGAAGTGCGCAGTGGTATCTGTAGTGCAATCGTTCACCGCTTGTGCCTTGGCCCACCTGGTTACATTATCAGTGGAAATTATAATGTAGCATGCACTTGTCTTCTTTCCCGATGGGTTGATGGGTCCCACAAAATCGATGGCCCGTTTGTCAAATTCTTGCAGGGCCGTTTATGGTTGAAGGGGAATTTAATCTATGCGCGATGGCCTTCCTATTTTTTGGCACGTATCGCAGGCTTTACAATATTCATGAGAGTCATTATGCAGGGTTGGCCACCATAGTCCAGCTCTCAAGTTCTTGTGCATCGTTGCCTTCCCTACGTAGTGACCTCCTGCTACACCTTTGTGAGCTTCTGCCAAGATAGCGTGCCTTTCATTCTCCAAAACGTACCTTCGCAGCACTTCTGTGATGATGGAAAAATCAGTTTTGCGGGTTACCAACTCTTTCTTTTGTTGTACCAAATACTCTGCAGGTGCCATGCTCGTGGTCAGAAACTAAATGATGTTGGCAAAGTGCGGATCAATGACCTTAATAGCAAATAGTTGTGCATCAGGAAATCCCTCTTCTAGGTTGGTCAGCTCTTCGCCACTCTCAATCTGAGACAAGTGATACGGCCCAACATTCAACTTCCCTAGCTTGACAATGATCTCAAAGTCATATTCCTAAAACAACAGTAGCCAGTGGCAGATTCCCCTCCCCAACACAGGCTTATTCATCAGGTACTTCAAATCCGAGTGATCTGTAAAAATTTTGAAGTGCCCTCCTAACAAATAATGCCGATATTTCTGTAGTGTGTAGAGCATGGCCAATCCCTCCAACTCTGTGGTGGAGTAGTTGCGCTCCGCACCAGAGAGTTTTCTACTAGAAAATGCAACAGGGTGATCAATGTCTCCATCTCCAGGCTACATAAGGATAGCTCCTAGGGCTATTCCCAATGAGTTGACGTGGACATGGAATACCTTCGCCTAGTCAGGAAAGATGAGAATAAGCACAGAGGCCATCTTCGCTTTCAGTAGCTCAAAGCTCTTCTGACACTCGTCATCCCAAAAAAATGAAACATCCTTCTTAAGTAATTTTTTCATAGGCACTATAATCAGCGCATAACCTTCAATTAAGTTCCTGTAGTAGCCTTTGTGCCCGAGGATCAAACACAGCTACTCAATTTTAGGAGCTGGCAAGTTTATGATAACTACAACTTTCGCAGGACCAACCATCAACCCCTGTCGAAAAACTATACGTTCGAGCAAGATTCTGAAGGGTACGCAGAATATGCACTTCTTAATATTCAAGGAGATCTGATGTTTTCTACAGGCATCCAACTTCATGCGTAGGTTCGATATGTGCTTCTTTAATAAGCCAAAGATAGTCAAATCATGAAATTAAACCTCCAGAAACTTGTGTATGAACTCCTTGAACACTGCGACTACTAATCACGAAAAGATGGCAGTGGCACTCTTGAGTCCAAATAGCATGACAGTATACTGAAAAGATACCCATTTAGTAGCAAATGTAGTTTTGCTATGATCTTCAGCCGCGATTCTAATCTGATGGTAGCTTGAGAACCTGTCTGTAAATGAGTATGCTTCCTGCCCTCCTACGCTATCAAGGATTTTATCTAAGAATGACGTTGGAAAGGGATCATGCATGCAAGAATCATTCAATTTGCATAAGTCCACACAGATTTATATCTCTCCCTTCATATTCTTCTCTTGAACAACCATCGAGCTTACCCAGTCTGACTGTTGAACAGGTTCGATAATACCTGCGATGAGCATATTGTCAATTTCTTCCTTGAAATTTTGTTTGTACTTAGGGTTCAACCGATAAGGCTGCTACTTCACAAGGTGTGCATCTGGTTTTAACGTGATGTGCATGACCCCTAGGTCCCCTGTGATCCCTTTAAGCTCCAAAAATTCATCGAGAATAAGTCCTGATATGATTTGAGAAGTTCTACAACTTGGCCTAATGTATCATCACCCTGGTAGTCCTCAATATTAGCCAGCTTAGGTTGCTCCTCCGTTCTAATGTTGACTTCTCGCAGCTTTGGAGGCTTAGTAATATCAACAGTTTGTAGTAGAGGTCTAGCCATTGCACATTCCCCTTTTGATTCCAAGATAAAGACATTTTGCAGATCCTCATCACACTCCTATATGGCTAAATTATGGTAGTTGACAATATCCTGAATTTTTGTCTCCCATGTTGGTGCCCCAAGTGCTGCGTCAAGCCGTGATTCATCAAATACAAAGGTATCTATATGCTATAGAGCTTCATCAAGTGCCTCTGTCCCCCCTACTAACCGAAATGCCCCTATAAATTCATCCTTTAATGTTTCCTAGTGGCGAGTGCGCTAATGTAGCTCCACATCTAAATACCATGCAGTGGGAATTGGTCTTAGGGCGTGAATAAATAGGTGAATCCATTCTTCTGTAGTCCAGTCACACCATTTATCCATCCAAGCAAACAAATGCTCGCACGAGTCCCCTGGTCCAAGGAATTTTCTTACACGCAAGTGAACTGGAGGTTCAAATCGCATGATCATTATATCCCGACACTCTTCGCAATCCCGAAACGCCCCCTTATGCGTGTCCCACCACCTCGCATGTGTTGCGCACATGGCTAGATTAAGGGCCCATAGCCTTCGCTCTCTTGGAACCTCAACTTGAAATGCTCGCAAAAACTCCTTAATACTACTAGAACCATCAAAGTATGGTATTTCTCTTACCTCAAAGGAGATGCATCAGAAGTTCTTGGCGATTCTAAGACATCGCAGTGCAGATACAGCATGTAACCGGTTTTTCTAGTTTTCCATCTCCCCATCGAAGTCAGAGAAACATTCACTATCCTTTTCCCAGCAAAACACACCATTAGCCCAGGGATTAATCCAATATTAGTCCCACGTAGTTAACTTATGGATGTGATCCACATTCTCTTCTTCACGTTCCATCTTCGTTTATCATTCTCCTTCCGTAGGGTCTAATGGTACTATCACCCATGTGCCTTCATTTTCAAACACCATGCTTCTTTTCTTTAGATTGATGACACCTCCCATATCTATGGCCCAGTCCAATCCTAGGAGCACAGGGTAGGGGTCCACATCTTCTACAATCTAAATTACTTGAAAGTCAGCTCGAACCTTAACTCCTGTGATATCTACCACGATCTTTGACAGTCTTCCCAATGGTATGATGTTTTTCTGATTGGCCTTGTGCAACTGGATAGTGGACCATTCCAACTTGGGTTCTCCCATTCATTTCCAAGTTTTCTGAGGTAATACGTTCACATCTGATCCCAGGTCCAAAATAACCTGATCCATTTCATAGTCACCGATCTACGTTTTTAGCCACATCTCCCTACCAGTGCGCTTCTTATGTTTGTACAATTTGTGCACATTATTAACTTCCAGAGGAGGGTTAATTCTTTGTGCGCAGCTGTCTATTAATGCTTGCAGATTCTCTACTACCTTCTGGTTGCGTAGAAAATTCATGCATTCCCAGATAAATGGTTTAACTTCGTTATCGGCCTTAGGTTCGCTAGAACTTTTGGCATAGGTGCCTCATCCTTAGTGAAGTCTTTGTGAGCTGCGACAAAGGTTTATTTTTCCTTTTGTAGGTCCAAACCTTCTTGTTTAACAGATTCTTTTCAGATAATATATTCATCCCCAGCTTTCTCTTCAGCTCCCCCAGTAGCTATTCCATTATGTGTTATGACATTAATGCTTGGACCTTTGTCTCGTGGTTTAGCCTTAACTCTCTACACATTCTACATAGGTGTCTTCTGTTTTTCTTGCATTTTTGCAATCAGAATTAGATATTATTCAATCACATGATCCAGTTTCCTACAATACCTGCAAGATAGTCTTGCGGGGTTTGGAAAATCCCTCGCAAAGTGCCCTACTTCTCCACAGTTATAGCAGATCAAATTTCCTCTTCCCCAACTTGCGCCACCACCTCTTCCCCCCCCCCTGCACCTGGCTGGGGAGCCTCCTCTATTTGAGGGAGCTAAAGGTGATAAGGGATCAGCTTGCATCTGATATAGGTTACCTCGATCAATCATTAGGTCATATGTCCGACAGTTTTGTTCATCATGCTCCACAAATGAGCAAAATAGGAACTATTTATGCTTCAATTTGGAAACATATGGGGCCAGACGAGGGAAGTGGTTGGTATCATGTAATCCTACTATGCAGCAGTTAGCACACCATAAGGTTGGGCCACTTGGTGTCGCAGCTTCTCTAGGACGTAGGGGACTAGGTCCCCTGGCTTGCATATAATCTATCAATAAAGGGTACTGATCCTTGGTGTGCCCCGACACCCAGCATCATATGCACCATACGTTTGGGCTAGCTTCCTTCCCTTGCTCTTTGCGCAAGTTTTGGATTTGGAGATGCATTTCTTGCAAATTCCCTTGGATTTGCTGTACTCCAAACTGGGCATCATCTCTTGGCACAACTTCCAACTTCCTAGCAATCTCCAAGGATTTTTCCTATGATTCAATTTCTTGTTGACCCATAGGCACACGCACGTGAGGTAGCAACATAGTGATGAACCATTCCTTGTGCTTTCTATCATCATACAGAAACTCTCCTTCTCTAATCACCTTCTTCAGTCACTGGTCAGCCTCCCATACAGACTTAGAGGGCCCTTGTTTAAAATCCTTTAGGTCATTCACTATCTGAGAGTAAGACTTCAGTTTCTGGAATTTATTTTTTAGGGCATCCTTAATCTCCTGAATAGTCTTGTTCGCATGCAAGGCTATGTATACCATATACCAGTCCAAGGCTCTTCCTTAGAAGGTAAGGGATAGATGCGCCCTTTTTACAGCATCGTTAGCTACATTTTGCGCAGTTCATACTGATTCTGTGACAAACTAGAATCAGTGCATATCCTCATCCCCTACACCCTTGAAGGTAGGTAGTTTCATGTGCGAGGCCATATCGTCTTCTAATGGGGGCAAAGGTACGAGTGAGTTTTTAACCCTATGATTACTTGAAGGCTGCATGGCAGGAGGGCTCTACGCAGCCAGATCTCTTACTGGACTGTAGACAGATCTATCTCCTTCCTGATTAGTTAGGTAGTATTTATCACTTCGTGTTGTACTTTCACCTAAATCAGAGGTCATTTACTCAATGTGGATGCACAAAATACCTTTTTCGCACAACAAAATCTTGATTAATAACGACAGTGTCTTTAGAAACTTACCTTGGAAACCTTTGAAGAACCTTCGCTCTACCTCAAAATAGGCCATGAACTGGTCAACTGCAAACTCTATCACAAATCCTCCCAGCATGCTATCTACCCAGTGATCTACCGTACGAGTGATAGTATTATCAATTCTTTCCAACTGCTGGATCAATTTTGGAGTCAACTGTGTGACCCGTTCGTCCTTCCAACACTTCTAGAACTCTACAAGCCTTGCTAACCACTCCTGAAGTTCATTCAAAAATGTCACAAATAAAATTTTGTAGCTTTCAGTGAGGATGTATTTATTCTTCCACTTCTCAGCCGTCAATTTCGTGTTGCGATTCTCTTTTACAACAAATTAATGAACATACTTTTCAAACTACTCTTCAATTTATACCCTCTCAAGTCTCCAATTTGTTCTTGGCATTACCCGATCTCTCTCTCAAAATGCTCCTGTTCCTAGCAACGTAACCATTATTTGGCTCGAGGGGTCCTGATCCAAGTTTGGAGGTTAAGGTTTGCCAACAAACCCCTATACTACTAGCCCTTTCGACAGTGACCTACTTGCGCAGGCCAAAGTCTCACCCAAAGCAGTATGGGAGGGTGCTGGAACTAGGTTTCTGCACCCTGAGAGAGAGTAGGTAAGTCAAGTAGATCTAATTTAATAACCCATCAGGTTCACACAAGACAAGCCTATCCGCAGGTGTGTTAATAGTATAATCCACAATTCAACATAACAGAGCTATTACCATGCACAAATCTAGTTAGTACCTTCGAATCCACGTGCGTATCAACAGTCAACAGTACAGAATAGAATAATGCATCAACAAAAGATTACAGATACACTTCATACCATAACATAAACAGATTCACAGCATAAACAGATACACAATTGTATTCGTAGCTTAACAGATTACAGAGGTTCACATCAACAATAACACACCAAATCCAGAGATACTTCAACTATATCCACATATATTAGTATAAAAAACCCAGTTACAATCCGACATAGCCTGCGCACAGAGCTAAAAGGGTTGACACACAATAAGACTAAGGATCTCCGCGCACACAGCCAGCAAGAGTCCTTTCCCAAAAACCCTAAAACAGATCTAGCAATTCACACTTAGCATCAGACTTAATTTTTCTTTACCTATAGACTCAAAATTTTCATCTATTTATAATGACTTAGCCTACTCTTTCCTATGGTCTGCAAACCATGGTTTGCGGACTCTAGGTCTACCCTTGACCCATTAAAATGCATTTGGGGCTTTGACCCACCCCAAAACCATTGTGTTAGACTAATTAATACCAAAAATATACAAATGGTACAATTTCGCAGCTTTTAAGGGGACCCGGGTTCAACAACTGCTGCAAAATATCCTCTCTTTCCCCTCTGGCATCCTCATATGATAAGCTCCTCCACTAAATCAGATGTTCTCCAATCAATCTGCCCCTTACTTTCTCCTCCCAAGTGTCGAAGTTAGCCTTTGGTGATAAAACCAAATCACTCACATCATCAAGAAGTGGGAGATCCATGGTGGCAATTATTTGCTCTCTAATGGCCTCATTAATGCATGGAGCATAAAAAATGTTGGAGTTCTTACTCCCGATGAGAAGCTCCAACCCATGTGCTACTCCTCCAACAAGATGGATCCCCATGTGTGGCCCATAGAGAAACTCATCAATATCCTTCTTCTGAAATATGAATGGTCTATATGGCTGACAGTAGAGATAGACCAAATTATCCACCCTATGCTGTCTCTCCTCCCATCCATGATATATGTAAAAATATTGTTGATCTTGGGTTGTAGCAATGTTTTCCTCAAGATACTAGAATGCATTTTGACTCTCTAGAATCCAATCTTTGGTTCCAAGAACCTTTCTTACCCCAACCATCTAACAATAGTGACTAAAACATCATCAACATATGGAATCATACATAGGGATACACTAACTACCATATGAAATACCAGATGGTGATAATAGTCCCTCAAGTGGAACCAACGCAGTTTTCCTCCTTCCTTCCCTAGAACACATTGTGGTAAGTAGCTTCCCAACCACTTGCTTGCTGACCCTATCTTCTCATCTGCCTAGGGGTAGTAATTGATGTTTGGTTTCAATTGAGTACACCCCAAACAAGAAAACATCTACCTAGAGCCTTCTAGGAAGTGGTCGTCCCCATCACCAATTGAGGTTCCAAGAAGACCATGAAATCTAAAGAGAGGCTTGTCCTCTTTTGGAGAAATGTACTCTAAATAAATGGAAAATGAATGAAAATAATTTTTTAGTTGATAAATAAGTACAAAGACACAAACCTTACCATGTATTGTGGCCAGGCTGATGATGAGGTCCATAGATGAGCTCTCCCATCTCTCTACCGGAATGGTAAGTGGATGTATCAACCTTGTAGGGTGGTTGTTTTCTTCCTCATTCTTCAAGAAAACCATACATATCCTGCTATGATGGAGCACATTGTCCTTGAGATCTGCCCATGAGAATATCTCCCCAATGTCTTGATATGTCCCAATAAAATCTTGGTGACTGGAAAGGAGCGAATCATGTGCTGCATGTAGAATATTCTTCTTGAACATATAATCTCTAGTCAAGAATATCCAATCCTGGTAATATATGACTCCATATATCACTTTATACCTCTCATCTGACACATTTCCATCAAGCACTTCACATGTGAAGTGATTCTTAGAATACTCCACTAATATTCGAGACACTAAATGTGGATCTATACTCAACAATGACAGCGTTATTGGCCTTTTTGATAAGGCACATGTCACCTCATTGCTCCCCTCTTTGACATGATCAATTCCAAAGCCACATGTTGGAATACTGCCATCCCACCTTTGCTGCCTTCCCTAAAACTTCTTTTTCATAAGAGAATATTGAAGTATATTGTGGTCAACCTCCACTTGGAAGCTATTTCCCCTCCAAAACTTCCTAAGTTTGGTCAATGTATGCATGAGTTCCAACAACCCTGTAACATATATGGAAGACTCCTTCCTATGTGGAAGCATCTTCTAACTCTCAAAGGCTATGGAGTATCCCCTTTGCACCATGATTGTGCCATCATCCACTCCTAAAACATATCCTCTTAACGCAAGAGGCTTGGTGAAAGTTGGTAATACCAATACTGGGAAAATATCCATCTCCTCCCTGAGCCTACCAAAGACCCTCTACGCTGTGCTAGACTCACCCAAGGCTCCATTTTTAGCCAGATATATTAATGGTGCAATTTGTTGTGAGAACTCTTTAGAAAACTCCCGGTCCAGGGGCATCCCTAGTGGAATGCCTCCAAATAATATAACATCAAGGTTTAGAGCCAACTGCATATCTGAGTGGACTGATGTGTCTTTTCTCTCACTGCAAAAATTAGGCTCCATCTTGTGTGTAGAGGCTACCAGAGGTGGATACTTTTTCATGCCCCTAATCATCTGATGCTTACCATTCTTCTTATCTACCCATTCCATCTGCAAATTCTCCCAATCAGTGGTGACCTTCCCCAATGTACTCAACCACTGCACACCCAATATCACATTGGTGTAGGAATATCGATCACAAATAAGTGATAAGTCAAAGTATATGTTCCCAAGGTTACCGATAATGTTGGGACATACTTCATACACTACATGGTTTGGGCTCCTAGAACCAACACTCAGAATCCCTCAAAATCATCAGTGGTATTGCTCTCCTTTGAACTAACTGAGCATCAATAAAATTGGGGGTAGCCCCACTGTTAATCAACACTAATACTCTCTGAGCTTGAATTTTACCTCAAACTCTCAAATTCAGATACTTGCGTACTCCCTGCAAAGATTCAAGGGCCCCTACAACTAGAGAAAATGCCCCATTCCCACCTCCTGGTGGTGGTGGATGCTTCCCTGCTACCACAACATTGTTAGCTCCTTCTGGCTCCTCTTCTTCCTCCTCCTCACTATCAGATAATACCTCTATATAGTTTTCCTTCCCTGTAGCGCATTGATGCCTTGGTGCCCATAGTTGTTGGCATGTGAAGCAAATATTCCTCCTCCTCAAGTCTCTTTGGACATCATCACTAATAGGCCCTTTGTTCTAGTTCTCCTTTGGAGGGAGAATCTTCACATCTTTCCCCTTTGACTGAAAGGTGGGCCTTGGCTGAAATGGAGCTCTTGTTCTTGGCAAAGCATCGTGTAAATCTCTAGCCTTCTCAATAGAATCTTGGAGTGTAGTTGGCTTAGTGGATTTTACCAACCCATGCAGAGCCTCTACTAGCCCATCAATGAACATATAAACCCTTCTAGCTATAGGTAAAGTTGGAACCATGACAAAATGTTTTAGAAATTCAGAGATATAGGTCTCTAGATTATGTGACTGCTTGAGCTTGGTTAGCTCAATAAAAGGTGCCCCTTGGTCTCTTCTATCAAGTGTCTCTACTAACTTCTAAATGAACTCTGAATATGAAATCAAATTGGCATGCCCCAATGTAGAAATACCATGAAACCACCAATCATGTGCCTCACCTTCAAGGTGCATTGTTGTTATCTTAATTGCTTCAATCTTCGGTACTTGGTTCAACTGAAAATAGATGTCTACTTTCTCCACCCAATACTTGTTTGTGCACTTGGATGGCCCATCAAAAGCAGGCAGAAAAAATCTACCCATAGTGTGTTGTAGATCATTGTTCTACATGTACCCTCCACTTCTATTATTATTTCGGGGTCTCCTATTGTCCTTGATCTGATAAAACTCCTAAAATTTCAAATTATATTTGAATCTCTGAGATTGAGACTCATACTCTAGAAAATAGTCTTCAAGAGTCTCTTGTTCTTGGAGTCCTCCACCTGCATTTCCCACTGCTAAGAATGTTCACATAGTGGAGCATTGGGAAAATTGTTGCCTTACTGGTCTTTCATACTAGTGATGTGAAATGCCGAAGCTTTCTCCATGTAGAAATCCTCTAGGGGATTCTTTCTATTTCTCCACCCTCACATCCTTGATTTCTCAGGAAATATCCTACATGGTTGGAGAGGAAGATTTGGAAACTCCTTTTCATCCACCTCTCCCGATATTGGAGTTTTTCCTTTGTCTTATTTATTGTCTGTATAATCATACCTCTGGTTTCTATTAAGATACCACTTCTCTCACTCTGTCAGAGGCTGTCTTTATTTTGATGATATAGCTATTCTACAACACAAGCTAAGCCAATATTATGCTCTGATACCACTGTAATATTCCAAATTAGGAAAAATAGGAATATATCTATAAAACTGGAAAATGAAGTAAAACATGAATACATCAATAGGAGAAAATTATAGAGCCATTTTATTTCACTTTATAGCAGAGAAATGAGTACAAGATCTTGAGGAAAAAGACACTCAAGCTAGGAAAAACAATCCTCAAATGACACAGTACATCAAATATGAAATTGTTCTTCTACATAAAAAGCTGGAGGACAGATGACTGCGTAGACCTATGAAGAATAATCGCAGGGTAAGACTCAAAATACAAGGAAATGCTGATATAATTCTTAGAAAATGTCAGGATTAGAGATCCAGGCTTTCTAGCACTTTTCCAAGACAACCCAAAAGGGGTTTCTGTAAATACTCAAAATGAAAGTTACATCCCTAGGGCTAAATAGCACACTAGAATTGAGTAAATGATAGGAGGTAGATGATATGATAGAAAAATGGTTGATACTCCTCCAATAGATCTTCTGGATGAAGGGATGCTACCCTCACTGGAAAACCAACTCGCAAACTGTGTTTGTCAACCCTCCACTACTACTTCCCTACAAAATAACACAATATCTAAAGGAGAATGTACTGATGATGAAGGGGGGAGCTTGGACTGATGTCGGATAGTGGAATGAAGCTCAAGGTAACCTCTCTTGAGTGGGAACTTGAAGTCCCCTGAGGATTAGGGTGGGATTTCCGCTCGAAAACACCCTTGTGCTAAAAAGCACAACAAACTCTGCTAAAAGGATGAAGCATACAGAAAGTCATAAAAGACCAAAAATAAACAATAATCAGAATACCCTCTATGGCTACCATCCCCTTCTTTATATGCTTTGTGAGCATCCTCACCCTTGGTCCCACACATTAAAGATGTTACTCCCATGGAGACTCCCTCCCACTAATACTGCATTGTCCCTCAAGAACTCTCCACTACCTCCATACTAGCATTGTTGATTTGGTCAAACTTGACCACATCCACATGCTTGAACCTCTATTCACACCTAAGAGTGCTTTATTCAACTGATAAGATGATCCACATTCACATTAGAAGTGGTTTTATTCCTATTAAGGAGATTTATGGGTCTCCATATCCTCTTATTCATCTATCTAAATGATAAAAGAAAATTTTAATATTCCAACTAGCTGAAAGCTAATTAGGAATATTATAGGAGATAAGTTGAAAATACGAGTTGCAAAAGTAGTTTTTAATTTTTCCCTCTAAATTTTGATGATGTAATCTAATATTATTTTATTATTTTCACTATTTTTTTACAATTTCCTTAGGAGGTCCATTTAGGACCTCGAAATTTCCCTAATGGCCCTAGTGGGCTTAATCTATGTGTGTTAGATTATTATAATGCAGTGTGTTTTAAGTATTGGATTGGCGGTGTTTACGAAGATTACATTTGATTAAGGTGTGAAAATGTGTGTGAAAATGTGTGTTCAGTGTATGAGTTAATTGAGCATGTTAGTATGAATCTTAATTCCAAGCGTACAAAAATAGACCACTTTAGCTGTGCATAACCAACAACCCTAATAGCAGAAATGACTGCTAATATCTTTAGATATGTAGTTAGGTGATTAAGATAAATGCTACAAAAATCTAGATCTATGCATTAGAAGACATTAAACAGTAGAAAAAACGAGATTTACTCCATGTATCCAATAGGCAAGACAAGAATATATCAAATGAATTTTGTATTGATGGTGTCTAGTCAATTTAGCATCCTAAATTGCTAACATAAATTATCAACCAGGGCTAGTAAACTGATGAAGTGTGGTGCACTATATGTGCCTAAGTGACCTCTTCCTTACTTCGTTGTATGTGTTTTTCTTATTGTTTTTGGGGGTTTTGTCTTTTTAGTACTTAGTATGCTACTCTATATTCAAAAGATGAAATCAAATTTATGTCAAAAAGAAAAGAAAATGAAACGTTAGACTCAAAACAGAGTGTAAATTCTATCCCTAATTAGGAAAATGATGAAAAACAGAACATTCTAATCCATGGATATCCTAGCTTCTAAATGAACATTCATGAAATGAAAAGTAACTCAAAACACTACAACTTAATCTGATTCATTTAGTTAGAGATTTGTTGGAAGAGCTTGTGAAAAAGATTAATTTTAATGCAATAGAGATCTCCTAAAACATAAAAAATCTTGAAAAAACGTGCTTAAACATTATAGTGAAATCTCATTCATTTGATAGAAGTTTATTGGAAGAGCTTGAGAAAAATATTACTATAATGTAGTAAGGATCTCCTATGAAATGCTGAAACAACTTATAATATTACAACTAAATCTCATTCATGAGTTAGAGGTTTATTGGAATAACTTGTGAAAGAGATTAATCATAATGTGATAATGATCTTTAATGAAGCAAAAAAATCCATAACTCACAATACTACAACTTAGTTCCATTCGTTAATTAGAGGTTTGTTGGAAAAGCTTTTGAAAAAGACTAACTACAGTATAATGAGGAATCTGATCTAAAATTGTGTGAACAAAATATTTCTTATACAGAGATTGACAGTAGGGGCTTTTACTGGTTATTTCACCTTTACTAGAAAGGATGAAACCAGAAGCTTCTGGCCCTCTTACTGACTCTGCCTAAAGAAATATAATGTAAACACTAAATAGATCTGACAAATGAGGATCTTCTTTTTAACTAAATAACATAAAACGAAATGCTAATAACTCAAAATATCACAATTGAATCGCATTCATTTAATATAGATGTATTAGAAGAGCTTGAGAAAGAGACTAACTGCAATATCATGAGGATCCTTTATCTAAGCAAATTACATGAAAAATAATGCTAAAAGCTATGATTTCAGAAAGCAATCTAAGTAAGGAAATATGACAAAACAGAATTGAAAACAGCTTATCTAGAAAACATGTAAAACCTCCTTGAATAGCAGGGGCCCTCTGCTACCAATTTTGTGTAATCCTTTTTCAGCTCCTTAAAATTGTAATCAAAACACCATCAAGGAACTTCTTTATTGAAAAACTCACAAATCTACATACCATTCCATCTTAAGCTTTGTTACAAAAGACTCTCTATTCCTTTCTCTATTTCTTCTATTTTTCACTATTTTTTCACTACTCATGATAGGAGAAAGCTTCTCTTATTTATATAAAATATGAGGAGTTATCTCATTAATGTGAGTCCATGAATCTCTCCCTCCATCTCTAGAGTTACAATCAAAATAGGAAATGATAAGACACATGTCTTTCTAGAGTTTCAACACAACTAAGAAATGAGACACATATTCTCTTTAGAGTTTCAATACAACAAGGAAATGAGACACATATCCTCATGATCTCATGATCTTCTCCAACAAAATTCGAATTTGTCCTTAGAGTGCCACATAAGGGTCTTCTAGAAGTCTCATTTTGATCTACACATGTCAACAATCTCAACCCACTTGTTAGGTATAAGCTTATGCACATTATTTTCTAATTTTTAACCACAAATTCACTTAAAAAGGCTAAGAATTAATAAAGTTTTGAAAAACATAAATGTGGCCCAATGATAATGAAGTGGGATGAATGTAGTGACATAGTAGTGAAATGGAGGTGATATAATGGACATAATAGTGAAAGTGTAATGGAAATGAATGACATTTTCAAGACCCAACATACCCCCCAACTGAAGTTATTGCATGTCCTCATGCAATATATATTACATTAACTCTTTTGATCTTTGAGCTTTGGCTTAACTTTGCATGATATCATCTGATATCTTCATATTTATGCAAAGTGTTTTACTTGAATTGCAACATAGTTGGTTCTTGTGTGACAACCATGATTTTGTTTGTATTCAATTTATCCTTTAAGCATTTTTTTTTGAAAAGCCATTGTATGCTCATAATAACAATGTAATAGTTAATATATGTTGGAAGTATGTGGGCTCCTGAGTATGATATGGACATGGTAAGATATGAAGATGAAATGTATACCCCCCCCAACTGATGGTATTGACAATTTTATGAAATGATGAAGAGAAATGTTTTTCCAACAATTATCATTCTAGATTTTTATGGAATTCTATGGTCAAAAGTTAGAAAAGACGTACCTTAACTTACCCTTTTGAATGGATAAGTTGTATGTGTGGTGGCTAAAAAATTATGATCATATTATTCTTCAAGTGGCTGAGAAAGAGGAGTCATGGATAAAGGGATAAGATGATTTTTTATTGCTCCTACCAAAACTTGTTGAATCTGCTCCAAAATGCTGAAAATAAGTCTTCATGTCTTCAAAACTCATTGGCACAATTCCTACTATGAGAAAAGATGTTCTGATGTCGAACATAGTAGGAAATGTTTGACTTAGTGGCCATTAATGGATGCCACTAGTCAAGATGAGAACTCTCACCATTGATGACAATGAGAGTCAAGATGCCCAAACACATCTTGCTAGGTACGAATGATTTTGCCAATGTCGAGTCACCTAGAAGATCTGACGAACAAGGGACATTAATGTATTCCCATTGTTTTTCAGCATGAGAACTTGCCATTAAGGCATGCAAGCCTCAAGGTGTTTTTACAAAGAACTTAGACTCAAAGGACTATGGACTCAATAATTTGCATTAAAGCAGGGCTTATTTGCGGAATGAAAATGACAAGAAATGGAAGATGAAAATGGAAGATGGCAATGGAGAGTAGAAATGGCAATGGGCAATAAGCATGTGAATGAGCCTCTTGCTTTTATTTGTGGGTTATGAATGGACAAAAGGAAATGGAAAGTGGATGTGAATGTAAATGGAAAATATGAAGTGAAATGAGGTGAATGGTTTATTATGAGGTATGGATGTGATGGAGACAATAGTATCTGAAAGTTTTTCAAGTGTTTGGATCTGATTTTGCATCAGCATATTTCCTCTTTGTTGTTGATCATCCTCTTATGAAAAAAATTGGTCTCTTAGAGAGACACCATTCTCTTGTAGTCATTTGTCCTTCCTCCTGGAACCTGCAAAAAAACTAATACTTCTTCTGCAATGGAATGTAAGATTATCAAATGAGAGAGGTGATCAATCTCTCTAGTTATGATATTTACACACAAAACTAAGAATTTTTATTAATGAAACAAGTTCTCAAAGGAAAAATCAAAAGAATTTATACCTGTTTTGGAATTAGTGCCTCAAGTTGAATGTTGCTTCTTTTCAGCAATTTATTTCATTATTTACCGTTTCAAACTCTAATGATGGATTTCTCACTGTGTAGATCTTGTTGAGACCTTTCCAATGATACTAGAATCATCAAAATCTGATTTTGTATGAGAAAGTTAGGCTGATTTGATCAATGAGGTTTTTCAGCTGCGGAATTGGAGAACAGCTGCGGAATTGGACTTTAGCTGCGGAATGTCGACGGTTTCTGTAGCTAAAAATCTTGAATAAAAAGTTAGCCATTCATCTTTCATCATCAGTCCAAAATTAATCAATACCTTCAGAAAAATGAGCAAATAACTTATTCATTTCATTGATTCAAATTTTTTTATTTTTTTATTTTTATTTATTTTTTATTTTATTTATTTTGTTTTTATTTATTTATTTATTTTGTTAAAACAAAACAAATAATAATAAAAAATTGAAACAAGAGCCTTTAGCTATGCACGCTTAAATAAGACAGACTCGTTGTGCCCAAGTATGCAATCAACGAACTTGGATATTGAATAGGCAATAGGATAGCAAATAATCATAAGGATGTGCACAAGCCACAAAAAATGTTTGCACCAACAAAAAGTCCGTGTTGTGAACATTGAACATATTGCTTGTGGGATAACCTTCCAAAGAGCGAGGATCAGTTGTTAGATTGGATTCAATAGATTTTGTTTTCAATTCAGATTCTTCTTCCTGGAGATCAGGAAAACCGGATCATAAAATCCCTCAACTGATAACCAAGAATTAAATTCAAAAACCGTTTTTTTCCTCACGTAGATAGCGACACAGGGCTCTGAAGAACCGTAAAATTCTCTCAATCGGTTAAGAAATTCAGAAAAATATTTCTGGGTTATTTAATTGCCTATCTTCTAAGAAAAAACCACGTATCAGTTTTTCAAAATTCATTTCGGTTTGATCAGAAAATGGATTTCAAAATGACGTGTCAAAATTTGTTGCGTTTTCTGAATGTGCTGTAACAAAATCAATTTCTTCCTGCGTGATCTCCATTGATGCTAATAATTTGGAAAATTTTCTTCTGCTAGAGCTCCACGTGCCTGAGTTATTTGCTGTGATTTTGGTAACCATCATCTACGTATCTGTCAAGGCAGCCCACTTGTCTAACGTTTAACCAATAAAATCCCGCTGCACAATTTAATTTTAATCTGAATTCTTCTAAAAAAAATGGATCTTTCCAACAGATTTTCGCTAGCATCTACACAAAGAACATTTGAAATTACATGTTTTTTTTTTTGTTTGCAGGTTAGTGTCGAAGCAGGATTCTCATGCATGGGCTTGAAGGATTATGTCGTTGTATTGTGCTTGCAGTTCCTTCCTACATAATGGGAGCCACTGGATACATTGCATCTGCAATGGTTGCCAAAAACAGAAGATTGTTCCTCTAGACTACTGATTTTTCAAATGATTCTGCAAATTAGATTCACAATTTCAATTTTGTTCGCAGATGTAAAATTTAAACTCTTCATGTGTTGGCTTACTGCTACAATCTTGATGGGGTTTTCACTGCTGTGTTTTCTATCAATGTTTTTGATTTGATTGTTGGTTCTGAGCACAACTGTATTCCAATTTCAGAGACTTATCCTCAGTAAGGCACGTGATATTCTCATAGATAGAGCCCCAATCATTGGAAACGTCTTACGCAGATTGAAATGATGCAGTGGATAATTCGGTAAAGAACAAACAATTTAGATTTTTGAATTTGCCAAATTCTATTGTCCTTGATCAAACCCACCTAAAATTTCTTTGTTCTTTTCGAAAATTTAAATCTGGAGATTAATTGAGCAATTGTTTTCAGATGTTACCTTCTGGCTCTTTGCAAATTTTAAAATCCATTTTTAATCACTGCTACATGCATTTATTCTTTTTATTTGCAGATTTTGCCGAAGTGAGCATGGATTGGGGTCTTATTTTTCAATTGCCTATTCAATTGGTTGGAACAAGTAATCAAATGATACTAATGGATCTGCCTCTATTTTGAATCCATGTTTTCTTGTTTCGTTCAGCCCTTTGTTTTATAATTGTGTAATTTTTTTATTTTTTTTAAAATGTGTTTTGTTAAATGTTTTTTTTTTTTTTTTTTTATAATTTGTTTTGTTAATAAAATTATATATGTTATATTTTTAAAAATAAAAAATATATACATATATATTTTATTAAACAAAATAAATTATTGAATTTTTTTATTTTTTCTTTATTAAAATTTATTAATAAAGAAAAATATGACAAATTTTATTTTATTTTTTTCATTTTTTTTAAATGATTTGTTAATAAAATGATATATATTATATTTTTAAAGATATACATATATATTTTATTGAACAAAACAATTTATTGAATTTTTTTTTTTAAATATACATATATATTTTATTAAACAAAACAATTAATTTTTTTTTATTTTTTTTTATAATTGATTTGTTAATAAAATTATGTATGTTATATTTTCAAAAATTTTAAAAATACACATATATATTTCATTAAACAAAACAATTTAGTGAAATCAAAATTTTTCATTAAATCAAATGAAATGATGAAAACAAATTTTTATTTTATTTTTTACATAAAATTCTTTTTCTGATTCTCTAGATCACACAAAGCGCAGGAGGAGAGCATACTCGAGAAATTATTAATTTTTTTTTTTAGATGTAAGAAATAAGGTTACCTAGTTACACTTCCCCGGCAACGGCGCCAAAATGTCTAGTCAATTTAGCGTCCTAAATTGCTAACATAAATTATCAACCAGGGCTAGTAAACTGATGAAGTGTGGTGCACTATATGTGCCTACGTGACCTCTTCCTTACTTCGTTGTATGTGTTTTTCTTATGGTTTTTGGTGGTTTTTTCTTTTTAGTACTTAGTACGCTACTCTATGTTCAAAAGATGAAATCAAATCTATGTCAAAAAGAAAAGAAAATGAAACCTTAGACTCAAAACAGAGTGTAAATTCTATTCCTAATTAGGAAAATGATGAAAAACAGAGCATTCTAATCCATGGATATCCTAGCCTCTAAATGAAAATTCATGAAATGAAAAGTAACTCAAAACACTACAACTTAATCTGATTCATTTAGTTAGAGATTTGTTGGAAGAGCTTGTGAAAAAGATTAATTTTAATGCAATGAGGATCTCCTAAAACATAAAAAGAAATGGTGAAACAAACAGTAACTTAAAACATTATAGTGAAATCTCATTCATTTGATAGAAGTTTATTGGAAGAGCTTGAGAAAAATATTACTATAATGTAGTAAGGATCTCCTATGAAATGCTGAAACAACTTATAACATTACAACTAAATCTCATTCATGGGTTAGAGGTTTGTTGGAAGAGCTTGTGAAAGAGATTAATCATAATGTGATAAGGATATTCAATGAAGCAAAACAATCCATAACTCACAATATTAAAACTTAGTCCAATTCGTGAATTAGAGGTTTATTGGAAAAACTTTTGAAAGAGACTAACTACAATATAATGAGGAATCTGATCTAAAATTGTGTGAACAAAATATTTCTTATACAAATATTGACAATAGGGGCTTTTACTGGTTATTTCACCTTTACTAGAAAGGATGAAACCAGAAGCTTCTGGCCCTCTTACTGAATCTGCCTAAAGAAATATAATGTAAACACTAAATAGATCTGACAAATGAGGATCTTCTTTTTACCTAAATAACAGAAAACGAAATGCTAATAACTCAAAATATCACAATTGAATCCCATTCATTTAATAGAGATGTATTGGAAGAGCTTTAGAAAGAGACTAACTGCAATATCATGAGGATCATTTATATAAGCAAATGACATAAAAAATAATGCTAAAAGCTATGATTTCAGAAAGCAATCTAAGTAAGAAAATATGAAAAAACAGAATTGAAAACAACTTATCTAGAAAACATGTAAAACCTCCTTGAATAGCAGGGGTCCTCTACTACCAATTTGGTGTAATCCTTCTTCAGCTCCTTAAAATTGTAATCAAAACACCATCAAGGAACTTCTTTATTGAAAAACTCACAAATCTACATCCCATTCCATCTTAAGATTTGTTACATAAGACTCTCTATTCCTTTCTCTCTTTCTCCTATTTTTCACTATTTTTTCACTACTCAGGATAGGAGAAAGCTTCTCCTATTCATACAAAATATGAAGAGTTATCTCATTAATGGGAGTCCATGAATCTCTCCCTCCATCTCTAAAGTTACAATCAAAATAGGAAATGATAAGACACATGTCTTTCTAGAGTTTCAACACAACTAAGAAATGAGACACATATCCTCTTTAGAGTTTCAATACAACAAGGAAATGAGACACATATCCTCATGATCTCATGATCTTCTCCAACCAAATTCGAATTTGTCCTTAGAGTGCCACATAAGGGTCTTCTAAAAGTCTCCTTTTGATCTACACATGTCAACAATCTCAACCCACTTGTTAGGTATAAGCATATGCACATTATTCTCTAATTTTTAACCACAAATTCACTTAAAAAGGCTAAGAATTAATAAAGTTTTGAAAAACATAAATGTGGCCCAATGATAATGAAGTGGGATGAATGTAGTAACATAGTAGTGAAATGGAGGTGATATAATGGACATAATAGTGAAAGTGTAATGAAAATGAATGACATTTTCAAGACCCAACAGATGGCACCTGCGAGGAAAATACAAGAGGGTGTTCCATGTTCTCTTCAATGGGATGGGTTCTTGTAAGTCCTCAGCACTTCGATCTAGAATTCCTCTCCCTTGATGGTGTAGAAAACCCAGACAAACAAAATATGACTACGATGGTGGATCAATAGTCAGACCAAAAGTTTAGATCTAGAGGGATCTTTAGGCAATAAAAGGTGGTAAATGAATGGGAAAACCCTTCTATCTATAAAAAAATATTGAGTTAGTCTAGATATTGGTGCATAATTAAAATATTATTAACCAAATCAAGATCCAACTTTTGTGAAATATTTTATTATATTTGTTGGAGGGAAAATGAATTTGACTTGGGTCAAATCCCTTTATTTGTAAATAATAAATAAATAAATGATTTATTTATCATTTTAAGGATGAGGTTGAGTAATAAATAAATAAATAATGATTTAACGGTGAATTAGTTATACTTAACAAAGAATATCATTTAAATAATGTTTAAATAATTATTTTTTAGAAAATAATGAGATAAATAGTGATTTATCTAATTAATTTCCTTGTTTTGGGTTAAATATAACCAGGAATATTAATTAAACTGTTGTTTAATTAATTATTTCTTGAGGAAAATTAAACAAATGTATATTTATTTAATACTTCCTTATGGGGTTTCCTATTTAGACCATAAAAAACTTAATAAAGATGGTTTATTAAGTTATTTTCATAGTGAAAGCAATTTTACTTGGGGTAAAATTGGTCTTACATGGTGTACTTGGGTCCATCTAATGATAATAGGCTAGATGACCAAAAAAATGGTGTAACAAAGCATGTTTGATGATTCCATGTGCTGCCAAAATAAAGTGTTGAAAAACTTTAAATAATGTTGTAAATAACAGTAAAATAAATAGCCAATCCAAGCACACGAAACCCACCCAAAAAGGTCATCAAAAAACTAAACAAGGAGAGGAAAACGAGCTACTCAAAAACACAGAAAAGGACTAAAAGATCTAATGTCAGAAGGACTATGATCTAAAGGCACCAAGTTGTTATAAATGGTGGAGATAAACAACAAAAATAAAAGGTTAAATTTGTTGCAAAGGATAGGAAAGAAGCTAAAAAAATCTAGGAAACTCAAGGGGATCCTAAGGGGAGAGGCAAGGAAAAACTCAAAATGGAGTTAAAATGATGAGATAACCTATACAAAAAGGTTGAAATAAAGTGAACCAGACCCTGAAAACCAATGGCTAAAAATTTTGAAACCCTAGGCTTCTCACCCATCCAATCTCTTCCTAAAAAGGTGGAGGTGTAATCCAAAGCCTAAGGGTCTTTTTCCTACCTCAGAGAGACAAAATAAGAGAATCCATACTTAAGGGAGACTGAAATAGAGCTAAGAATCCCTTCCCATTACAAACATAACACTCTCAGTAAATTTGAAAAAAAATCTAAAAAATCCTCGAAAAAAATCCAAAATGCTTGTACTAACCTAAAATAGATGGAAAACATAGTTTTTGAGACAAAAATAACATTATAGAATGCATATATGGGGCTTAAAAGTATGTTTTTCTCCTGAGACTCTAGTTTGACATATCTCGGATAGATTTTGTTATCTCTTTCTTGGCTGGTAGCTGTGACATGCGGAAAAAAATAGAAAACCACCAGAATCCGAAAATTTGACAGAAAAAGAAAGAAAAGTTTTAAATAGAAATTGAGAGCCTATAAATAGTTGCAAAAAACCTTGAAAATTCACTGAAATGGTAGTAACCCAGGAAACTAAATTTTTACACTAGTGGAGTCACCATTTGTTAGTATGAAATTTCTTGGAAGGTGTACCAAAAACACTTCACTTAAGTCATAGGTGACAAGTGACCCTAACAACTATTTTTGGTTGCTTATACTTCATATCTACAATAAAAATATGAGAAAAACATGCATTAAAAATATGTATTCGGTCTAAAATAATAAACAAAAACAAAAATATGATGCAGTAACTTAATTATGGAAAGACATTTAAATGAATAAATATCTATTGATAAAACTTGGTGAAGGAGATCTATAAAAGGGTTTGTAAATCCCCCTCTGTGGGATTAGTTCTTTGATGTCCTTGACACTTCAGTGATTGATTATCTCTCTCAATATGTGAAAAAACCCAAACAATGTGTAGAACTCTAGTGGGAGCTCGAATGCAAGAAGACACTAATGGTGACGATGATAATGATCATGGTGAAGAATGAACATAAAATCCTCTTATTTATAACAAATTATTGGGTTAATTTTGAAATTGAGAAATAACGAAATATTATTGACTAAATCAAGATCTAACCATTAGGAATACTTTATTATATTTTTTGGAGAGGAAAAGTATATTAAAAAAGGTCAAATATATTTATTTAGAAATAATTAAAAAATAAAATGATTTATTAAATATTTCACGAAGATTAAGAAATGTGTGAAAATGAAATAATTATTAAATAGCGATTTAATAATTACTCGAAAAATGGAATTAAGGAATAATAAATAAATAGTGATTTATTTAATCATTCCTAGGTGATTTAGTCAAATGTGACAAGGAATAATTATGAAATAATGATTTAATAACTATTCCCAGAGAAAATTAAATAACTAATGATTTATTCAATTATTCTCATAGGGTTTTCTAATTTTAATCATAAATAATTTAATGAAGTTGGTTTACTAAATTCTTCCCTATAGTGAAAGTGATTTTACTATGGTAAAATTAAACTTACATGATGTATTTCGATCCACCTTGTTAAAAATGGCTAGGTGATCATTTTTTGGTGATAACATCCATAAATCCAAGAAGCTACAATTTGGTTCTTGTAAAAAATCCATGAAGTTGGTGCTTCAAGTAAGATGATCAAGTGTTCGCATAAGAAGGGAGTTAGTGCTTCTTGTTAATGGGTGCTAGCAAATAATCAAACGGAGTTGCTGCTTCGTGTGAGTGGTGGTTCACAAAAAATTGATGTAATAGAGTAGGAACTCATTTTTGCATCAAATAAAAAACAATATTTGGTTGTTTTTCTCTTGAAAGGGTTTCCGTGTTAGAACTCAGTGTCTTATGTGTATGTTTCTCTTGGTGTATGTGTTTATGTGTTTATTCATTCATGTGTTTCACATGTTATGATAGTGGTTGCTCACATTATGAGTTCCAAGTATGAATGATAATATAAATTGGCATAAAAGTTAGAATTATCCTAAATATTGATTCACCCCCACCCATAAGTATTTAAAATTGTTTCCAACAATTGGTATCAAAGCCTGGTTCCTTCGCAAATAACTTAACTGCTTGAATGTAGATCAAAAGGAAACAATGGCTAATTAAGTTTTGCTAACACTAGAGTAAGTTCCATTTTTTAATGGAGTAGAGTATATACTCTACAACATTAGAATGAAAGACTATTTAATGGATTTGGATGTTGATGGATGGTGCTCCCTATTGATTGGATAAAAGAGTAAAAAAAATGGAGAATCCAAATTCATTTCCTTAAAAGGGATATCAGATATGGATTTAGTCAAAGTAAGAGATTGTGAGTCTCTAAGAGAAATATGGGACAATCTCCACTATATATATGGAGGAGATAGCCATGAGGCTTAAAAAAGGGATGAATGTTAATCCAGTAGTAGGGGTGAGTATAGACATATGTTAATATCAATAGCATAAGAAGTTACCTCTCTAGATGAGGTAAAAATGTCTCATGGTGAGAAATAATAAATATCTCATGAGTCGTCATCAATAGGAGAAAATGAGAATATCCCCAGTAATGATGAAGAAAGAGTTGTAAGTGAAATAGATATTTTGTTTGGATCTATTAGTACCTATGATAGAGAATAAGAGGATTTATATAAAAATACCTATTTTAGAAGGAAGCTCAACTCTACTCTAAAAGATATAAAGGAGATTCTGGAGGTAAACCAAAAACAAAAGGAGAAGCTACAAGAATATGAACTTCAAAATTATGTGTTGAGAAAAATAATTTTTAACCTAAATGCTCAACAAGTTGAAGTAAACAAAGTGAATGATATGTTGAGAAATAGGCTTCATGAGAAAAAGGCCTACTGTGAGAGACTACAAGGTGAAGTATTCTCATTGATACTTGACTTAGAGATGGCAAGTAAAGAGTTGTCTCAATATCAAAAGCTTAAGGAGAGAAAAAAACACTTTAGATGAGACTTTTGTTGAGAAGAGATCCCCTCTCATCAAGACTAGTTTGGGTTTCAAGGAAGATTCAAGCTCCAAGAAGGAAATGGTTAAAGGGTCAGTGACCCAAACAAAGGAAGTTGAAGCTAATTCAAAAAAGAGGATATCAAGGAAATAATTCAAAAAACCATGGAAGCCAAAAGAAGGACCAAATGAGTTCCTTTCCCCATCAAGGACAAAGCCTTCAAAGAAAATGTACCTTTTGTTATCAGAAGCCCTTTTATGGCTATTATTGTTTTGCAATAATTTTGGGCATAAAGCCATGGATTATAGATTTCATGCAAGAAAACAAAATGCATTGGGTAGAAGCAACCCAAGAATGCACAAATTGTTGAGGGAAGAGTGTGTTGGTAGAATTAATGGATTTGGTAAGAGTGCTATTAGATATAGAAATCCTTTATCTTCATTCTTGAGCCATATAAAATGATACAACTGTGGAAACTTTGGGCACAATGCACCATACTAAAATTATAACAAAACCTAGCCCACTTCTCAAAGTATGAAAAAAAATGGAGAAATTCAGCCAGTGAAGGTGAGAATAAATAGTGGACGAGAGGAATACAAGTTTGTCTTCATCTCTCAGTGTCAAAAGAACAATATGGAAAGAGGTAAAATAAATTTAAATAAATACAAGAACAATGATCCTCTTATCCTTGTTGTGAACCCCTTTCTGAGTATTGGTTGCAATAAGCGCATGCTTCAATTAAGAAATGGTAGCAACAACCAAATTAATCCTTCTTTGAATACAAAGAGGAAAATAAATGAAAATAATGCCTAGGTGAAGAAAGAGTAATTACAGGAGAAGTGTGTTTCAGACCCGTGTAGTCAAGATGAAATCCAAAAGAAACTGGAAAGAAATTTTGTTATTAAGACTCAACCAATGAAAGTATGGAAGTAAAATGAGGACATTCTACTCGGGGGGAGTACATAATTTGTTCCTCTTCAATAAAATAAGAGAATGGCCTCAAGAGAGAAAAATAGGTCTGATGCAGGAAACCAGGAAAGGATAATCAGAGAGGTACATTGAAATTTGGAGGTATGGCCGAGTCCCCGTTGCTAAATACAGTAATGAATTTATTTGTTTCAAATGTATCAATATTGTAGGAGAAAGGAAAGTGCAAACAACATGGTTGCAGGGGGAGTACAAAAAAATACTCTATGTTGTGGAAAAAATGGATTTGCAACATAAGTGTAGAATGAAAAGAGACCCATAGTTAATTTAGGTCCACAAGATCAGTCCCCACACAGAAGAAAGGAAGAATTTGTAGGAGATTAGAGAGCATAGGCTCAGGGGGTACTACTTTAGTAGCAGTAGAAAGCAACAATATTTAGCCTTAGGAACAAATATTGTTCAAGAAATGAAATTTTTTCATCTTGGGTGAAATATCCTTATTACACTTGGGATTGTGAGTTTGATTATGCCTAGCAATCTGTTGTTCATTAACATAGTTAGAACAATCTTTGAATGTGTCCTAATTTTTAATTTGTATTGCTATGTAAATTGGTAGTATTTGGTTCATGTGGAGTAAGCTTTTATGTAAATAAACATTTATTTTTTGGGTTTCCTAGAAGCGTGCTTGGTGTAGTAATCCAATGTGTATCAACTTTTTGGTGCAATTGGTATCATTTAAGAAAAAATCCCTATTTGGAGTAGCATGATCTCAAGAGGAGTAGTGTTAACAGTTAGAGTGATTAAGAGAAGTGAGCACAATCTTAGAATCAGAATCAACAGTGGAAGGATAACCCCAAATGCCTCACTAATGGTTGATATTTGTAGCAAAAACAATACTATATGAATTTTTTTCATTGGTATCAATCTCTTCTAATTGGTACAAGAGATGCACTTGTAAAAGATATTTTTAACCAAAAACCATAAGGTGATGAGAATTGGATGTTCAGTCAAATAAGAGTCAGTATATGTTCAAGGGGAGCATATCATATATGTCTATTTCCTAGGGAAGCAACAACAATTACAAGAAGATTCAAGGACATATTTTACTAATTTATTGTTATGCAGGTTTCTTTGTCCATTATGATTATAGATGGGTTTTAAGGGAACACTTCAAGTGCCTCATTATGGATATCATCCCTTGAGGATAAAATTATGTATAGAATAATATAATACATCATAAGTTTTACTGCCAATCGGTGATTAAAAGGGGGAGAAATAACAGGTTATAACCCTTTTCCATTGATGTCAAAGGGGGAGAGTAAGTTGTGATGGCCCATGCTGAGTAGAGAAAAGCATTGGTGGCTTGTGAAAGGAGAAGTGTGGAAGTAGCATGAGGATCTATCGTCAATGTGGAGAAGTTGTTACACCAATTTTTGGTCATCTAACCTATTACTATTAGATGGACCAAAGTACACCATGTAAGACCAATTTTACACTAAGCAAAATTGCTTTCACTATGAAAAATAACTTAGTAATCCTTAATTTATTAAGTTTTTTATGGTCTAAACATGAAACCCCATGAGGAATAATTGAATAAATATTTGTTTGTTTGATTTTTCTCAAGGTATAATTAGTTAAACAACAATTTAATTAATATTTCTGGTCATATTTAACCCAAAACAGGGAAATTAATTAGATAAATCACTATTTATCTTATTATTTTCTCGGAATAATTATTTAAACATTATTTAAATAATATTCCTTGTTAAATTTGACTAAATCATTTATAAATAATTGAATGAATCACTATTTATTTAATTATTACTCAACCACATCCTTAAAATAATAAATAAATCATTTATTTATTTAGTATTTACAAATAAAAGGATTTGACCAAATTCAAATTATTTTTCCCTCCAAAAAATATAATAAAATATTCCATAAAAGTTGGATCTAGATTTGGTTAATAATATTTTAATTATGCACCAATATCTAGACTAACTCAATATTTTGTTATAAATAGAAGGTATTTTCCATTCATTCAATACCTTCTGTTGCCTAAATATCACTCTGGATCTATACTTTTCCTTTGACTTCGATCCTCCATCATTGTCATATTTTGCTACCATTTTTCTTGTGAGCTTCCTTTGAATTCCATTTTTTGTCTGGGATTTCTACACCATCAAGAGAGAGAGATCTTAGATCTGAAGCATTGAGGACATACAAGAACCCATCCCATTGAGGGGGAATGGTAACATATTTCTATGTTCCCTTTCCAGGTGTCATAAATACAAAAATTCTTTAAAAATATTCTTGTCTTGTCTATTGGATGCATGGAGCAACTCTTGCTTTTATTTACAGCTCAATGTCTTTAACTGCATATATCGGGATTTTGCAGCATTTGCCTTAGTCAGCTAACTGCAAATCTAAGGAAATTGGCAGCCATATTTGATGTTAGGGTTGTTTGTTATGCACAGCTAAAGTGAGTTTTTTTTGTATGCTTGTGATTAGAATTCACACTAACAAGTGGTGACTCCACAAGGGTATATAATTATGACCACTTTCATTTTTCAGATCCCTACATGACCAGCTGCTTCAAACCCTAGGGTTTTTCTTTAAATTCTTATTTTTTTCTTCTTGATGTTTTTTTAAACCTTTAAAACCCTAAAATAGTAAAAATTCTAACTTCTATGTGTTTATGGGCCTATTTCGCAGGTGACAAGCATCAGCCACAACTAATACGATGTAATATCCCCAAATTGGGATTACTAGCAAGACATGCCTGAAAAACACATTTTTCAGGAATGTGTGCTACAAAAAAATTTATTAGCCCTTGGATCCATTAGATATGATAATCTAAGACCCAAATCCAAGAGGAAACCAGAAACCAAGCAAACTAGGTGAGGTAAAAAGACCTCTCACACCTAGAATGGTTGGAAAATTCCCAATAATGGGACTACAGCAATATGGAAACACAATGATGGAGTACAAGGAAGATATTCACTCATGAAATGTTTCAAGAAACACATTATCATCAGCTTGTGTTACAACAACAACTTAGACTTCATTCTAGGATCCAAAAATTGGGGAAAAGCAACATTTTAAGCCCTAAAAATGTTATTCCCATAAAATAGCATAATAACAGGGGAAAATAATGGTGGTTTCCCTTATATTATTTCATATGGAACTCACATACCAAATGGGAACAAAAACAAATCACTCTAGCTAAGTTAAACAGGTCTCTCGATCTCGATATGGTTCAAAAAGGCCCAAATCCCATGACTTTACTTATGAAGATTTTATTGAAGCATGTACAATGTGATTTTATGAGGGTTTATGATGAAATATGATGGAAATAGCATACATGGAGTGCATTACATCAGATCATGGAGAAAAATGGAGAATAAGCTTCTTTTACACATTATGAAAATGACCCGGCAAGGGTTCTATGAGAGTACAAGTGTAAAATGTTAGATCTGCAGATTTGGATCTGAAAATGATGTAGTATAACTGAAGCTATGTCTTTATACAGATAAATAATATAGAAATCGAAGGATATTCCTTCTTACAAGGTTTCTAGGAGAAGGGTTGGCCCTTTCCCTGAGAAACAAGCTCAAGATTGAGGGGATTGACCCTCACACTGTAAGAAATGATGCAGTTACTGCAAGGGACTGTGCTATAGATGTTGGGAGTAATTTTTCCAAGTGCCAAGATGTGCAATAATGCTCTAGAATTATTCATCACTGATCTCTCAAATGGAAGAGAGCCTCCACCTCTAAAAAACAAGTGCTAGAAGTGGTGTTGTAAACCATCACTGCAACACCCTGCAACACAATGTTATAATGCTATAGAAATAATGTTGTAGTTGAAGGAGGATGCTTTGCCTTTAGCCTGGATGTGAGGAAAATCAATACACTCCTCCAAGAGGCCTTTCAAGAAAGGAGAAGGATTCCTAAATAGGAAATCCTTGTGCTAAGCAGCACAACAACTTTGCTAAACAACAAGAGATTGTAGAATAGTCTAAGAAGACAAATCCAAAAATCAAAACATAAGCATGCCTTGTTACGACTGCCTTTCCCTCCTTTTAAACATGCGTGAGCCTTCTTTCCTTGGGCCCCACTCATTAGGGTTTCCTTCACCAAGGAATCTTCCTCCCACTTGCACTGCGCTGTCTCTATGGATGATCTCCACCTCTCATACCTACACTATTGACTTGGTCAAAGTTGACCTTGTCCACATGAATTTGTCCCTGTTTACACATGAGAGTGTAAAATCTAGTTGTTGCCTTGATCCCTTTTCACACCATGAGGGATTTTATTCAGATTTTTATGATGCATGCGCCTCCTTACACATTTATTCAGCTCCTAAGTGAAATCAACAAAATTTTAATATTCCAATATTCTACATGCAAATTTTGGAATATTACAGTCCTCCCCTCCCAAATGTTGCTTGTCCTCAAGCAACTGCAAGGATAGAACTAAAGAGTTGCCTCCCAAGGCATGGAGATTGAAATGTATTGGAAAAACACCTTTCCCCAAGTGGATCCTCCATCCCGAAGGAATCATCCATACAAAATGAGTCACCCTCCAACATGGCAACTCATAAAATATCTCTTCCACCCTTAGCTCCTGCAATGTAGGTGGTTTGAATAACTGAACATGGTAGACAAAATGGCCTACCCCACACAGTCTTTCTCTTTACTCATAGTAAGTGTAGACAACATGCTGATTTGTGGCTGCAATAAGGTTTCCCTCAAGTGGCAAGAGGAATATTAGATCCCCGAAGATCCTCTCTCCCATGTCATCAATCATGCTAGCCCAAATCATCCCATCCAAAATGAATGGCACATCATCACCACTTGGCATCCAAATAAGAGAAATATTGAAGGTTACATGATACCAATATTTTATCGAGTGGATACAGCGCAGTCTTTCTAACTGTTGCTTGAGAACATCTTGTGGCAAGTTGCTTCTCAATGGATCACTAGCTGCACAAGTTTGCTCATCTACTATGTGGTAGTAATCAGCAATATATATCAGTTGAGCACAATCAAAATAATTATGCACTTTCCCAAAGTTATGAGGAGATGGGTTATCAACATTACAAAGATTGCATTAGGGGAATTTTGAGGTCTAAAATGGGCCTCCTAAGGAAATAATAAAATTATAGCTAAGCCAATAAAATAATATTTATGAATTTTCAATTCACTTTTTGCACCACAATCTATGTTACCATAGTTAAATTCAATTCAAAAGTTGTATCAAAATAAAATTAATAAAAATTTTGTATTGATGTGACTATAAATAAGAATGAGATTTTCAAGAAAAAGTCATTATCATTGAACAACTAAAGCATTTGTCCTTTGTACTTAAATAAATTTTTAAATTAAAATATAAATACAAATTTATAAATTCTTAATTATATTATATGCTATTAATTAAAATTTATATTATCTAAATTGTATAATAACATGTAATTAATATACTATATAAAAATAATATAATATAATAAATGTATAGGGATGTGCATTGTTTCTTTCAAGAAATATGAAATGACAATAATATATTTTTATTCAAAAAGTGTGAAATGACATTTATTATGAGTACTTTACTTTGAATTTAAAAGTACTTAGAACACTACCATGGTTAACCATGAGTTTTTATCCACCATTGAGAATGTGAAAAGTAAGTACCTTTAACTCAATCAATGCCACCTCAACCATTAGAGATGATGTCATCCCCTAAAATGTGATTGGTTCTCATAAAGTGAATTTTTATTGTACATTTTCCTTAGGAGGCCCATTTTAGACCTCAAAATTCCCCTAATGGAACTAAACTGACCATGTAACCCAAGAATAAAATTGCTCTTATGTGGAGAAATGCACTGTCCATAGGTGGTGAAAAGATACAGATACTCAGTGGGATAATTAATAAGTACATAAATGTATCTCTTACCATGTATAATGAGTAAACTGAAATTGAGGTCCATGGATGAGTCCTCCCATGAGAATCTCCTAATGAAAATATGCAAAAGGGAAGGATGCATATTCTCCTTGGAACACTCCATCAAAAGATACTTACTCCTAAGTGACAGTGCTGTTGGCCTTAGTGTTAAGGCTCTTGTCACTCCATGACTCCCCCCTTTGACATTCCACATGCCAAAGCCATCCACCAATATGCTGCTATGTGAGAAGCTTTTCCTCTTATGTGGAAGCATATCCTTGTCCTCCATTGTTGAAGGATAGCCTCTTTTCACCTTGAACGTGCCATACACTCCTCCTAAAATATCATGATGAGTATGGGAAAATTTCAGCCCATACTCTCCCAATAGTAACCATAGCAACAAGGTCTCTTGCTGCCTCCTTGCATTATCAAAATGCCACTCATCGAGAAATAATACAATGATGGACATATGAGATGTCTCATCAACATAGTACAAACCATCTCCCTTATGCATCATGTGGGAATTATCCTCCCTCCCAAAACAAGGTACATACATGAAATACATCTCAAACATAAATGCATGTGAGTACATGAGATATACCTCAAACAAAGGAAAATACATGGAAATAAGATTTGACATATGATGTCCAAACTCTCTTCTTAATAGCCATAACAACCATGCCTTCTTCTTATGCATCCTATCTTTGAGACTTAAGGCATGAGATAAGGAATTAGAAATTTTTGGGTAGTGACCATACTCACCCAAAAATAACCAGCGCAACCATGCTTCTTGCTAGCCTGTATCATAGATCTGCGAGGGGTTTGGAAACCTTTTTCTCCATACTGCCATCCACTCATCCCAATGCGGGTGATGGATCTCATTCTGCAGATATTTGATATCCTCCCATGGTAGGAAACCAATCTCCTCAAATATTTGAAGAACTTTGCACTTCATGAAATGTTGAAGTGCACCTCCAATGGAATCTCCCGATGAGACCTCCTCCTCATGCATGGCCTTCCAAAACCAAAGAGGCCTTGGTTCTGCTGCAAGTAGAAGTCTCTCTTTGAGCTGAGGCATGCTCATTGAGAGAGTGTCATCTAGAGAGGAGAAAAGGTTTCTCATCTCAAGATGTCTACCCTTTGACATATCTTCCTCCATGGCTTCCTGAAGGATGTTGTTATCTGAATGCTCCCATGAGAACGAGTCCTCCTTTCTTCACTGTTGATCTTGTACAACACAGTGCAACTCTGTTGATTTGGATCAGTTGTATATAATGATGTAGATCCCTCCATAATTTTTGCTAAAATGACAAGATATGGGAACTCATTCATACCTTGGTGAAATTTGGAAGCTTCTTGCATGGTTGAAAGAGTTTCTTCCTCATATGTGTTGGCTTCCCAAACTATTGAAGATGAAGGCTACTCCTCCATGGTTACAACATCGCTGCTACATGCCTCTTCAACTGGTGGTGAGGGTTGCTCCCTCCTTTTGCCAAATCTCCTGATCATCCTTTGAGAAAACTCAGCAAGAGTAGATACCCTTGCACGGCTCAAATGGCTGAACCACCAAGCATTAGCTTCACCTTCAAGGTGAAGCGCTGAAATTTCTACAACCTCTTTCTCTACTATTGGATGTCATAGGAAGAAACCCTATAGCTTCATTTCACAAGCCTTTGCTGCACATTTGAGTGATCCATCAAAAGTGGACAATAGGAATCTATTGCCTCTCATCATCCCATAGTTGTAGGGCCTCTTTCCTTCTTTTAGCTGAATGAACCGTGGTAAAGCTAGAGTCTCCTTGAAGGCTCTAGGTTTAGCTTTGTATTCAGCAAGGTATTCACTTAGAATGTCAGATTCCAAGTGTCCTTCATGCCTTTGGTCTTCCGCTCTTTGAGAATAGGAAGTGCATGGCTCTTCCTCTTCTCGAAACCCTCTAGGAGTTTCACTGCAACTCTTCATCTGCTTAACCTCCTTGGGGAGGTCCTTTCTGGATTTGAAAAATGATGAGATCAAGATCATCCTTTTCATCATTCTAACCTCTACTCTTCTGATAGCTATAACTCATAGGCTAAGCCAAATATCATGCTATGATACCACTATAATATCCCCAAATTGGGATTACTAGCAACACATGCCTGAAAAATGAATTTTTTAGGAATGTGTACTAAAAAAAAAAAGATCAGCCCTTGATTCCCTTATATATGATAATCTAATACCCAAATCCAAGAGGAAATCAGAAACCAAGCAAACTAGGTGAGGTAAACAGACCTCTCACACCTAAAATGGCTGGAAAATGCCCAATAATGGGACTGCAGCAATATGTAAACACAATGCTAGAGAAAAATAAATCTATTCACTCATGAAATGTGTCAAGAAACACATTATCATCAGCTGGTGTTACAGCAGCAACTTAGACTTCATTCTAGGATCCAAAAATTGGGGAAAAGAAGCATTTTAAGCCCTAAAAACATTATTCCCAGCAAATAGCATAATAACAGGGGAAAATAATGGTGGGGTACCTTATATTATGTCATATTATACTTATATACAAAATGGGAGCAAAAAAAAATCACTCTAGCTAAGTTAAACAGGTCTCCCGGTCCCGATATGGCTCAAAAAGGCCCAAATCCCATGACTTTACTTATGAAGATTTTATTGAAGCATGTAAAGCGTGATTTTATGAGGGTTTATGATGAAATATGATGGAAATAGAATACATGGAGTTTATTACATTAGATCATGGAGAAAAATGGCGAATAAGCTTCTTTTACACATTATAGAAATGACCTGGCAAGGGTTCTATGAGAGTACAAGTGTAAAATGTCAGATCTGCAAATCTAGATCTGAAAATGATGCAATATAAATAAAGCTATGTCTTTATATAGCTGAATAATATATAAATTTAGGGAGAGTCCTTCTTAAAAGGTTTCCGGGAGAAGGGTTGGCCTTTTCCCTAAGAAACAAGCTCAAGATTAAGGAGATTGACCCTCACACTGCAAGAAATGACGCAGTTCCTGCAAGGGAATACGCTATAGATGTTGGGATTACTTTTTCCAAGTGCCAAGATGTTAAATACTGCTCCATAATGCTTCCTCACTAATCTCTCAAAGGGAAGAGAGCCTCCTCCTTTGAAAAACAAGTGCTGGAAGTGGTGTTGTGAACCCTCACTGCAACACCCTGCAACACAATGTTATAGTGCTGCAGAAATAACATTGTAGCTGAAGGAGGATGCCTGGCCTCCAGCCTAGATTTGAGGCAAATCAGTACACTCCTCCAAGAGGCCTCTAAATAAAGGGGAAGGATTCCTAACCAAGAAATCCTTATGCTAAGTAGCACAACAACTCTGCTAAACAGCAAGAGATTGCAAAATAGTCTAAGCAGACAAATCCAGAAATCCAATCATAAGCATGCCTTGTTATGGATGCCTTTCCCTCCTTTTAAAAATGTGTGAGCCTTCTTGCCTTTGACCCCACTCATTAGGGTTTCCTTCACCAAGGAATCTTCCTCCCACTTGCACTGTGTTGTCTCTATGGATGATCTCCACCTCTCATACCTGCGTTATTGACTTGGTCAAACTTGACCTTGTCCACATGCATTTGTCCCTGTTCACACATGAGAGTGTAAAATCCAGCTGCTACCTTGATCCATTTTCACACCATGAGGGATTTTATTCAGATTTTTATGATGCATGGGCCTCCTTACCCATTTATTCATCTCCTAAGTGAAATCAACAAAATTTAATATTCCAATTTGGTGCATGCAAATTTTGGAATATTACAGATAACATATTTTTCTGAAACCTACTCCCAAGAGTTCCATAAGTGTATGTCGCACTTTTTAGGCCAAAACCTGCGACCTCAAACTTTAGGATGTAGAAACCTGCCTAAAACTTGCGACCTCTACTGAAAACAGGCCAGAAACTGCGACCTGCACCTTTTGCTGGAATTTTTCTGTGATATTTTTGGGTTTGTCTGGGCTACTGTTCAGGGTTGTTTGACCTCTGTCTCCACCCATTTTTGACCTTTACTTTCTTTTTTTTACTTTTCCAACTAGGAACCAAGCCCCCTAGGGCTTCAATACGCTTCCACCTTTCGAGGAGAAGTTTAGCTGCAACAGGTCATCTAAGATTTCAGTGTGTTCAGCCATTTTTTTAGATCTGATATTATACCTTCAAATCCATTTTAGATTGGTTATTAATCCATCAAAAACACCTATTTTCAGTTTTTTTTTGTCCTCCTCTAGGGTGCCCTCTGTTTCCCTTCAGGTTGTAGCCTTTCGCCACCTCATTTGCAACACTTTTCCCTCCGGTTTTTTGCTATTTTCTGCACCTATTTCCAGCAGATCTGACCTCTAGATCCCTGTCCCTCTTGAATTTAGATCCATTTGCCATTTCTTGGTGTGTTTTGACTAGATTTTTCCCACCCATATACTAGTTTTTGGGAAGCCTGCCTCCTTGGGTTTAGATTGATGCATCTTCAGTTGTTTATTTTTTGTCATATTCAATTTACTTTACTGTTATTTGCAGATTTATTTACTGTTATACAACACATTTTTCCTTTTTTTTATACACACATCTAGGTTTAAAAATTAAAATTAACACACTTAACATGCACACCACAAGTGAAGAGAGCATGGTTTACATTGCCAGGCCATGACTATAACATTGTAATCATATGATACAACACCTCTCTTCCCTTGTTTTGACATTGTAATCATTTTATCCTACACCTTGCCCTTGTTGGTCTCTCTTCCTTTTTTGATCCATGCCTCTTCTTCCATCATTGCGCCCCCAAGGTGTTTATCCCGAAGACTTCTTGGCCTTCATCCTCAGTTTCCATTAGGAATACTTACTCATTCGCGTAGGATTCGAGTTAGTCCTCCCCCGAGTCCCCATTCTGACTCCACTTCTGGTTCATCGGGTTCCCCTTCTGGTTCTATCCTCTTGTCACCTTCACCATGTCTGGTTTAGGACCTAACTCTGGTGGTAGCCCCAGCCCTAATGCTGGGAATACTACTAGCGGGACTGCAACAGGAACTATCCCGGCTGCTCCCTTGCTACCTTATATGGTACGTCTCAGTCTTCTTGATTTTAACCAATTGATCAATGACCCCATACACCATGATCTTAGTTGGACTACTATGCCAACCAAGCTCCCTTTCGACATCCCCAAGTTTGAAGGTCTTGCTGGAGAAGATCCCACTAACCATGTTAGATCTTTCCACATGTGGTGTTCGTCTAACTCCATCACCGATGACTTTGTATGTCTTCGATTGTTCCAATGTATGCATACCAGAGAAACTTATAAGTGGTACGTTGACCATACCTCCTCCTCTCATACTACTTTTGCGACTCTTGCCAGGGATTTTCTATTTTACTTCCATCTTCCCCTTCGTTATCACACAGGTAGCGAAATTTTGACCTCTTTCCGTCAATCGTCTGCGACTCACCTATCTGATCATGTCCAAGAATGTTGAAGAAGAAAGAGCCTATGTCTAGCCCCTAGCTTCAAATAATGTGTCCACATGGACTGGTTTCTCAGATCCCTTTTGCCTGCTATTGGCAAATATTTCACATCTCATTTCCCTCAGACCGAAGAATTTTCCCTCCAGATTGCGTTGAAATATGACCTGATCTATGCACAGTCTGGTTATGTTTATACTATCTTGCCTAAAATCCCTAGACCCGGTGGTGCCAACGCACCGGGGGCATCCTAGGCCGCCGACAGTATCGCTAGAGCCCTTTCTCATCCGTACACCCATCCTCCTGTGGGTTATGGTTTCCCTCAGGGAGGGGACAACACCTCCAACACTTTTCCCCCTCCCGATAGCATGTATCCAGGATGTTGGGTATGTGTTATATTCTTTCCATGACTAAGCACGCGCGGGGGGGGGGAGGGGGGGGGTGAGAGGGGGGGTGATAGCCCCCCCTTTCGTGGTCCGGGGTAGTGCCCCGGTGAAAATTTTTTGGTCCTTAATTTCTAGTGGGTAGTCCATGCCCATGGTTTTGTGCATGGTTTTGGGGTACGATGGTTTTCAGCCCCCAGTATTTCTGTAGATCTGGTCAAGGGAACTACGGTTATGTTCTAATCCAGGGTTAATGGATTAGGGTTCATGTATTCTTCAACATGTATATATATATATATATATGTGTGTGTGTTGTAACACTAAAAGGAATATAATGAAATATCGAGCTAGTCGTCCCGATTTGGGATCCAGGGGAAAATCTCTGTGTTTATCTGTTTTATGTTTTATGCTCTTGCTATTTTTTATTTTCTATTATAAGATTTGTGTGCAGATAATTTTTTTTCAGGGTTAAAATCTGCATTTGGTATCAGAGCTATTTCGGCTTCAAGGGGATGCCTTTGTTGCTGAGGGTTTTTTTCTCGGGCCTAAGGTAGACCCTGTTCAGTGGGAGATTTGCGGGGTCGATTGTTGTGGTGAAATAAGATGGCTAGTGGCAGGAAGATAGAGATCGAGAAATTTAATGATCAGAGTTTTGAGTTATGGAAGATCAAGATGGAGGATCTGCTGGTGGATAAATATCAATGGATCATGGTAGATCTAGGTACTAAACCAACGGCAATGTCAAATAAAGACTGGAAGAAACTGGATCGGAAAGCTAAGAGCACAATACGGTTGTGTGTATCAAATTTAGTATTGTTGAATGTATCTGGGGAAGCTACGTCAAAGAATTTGTGGGAAAAACTTGGGACTTTGTACCAATCTAAGTCTCTGGTGAATAAGTTGTTCCTACGGAAAAAGTTGTATAACCTGAGGATGAAGGATGGGGACTCGGTGACAGAGCATCTGAATGCCTTCAATACTGTGGTAATCCAGCTGTCATCAGTTGATATTACAATCTCAAATGAAGATAAGTGCATCAATTTGTTATGTTCTCTACCAGACTCGTGGGACAGTCTGGTTATTGCAATAGGTAGCAATACAACTACCTTGAATTTTGATGACATTGTCTCAGCCTTGTTGTTGGAGGAAATGATATGGATAAATATGGAGGGCTAGAATGGAGATGCCTTATCTGTATGAGGAAGGTCCCAAAATAGAAACAAGAACAAGGTTTCGAGTGGGAGATCCAAATCTAGAGGGAGATCTAAATCTCCTGGAAAGTTTGTAAAGGTATGCTGGAAATGCAGAAAGGAAGGGCACTGCAAAAGGGAGTGAAGATCTAAAGCTCCTGAGAAATGAAATGGATTTGATGATGCTCCTTCTACAGAGGAAAAAACCACCTCGGATTAAGGTGGGGGTGTGTATTTTTCTTTTTCTTCAAATACACATGTAGATCATGAGTCATGGTCGATTGAATCAAGTGCATCCTTTCACTTCACTCCCCATCAGGAGTGGTTCTGCGAGTATGAGAAATATGATGGAGGTGATGTCTTCCAAGGGGATGATAGGAAGGCCAGAATCGTCGGACGTGGAAAGGTCAAGCTGAAGCTGCAAGGTGGAAGGATTAGAACACTTCATGGTGTTCTACATATTCCTGCATTGGCCAGAAATCTGATTTCTGTAAGCAAGATGGATGATGCAAGTGTAAAAATAGTGTTCGATAAAGATGCCTGCAAGATGGTTCAGGGAGCACTGGTATTAATCAGGGGAGTTTGGATTGGAACTCTGTACAAGCTACAAGGTTGCACTATTATTGATGGGTATAACAGTTCTATGGTTCCTGAAAGTGGAGCAGAAAGCCTAGTTGTCTCTGGAGAAAAGACCATGCTATGGCATCAAAGGCTTGGACATATTAGAGAGAAGGGCCTTCAGATATTGCATAGAAATGGTATGGTATAAGTTATGTGTAATTTCTCTCTGGATTTCGATTTCCATGAACATTATGTATATGGGAAGTAGAATGGGGTGAGTTTTCCTTCTGGTGCTAAGAGGGCGAACAAGATTATATTAGAACTTGTGCACAGTGATGTGTTTGGACCTGTGTCAGTTCCTTCACTGGGAAATTCTGTGTACTATGTTTCATTCATAGATGAATTCTCAAGGAATACATGGATATATTTCTTGAGGAAGAAAATCTGAAGTATTTGACAGATTTAAAGAATTTAAGGCTCTGGTGGAAAACTAGACAGAGAAGAAGATAAAGGCGTTGAGGACAGATAATGGTGGGGAGTTCTACAAGAAGGAATTTGAAGAGTTTTGTAAGAAGTGTGGTATAGCACGACAGAAGACTACTCCATACAGAACTCAACAAAATGGAGTTGTAGAAATAATGAACAGAACACTGATGGAAAAGGCAAGAAGCATGCTCAGACCACTGAGCATGCTTCTTGCCTTTTCCATCAGTGTTCTGTTCATTCTTTCTGCAACTCCATTTTGCTGACGTGTGTATGGAGTAGTCTTCTGTCGTGCTATACCACACTTCTTACAGAAATCTTCAAATTCCTTCTTGCAGAACTCCCCACCATTATCTGTCCTCATCGCCTTTATCTTCTTCTCTGTCTAGTTTTCCACCAGAGCCTTAAATTATTTAAATTTGTCAAAGACTTCAGATTTCTTCCTCAAGAAATATATCCATGTATTCCTCGAGAAGTCATCTATGAATGAAACATAGTACACAGACTTTCCCAGTGAAGGAACTGACATAGGTCCAAACACATCACTGTGCACAAGTTCTAATATCTTGTTCTCCCTCTTAGCACCAGAAGGAAAACTCACCCGATTCTACTTCCCATATACACAATGTTCACAGAAATCAAAATCCAAAGAGAAATCAGACATACCTTATACCATACCATTTCTATGCAGTATCCGAAGGCCCTTCTCTCCAATATGTCTAAACCTCTGATGCCATAGCATGGTCTTTTCTCCAGAGACAGCTAGGCTTTCCGCTCCACTTTCAAGAACCATAGAACTGTTACACCCATCAATAATAGTGCAACCTTGTAGCTTGTACATAGTTCCAGTTCGAACTCCCCGCATTAATACCAGTGCTCCCCAAACCATCTTCCAGGCATCTTTCACAAACACTATTTTTACACCTACATCATCCATATTGCTTACAGAAATCAGATTTCTGGCCAACGCAGGAATATGCAGAACACCAGGAAGTGTTCTAATCCTTCCACCTTGCAGCTTCAGCTTGACCTTTCCACGTCTGAAGATTCTGGCCTTCCTATCATCCCCTAAGAAGACATCACCACCATCATATTTCTCATACTCGCTGAACAGGATACGGCATGTCTCCTCCTTTTTCCCAACTTGTTAACCACAATATTTCCCAACCTCCTTACTATCCGTATCTGTAGCTTAGTACTCCAGATCCTACATCATTAGCACCTCAACCTCCCTTACCTTATCAACCACCGCAAAAACAAAAATAAGAGGAAAGGAAACCAAGACCAATCTTCCCCAGGTAATCTAGGACCCAATCCCCAAGGGAATACACCTAGCACTGCTAACCAGCAACAGGGCACTCATCCCAAGTAGGATAGGCCTGTTCGCATGAAAAAAAATTGTTATTGTTGTGGTGTATATGGTCACTACACCCACGATTGTCCTCTTTTACCTCAGATGTGACAGATGTGGGAAGCTCAAGTGGTATCCTGAGCACAACAAGCCTCCTCTTCGGTTCCTCCCCATACTCCACCTATCCAGCAGGCTGTGTTTAGCAATCCTTTCCCCTAGAAAGGATTCGTGGCTACCCAACCCACTGAAGGTTAGGCAGCCACTCAACCTTCTCCATATGGTACCTCTGATTACCATATTCTCATGATGAACTCTGACCAACCTATTACCGTTGACCTCAACCTTCATATTCGGTCCCGTCAGTAAAACAAGCCTCCCGCTACGTCTGCCCCCAAGGCCCCTTATTTTGGTTCCACAGAGCCTCTTTAGACAACCAATTTTCCTTTACAGATCCCTCAACCTAAGGTAGAGGTTCATACCAAGATCCCCCAGGGACCATTACACCAAAACATTGCTTCTAGTAAAGCTGCCCATTCATATATTATAGTATATGATCTGGCGCGATCCCCTGCTACCATCTCAACGCTAGAACTACTCCAGTCGTGCACTTCACAATGAAAATCTCTTCTAACTTCCATGGGCATTGTGGATCCTTTAGATGATCATTTGATTGTCTTCTATGTTGACTGGTGAGAAAATCCTCCCCTTCCTGCTTGCATTTCCTTCCAAATCCTAGTCAAGATCCAGAATGCCAACGTCTCCTATTTTATGATTGATGAGGGGGTATCCACCTGTGTGATGTATGCTTCGGTTTGGAAGAAACTCAGATCTCCTGAGTTTTCCCCTTCCACTATCACCTCCGAGCGTGGGATGGCCACTCTTCCCAGCCCATAGGCCTGTTCCGCAATTGTCCTATTACTCTTGTAGGCAAGGTTGTTTATGTTGATGTAGAATTCATTGATGCCATATTAGATTACAACATTCTATTGGGTCGTAGCTACACTTATGTGATGTCTACTATCCCATATTTGGTTCACCAAAAGATCTGATTTCCTCACAAAAGAAATATTGTCATCATCGACTAGTTGACATATTACGATTCAAAGTCTCAGACCTCCCCTAGGTCCATCATCTCTTTGGTTGCCAACAAACAAATAGTCGAACCTTTGACCAGTGTCTCACCTGGAGTCTACAAAGACTCCTATTTTCTTGGTTCCTTCCCTTGTTTTTTTCCTCCTATCTGTGATCCCAGCTCGTCGAATGTTTGCATGATGCAATTGTCCTGGTCCACCCTCAAGTGGTCCACTTTGACTAGTCAGCAGCCCCGCCCTCTGCAACCTACTCCTAGCACCTTCACTCAACCTTCAGGACCCCCTCCTCAAGGTCCCTCATCTGCAGCTAGTATCCATGAGCCTATCTACCCTCATGGAATGGCTCCTCCTAGCCTTAACCATCTCAAAGTTGTCCCACCTGGCCACTACCCCTCCAGTCAAATATTGTTTCTAGCTCCCCATCCTGGAGTTTTATCGGTACCTGTGATGGCTACATTATATCTTCCTAACATGACCCTGGGATCCCAGTCTATTACATTGATCCTGTTCGTGTCAATATTTTCATACTTCCACCAGGGATCAAAACACATTTTTCATGTGCATCTTAGGTGTCCCATTCTAAAGAATTTTTCAATCATTCCATTAGGTCATGATACAAAATTGTTCAACTGGTGGTTTTCCTTGTCAATTAACTTCATTCTCCCTCAGGAGATCATATTGGCTAACTCATTCTCATGTCTCCTTGAGCATAACAACACCTATGGAAAGTTTATTTTCACTGGGAAGTGTTTTAAATCAAATCTCATTCATGAAAGTCAGGTCCAAAGCAAACCCATTAGGTCATTAGGTTTTTATATTTTTTAAGGGCGTTTCTTCATTTTAGATGAGGTCAACACATATATGAGAGGGACTAAATAAGAAATATGTTTTCCTATAGGAAGGTCATCATGATGTAATTATCATATTTTCAGAGTTGTATTTTTGAGTTTAATGACTTTTATATCAAAATGTCATTTTGATTTAAAATCAAATATCTAATTTATTTATATTTTTCCAAATGTAATTTTATGTTCTTATATGTAATAAATTCATCCCAAGCTCTCAAATGCAATCATTTCCGGCCTAAATGGGGCAAAGAAAACAAAACATTGTGACTTGATCAAACTGCAAAATGCCAAAAGTCAGAGAGATAAAGAGTATCAGTGCCAAAGTCCAAAGGAAAAAATGAACATAGGAAAAGTGGGTAAATCAAATTGAAAATTCAAAACCACTAAAGCTATAAAGCCACTCAAACACCTCAAACAAATTCATTTCCTTCATTAATCCATCATAATTTCCTAGCAAAGGAGAAATTTCAAGTTTTCTGATCATTTTGGTTCAAATTTTAGGGTCGTTGTGCGTTTACCCTTAGGTACTACGTATTTTCTCGGATTTTGTGCATTTACCCTCAGGAACTACACATTTTCTTGGATGCTACATGTTTACCCTCAGGCGCTGCACATTTTTCTGACAACACGTGACCAAATAACAAAGGCGTTGCGCATTTACCCTTGGTCGCTGGGCATTTTCCCAGTCACTGTGCATTCCTCCAGGGCGCTGTGCATTTTCTCATGCAGGTTTTCAAAGGGTTTCACAACCTCCAGCAAGTTTCATTCCCTCACAAATTTCTTCAAAGAGCCTTAAAACAGTAAGTGAACCCTAAGACACCTCTCCTCTAATATATTTGGTGTTTCATAATAAATTTGAAGTATTTATTTCTATGAAACCCTAGTTTGTATTTCCTTCCCATTTCCATGCATCATATCCATATTCATGTCCCTAAACACATATCAGTCATAAACATTGTTAAATCCTAGGGTTTTCATAGACCTAGGTTTTCATTTACATTCACTCCCTCCATTTTCCTAATCTATTCATTTCACCTCTCACTCCATTCATCTCATTCCATTCACCATAGGGTTTCCAAAGCTTTCAAATTAAAAATTTCTAAAGAGGAGAACAAAAGTGTCAGTTAGAAAAAATCACCAAAGAATAAATCATGTAAGAAAGGAGGAAAAATCATCAGATATGAACCAAAAACCATAAAGGATCTCATGGATTCTCCTCTCATTATGTCATCTTTTAAACATGTTGGTTGTTTTGAGTTTTGTGAGAGGGTGCGAAGGGTCCAATATCACCCTATGTTGACAAGGTTGTTCATTACCAATATTCATGATAGGCAGGTCACTCTTGCTGGGGTTACTTTTACCATGTCTACTAATTCCATTGCAACTGATACAGGGATCCCTAATGTGGGAGAGAAATGGTTTAAATAATGAAACCTTGATCATATCTACTATGAACCATATCTTAAACGTAGATACAAGGATGATAAAAATAACATTTGCCCCTTCTTTCATCTCCTTGACCGATATGTCCCTATGATGAAAATAATCATGAAATACTTCACCTGTGAGGGGAGGTTTTCTCGACTCTATTCATATCATATCTGACTACTCATGCACTTCACTAGAGTCAGATTGTGTTAGATACCCTACTATCTCTCCCGAAACATTGACAAGATGGCATACATTGTACAAAAGAGGGATTATAATCATCAAATGCAGAGTCTTTTCCACCACTTCCTCATCAAGATGATATTCATGCATCAGCTTGAGAAAAAGAACATTCCATGGGACACATTCATAGCAAATGAAGTTTTCATTACCCCACCTAGTCAGCATGAGCAGAGTATACCCTCATCATCTCATCCTCCCATATCCACTCTGCCATCTCAACCTGCTGCTCATACATCATCACCAAGTCAGATGCATTCACCTCATGTTAATCCTACTTCTTCACCTTTCCATAACCCTTCATCATCACATCATGATATTGAGTTATCAAGCAGTGAGGAGGACATTGAGGCAACTTGGGCTAATGTGATTGATGTTGAGCAATTTCCCAAGACTTATCAGAGAGGCTACAAGCATGTGTTTTATTCATTTGGTGTGAAAGGGGCCATGCCTTCTTCATCAACAAAATAGGTGTACAAAGGCAAGGAAAAGGCTAAAAATCCAATCATTGATGAGCAGGAGGATAAACATGAAATAGAGAAGGAGTTTCAGCTGATTGACCTAGATGAGGAAGATGAGTGTAAAATCATCAGTGCAGCAATCAAAGGCAAGGAAGAAAAGATTAGTTAAATTCAAGCTAATCTTGACAGAGAAAAATATGTTATTGATTTTCTTGAGCAAGAAAATCAATAGCTGAAAACCAAGCAGGTCATCAATGAGGTAAAGATCATCAAAGCACAAATAGAGGCAGAAAAGGCCAAGTCCTTATTGGAGGAGACCTTGGAAATATTTGGTGAGATTTATGAGGAGGAGGATCAACCTCCAAGACAAACACCAAGGACTAGAGGGCTGAAAATAGCTCTAGCCCTTGAGAGACAGAGAGAAGCTGAGTTGGTGGAGCATCTCATATCAAGTGAGATGTTTTCCCTAGATATTAGCAAGGACAAGGAATCATGGCTTGATAGATCCAATTTACATTTGGAGAGGTTTCTAGAGAAGTGCAACAAGTACAATGACTTGTTCAGGACAAGATTCAAACCCCATGCACGGAAAGAGAGAATTGCATTGGCCAAGCTCAAAAGAGCCAATGCTAAAATTGAAAGTTTGACTAAAAACGAGGAGAAGGAGAGGTTAGATATACTTGCTGAGGTGTCTCTTCATGCCTAAATCACTTGAGAAGCAATTTCCCTCACAATTTTGGCAAATTCTTAGAAAACTTGGCAATTCAAGTCATTTTTGGTTTTTTGAGTATTTTTCGCACGCAGAAATTATCCCAAATGCGCAGCGACCTGGACAATATGCTCTTTCTTGGAGCCTATAATTGAAAAATGGCCACCACCATCATGTTCAAAATGATGAACACATCAACCCTAGCAAGTTTCAGAAAATGTGGAGGAGAATTGGTCCCTCAAAAGTGCAAAAAACTACCAAATTTTCATGTTTTTGCCTCCTTTTTGACCTGGTCGCTTCATGTTTACCAGTCTTGGGAGATTGACTTTTTAACATGGAAATTGGGCACCATTTTGAACATTGTAGGTATATTTGAAAACTATACTCAGAGATCTTTCCATTGCACTATCATGGATCTGATTTGGACATAGGGAAAGAACTCAAAATTAGTCTTGAACAAAGGTCATTTTTTATGCCTGGGCACTGCGCCTTTGCCAGAAAAATGCATTTTTCATAGTCTTCAACAAAATTTTGAAAACTTTAGTTTGAATTTTTACTTTGGAAAATGAAGAAATTACTAATTTAAATGGTCATGGTCAATGTAAATGTCATGTTTTGACTTTCATCTAAGGTATATACATTAGGTGAGTCTTCTAGAGGTAAAATGAATCAGTTTCCTCTCTTTTAGAAGCAAATTGTTCGGTCTTCCTAGTCTTCAGTTTCTTGTTTAGCAGTAGGTGAAACTAATTCATATCTCATGGATTCCACTCCTTGAGGCTAGGGAGAGTGTTTTTGAGGTCTATATGATGTATTTTCTAAGTCGTTGTAATGGTTGGACTCATTTGGAGGTTTGGCTTCTCAAGAGACACATTTTTTGTATCAGTTTTGGCCTGGACATTAATCAAATTTGCAACTATTTTTATGGGATCCATGTGGTATTGTATTTAGTTTTAGTTTCTTCTTTTGTGCTCATATGTTATAATTTTTTTTTTATTTCATCCATCATTCAATTTCTATTAAGTTAATGTTTTCAAGTTATATGAACAGAATGCATAATTTCTATGCTCTGTTTTGGGTAAACATTCATAATTTGTAATTTATTCAGTTTAGAAAGAAACCATGAATTCACCATGATCTTTCTAGATCCTCACCTGTCTTCATCATCCTATAATAGAAACCCTAAAGTGCTAAACATTTCACCTACCTTGCGCCATAGAACACACTACAAATCTTGACCTAATTTCCTTGCCCTGACTGTTTGACTCCTCCTAATCCAGCAAAACCCTACAAAATCAAAATTAAAACTCTAAGCTACTATGCTTAGCCTAATATCTTCTTTCCGTAGTCATTTTGGCTATTATCTATACGGAGAGAGCCCTCTCCTTGCTTGGTATGGCTAGCTACTTGGAAAAGCGTAGTTTGAGGTTACCTCAGAATTGCCTTCTTCAGCCTGAGGTTCAATCTGATTGATAACATTTTGGCGACTCCAACAAGGAATAAAAGTGAGATCAGATAAACCTGAGTAAGTTTTCATTGAAATTCTTAAACTTGTGGCTGATAAGTTTATATTTTATGCAAAGGCTGAATTGAAAAATTTGTAAAGTGAAAATTGGTTTTCGAAATTGGACATACTGGCTTCTCGAAGATACACTAGATCCAAAATCGATCTGAATCCTCCCACCATTATTAGTGATCCTCATAACATAGTAATAAAATCCAAAATTGTTGTTGATACATCTAGTTCAGTCGGAAATCAATCAAAGAAATGTTCCATTCCTGAAGCTAATTCATTCCCTAGAAACTTAGAAAACTTGCAAGATATTGAATTTGATATAAATTTTCAGCAAAGCTTATTCTGGAGTAAATATTTGAGTTGGATTGAGGAAATAGTTGTTGATTCCTCCATTTCCTTTCAAAGCCCTTTTGAAGGTCAGTTTTCACATTCTCAATCAGGGTCACAATCAGGGTCACAACTTTTACAAGTTCTTAAAGATCTGCAGAACTATTCTTCAAAAATAAATGCTTGGGTGATAAACAGACCTCACATCTCAGCTTCTTCTACCATCACTTCATCTACTATTCACACTACTCAATCAGTGACCAATCCTCCCTTGATTACATCAATCATACAAATCCCTGTTATAAATCCTCCACCTCCAATCATCATGGCTGCAAGATATGCCCCCCTTGTTCTCCCTCAGAAACCGGGTGCTATGCCCCAAGATTACCCAACCAAAATCCATTTTTTTGATATTACTCAGCCTATGACATCTAAAAAGCACATAGATAAGATGAATGACTTCTTTGATCTTCATGAAATTGATATCAAGGATGTGAAGATGAGGCTGTTTGCACAAATTCTGGGAGGGGAAGTAAGAAAATGGTTCAGAGCTCTACCAACAGCCACTATTGACACTTTAGAAGTTTTGCATCGACAATTTGTAGAAATATGGGAAGAAAAGAAAAATCCCCTTCAAATTTTTTCTGAATATGAGAACATCAAAAGAAATGTTGGTGAGACTATGCAAGATTATTGTGTGAGATGTAATGCAGTGTACAATTATCTTCCCGCACATATCAAACCACCAGAAGGTTTGTCTTTAGTCAAATTTTCGGATGGATTTGATACCAATATGGCATATCAGCTGCGTGAACATGATCCTACATATTTAGCAGAAATGCAGAATAATGATGTAAGTGTGGAAGCAAATTTGCTAACCAAAAGAGTAAGGATGAGATATAAAAAGAGAGTGACCATCAAGGAGGAAACATCTACTTCTTATGCTAAGATGGATTCATTACTCTGAATTATGGAACGAATGGTTGACCGATTGTCTATCTCAAATAGACCTGAACCACAGATCAGGAACCCAAATTTCAGATAGCAGCAGCAGCCTTAGTTTAGAATCAAGCAAAGAGAGCAGAAAGAACCCAACCAAGCAGTACAACAACAACAACAGATTCGGACCCAGTTGCAGTAGAATTATGTTTAGGAAGTGGAAGAGGAAGAAGATGAAGATCTGGTGGTCAAAACAAATCATTTCTTTATAGCAGATGGTATGCCCATGTTTCTGACTGAAGATGAAGAGTATACTGAAAATTTGGATACTCCAAAAGATGAGGATTATATTTTCGCAAATGATGATGATTTGGAAACTGAATTCGATGATTACTAGCGTGGGTATATGAATTTCTTTGAGTGCACAACAGAAATAATATTATTTAAGGAGAAAAGATGTATTTGTCAATCCTATTCATAAAATAAAAGAGGTCCAGTCAAAGAATGATATTCCAAATAATCAGAGATAGGGTAAAGAGCATGCAGATCAAAATCATAGCAACATCAACAAGCTCAGTTACTAAAGAGAAAGACACTCAGAAAAAGGAGAATGTAACAAAGGATCACAATCATAGAAGAGAGACTGTTGTCAAAGAGGTAGATAAAGTCACAACTTTTAATTTAGAAAATGAAATAGCTAAATTGAAAGTGTCCATTCCTTTAACAAAATTAGTAAAGAATAGTCATTATAAACATCATGTGTCTAAAATGTTGCTAGTTGATACTTTGTTTGATATGGTTAATGTTGAAGATGATCACCCTGAGCTCATTTTCAGTCCAGCAATAGATGGTCAGTTAGAAGAGAGTGAATTTCCCCCCTTTTATTTAAGCCTTAGACTACATGAGTACATACTTCATAATGTTATGCTTGATTCCAGGGCTTCTCACAATTTAATGCCAAAGGCTATTATGGAAAATATGGGCATGGATATCAACTGACCGTATCATTATTTGTATTTATTTGATTCTGGTAGAGTTCGCTGCATTGGTCTCATTAAAGATTTAGTGGTTCCCTTAGACCAAATCCCAACCAAGAATGTTTTAATGGATGTGGTGGTGGCTGATATACCGCCTCGATTCGGCATGCTGCTATCTAGATCATGGGGAGCCAAACTCAAAGGTACTTTACAACTTGACTTCTGTTATGCTACTATTCATGTTTTCGGGAAATTGAGGAAGTTGTACTGGGAAAATAAAATGAAGTATATGATAACTAGTAAGGAGAAGCCCGTAAATTATCCAATAAAGGCTATACATACAAATCTATAATCTTTTATTTTGTATAATGACGGTGATTTGAATGATGTAAATAATCAGCTAGTAGTGGTAGAGGATGTACCAAAAATTCTAGAGAGTTTTAGAGCAGTTCTTGATAAGGAAAAATAAATGGTGACTTCTTCCAACCAACCTTCAGAATAACAGAAAGTTAGTACAGAATGGGAAAATGAGGTGACCGACAAAAGTAAATCAGAACCAATAGTTAAGTTTCAACATCTAGAAGACGAAGATGGACTTTGGAGCATGGATTTCGATGGTGCTTTGGGTGAGGAAGGTGCAGGTATTGGTATTTGGATCTGAAGTCCTATTGGTAAGTCAAGTGGAATTCCAAGTAATGTTAGAGAATTATCTTATAAATTTCCTTTTGATTGTTCTAACAATGAAGCAAATTATGAAGCATTGATCACAGGTCTCAAAATTTTGAAGAAACTTGGTGCAAAAAGAATTTTTGTTTATGGTGATTCTGAGCTTGTCATAAAGCAGGTGAAAGGAGAATATCAAGAAAATAATTCGTGAATGAGAGCTTATAGGAATACATTCTTGGATATCTTAAAAATATTTCATGAATATACATTAACAATGTTACCAAGAAGTCAAAATATCATTGTAGTTTCGCTTGCTATCGTAGCAAGTAATCTCAAAATTTCGATGAAATCAAGTAATACATTTGAAATTCATGTCAAACATAGACCTAGTGTTCTTCATAACTTAAGGTACTGGCAATTTTTTTGGGATGAAAAGGAAATGAATATATTTTTGCAGAATGAAGGAAATTTCAAAGATGCTTTTATTGATGA